>JAJOZX010005165.1:0-85000 GCA_023014485.1 Bathynomus jamesi
AAATTTTCGTCTTTGTCTTTCAGCTGGTACTTTTCCTTCCTGCTGGAAGTTCGCTTTCATTCAGCTGTCCCAAAGAAGTGTGACCGCTCTCAACCATCCAACTATCGTCCATTCTGATCTTTTGCCTTTTTAAAGTTTTTTACTCTCTCTTCAAAAGGAAGATTCTTAAACACCTCTCTTCTCACAATCTTCTTTTGGATCATCAGTATGGGTTGCGCAAGGGACACTCGACTGGTGACCTTCTTGCATATCTCTCTCTGACTCTTGGTCATCCTTAGGGGTTTCAGTGAAACCTTTACTAATGCGCTAGACATACTAAAAGCTTTTGTCAGAGTCTGGTACAAATCCTAAATTTCTAAACTGTCCTCCTTCGGTTTCTATCCTTCTATCTGTGCTTTCATCTCTAATTTCCTTTCTGCCAATTTATAGCTGCGATTGTAGATGACCTATTCTTATCCTAAAGCTATTAATAATCGTGTTACTGAAGGTCCTGTCCTGTTACCCATTCTCTTTTATTTATTATTTTGAATGGCACTTCCTGCCCTATTCACTCCTATGCTTATGATTCCACTCTCCATCACTTCACCCGCTTCACAAAGCGTCTCTCTCAACAGTCACTTCATGCTTTGCGAGAGACGGCTATGGAGCACCTGACCTCTGATTTTTCTACTCTCTCTGATTGGGGCAGGGAAAACATTGTGGCTTTTAATGCCTCAAAAACTCAATTCCTCCATCTGTCTACTCGTCACAATCTTCCACACGACTATCCCCTTACCTTCAACAATACACAACTCAATCTCTTTCTAAAACAGCTTCCAAGAGGTGAGGTGTGCTGTACCGGCTCCGCAGTTTCTTCATTCCCAGTCAGTTGCTGTCTCTATATAGGGGTCTTGTCCGTCCCTGCATGGATTACGCTTCTTATGTGTGGGGTGGCTCAACCCATCCAGGTCTACTTGACCGGGTGGAATCAAAGGCTTTTCGTCTCATCAATTCCCCACCGCTTACTGACTGTCTTCAATCTGTCTTACTTACTGTCTCTCTTCGCGCAGTGTTGCCTCATTTTCTCTTTAATATCGCTATTATAACAGACACTGCTCTTCTGAACTCTCTAACGGCATGCTTCCTCCTTTAAGGAGGGTACGCAGTACCAGACCTTTGATACATTGTTATCTCTTTTCTGTCAACTCTCTAACACAAAGGTCAATCAGTATTCGCACTTTTTAATTTACTCAAGCAGTCAACTCTGGAACAACTTTCTTCAATCCATCTTTCTACCTGTCTATGACCTCCAATCTTTCAAATGCAGATTATCCAGGCATTTCGAAAACTTTGGACCTTGATTTCAGCTCTCCTCTTCTCTTCTCTTCTCTTTATATGCGGGGAGGGGGCGTTTTTGCGGACAGTGGCCTTTTGTCTCTTCCTTCCAGCATAAAAAATAAAATGAATATACTGTTCCTCCTAGCAAATAATCACAAATTTTGAAAATTTACAAAAATTTGTAATTTTTCAAAACTTTCACTGGAATAAAAAACAGAACACAGTCAAGTTGAAATTGAATTTCATAACTTATTCCCTCATTATTAATAATTACAAATGCAGGCAATGTTCTGGAAAAAAGTTCGCTTACAAACATAAAATTTCCAAGAGGCATAAAAGTTTTTTAATTATATATGATTTAAGAATTTTTTTTTTTTTTTTTAGGGTCACCACAAAGAATAAAATATTGAAATGAAAACAATATTTCCAGTCAGTAATTTTTTATGCTTTTGAGAAACTGTTTCTGGGCGAACTTTTTTCTGAAACTTTACATGCACGTACATATGTGGAATTTACGTATTCAGTATGCATACGTACATAAATACAGAAAACCTAGTCCTAATTTCATACTAAATAATGTACGAAAGTTTGAAATAAAATAAAATTCGTGCTTCTTAAACAAACGAACTTAAGCATAAACGCTTTGCGGCATTTAATAGCCAGACTCATCAAGTTTATATTAATTATATGTTTATGTTTAATTAATAATTTATTAATTATTCTTCCCCCTCCCCGCGGGCGGTCTTTCTGGGGTGGATCGCCCGCGGGCTCCTGCCTCCATGTGGCGAGGGGGGTCAGCCGTGGCTGGGGGCCCTGCCGGGTCCCCCGCCCGGTTGCGAAGTAGACTTTTAGCATACCCTGCTATCCTACATCCTACAGCCCCCTCTTTCCTGTCTTCCCCTCTTCCTTGCCCCCTCTGTTTCTTCTGCCTTCTCGGTCCGACACTTCGCGTGCCCCGTGGACTGCCGGGGCTGGTCGCTGGGGGTCTCGCCCCCATGGCTGGGGCCGGACTAGTTGGCTGGTAGGTGTGCCCGGGCCTGGGACCCTGGGGGGCCTTGGTCTTTGCTGCCGGCGGGGGAGAACTTTCGACGCTGCAAGGGCCCCTTTTGAAACGGGGGTACCTACATGGGACGAGGCACCCATCCCCCGCCGGCATGCGCTTGGTCCCCTTGGGCCCCGGGTAATCGGTTCCCCGCGGCCCCGGGCGCGAAACAAAAATAAAATTTTTATGGAAACATTTACAAATCTAATGGACCTTGTTGACGACCCGGCTTGTGAATCTGACCTCCCTCTGACTACCTCTTTGGACCCTGGGTCTGGTAATGGCAGTCGGCAGCCCTCGCCCACCCCATCTGCTCTTCTGGCCGACGCCTCCTCTCCCTCTCTTCCCCAGGCTCGTGGCGCCGCTGCCCGACCCCCGCCAGCGGCGGATGGACCTGCAGTGGACCCCCCGACCCCTGGATCCCCCCATATTCCACGTCCCGATAGGGACCCACCTGCTTTCTTGCCCTCAGATGGGAAGCCCGCGGCCCCGGTCGCCTCCCACTCCGGTCGGGCCTCATCGCCCCTGGCCTCCTCGGCCCCTGGGGGACGTGGGACCCGACGTCGCCATCCGCCTTTTTCGTCTTCCCGTCCCCTCGAAGTACCGGTGGTGTTTGGCCCGACGGCTTCGCTAGGCCTTAGGACGGTGGACAAGTTCCTCGTCCTCCGCCCCTCCTCCTCCAAGCCCCTCCCCACTAACCACGAACGCCTCTTTCGAGCGATCCATGGGGTGACGGGGACGGCTCGTTTCGACCTTCGGCCTCAGAGGGATGGCTCCATTCTGATAAGGTCGCGTTCCTCTGCCGAAACCTCCTCTCTGCTCGCTATCCCCAATGTCCTGGGCTGCGGGATCACGGTGTCCCCCCACCCCCGTCTCAATCAGTGCCAGGGCACAATCTACGCTGCTCGTCTTCTACCTATCCCGGTGGAAGACCTCCAGACTGACCTCGCCTCCCAGGGTGTTGTGAGAGTATACCGCTTTCCCGACAGATCGCGATCCCCATCCGCCCCTTCTCCTCGCCTGCTTCTCACGTTCGACTCACTGGTGCCCCCCGTTTCGGTATTCTGGGGCTTTGGTGAGAGACGAGCGTGCGAATTCTCGGTTCGACCATACGTGCCAAATCCTACGCGCTGTTTTCAGTGCAATAGGTTTGGCCACGTGAGCAGTTCCTGCCGTCAGCCGGCCCCGTTGTGTATCCGCTGCGGCGGCCCTCCCCACCCTTTGCCCTGTACTGCTCTGCCTTCCTGCACCAACTGCCATGGACCACACCCTGCTTCATCCCGCTCTTGCCCGTCCTTCCTCTTTGAGAGGGAGGTTCGGGCCCTCTGTTCATCAGAGTTTCTCAGCGCTCGGGAGGCGCGGGATCGGTTGCGTGGCCGCGAGGCCCGGCGTGGTGCCTCGTATGCCGAGGCTCTCCGTTCCCGGCCGCCGCCGGCCCAGACCCCGTCCTCACCGGCGGTTCCCAACGTGCCTCCACCCACCGTGTCCGCTACTCCCTGTCCATCCTCTGCCGCCCAGCGGACTCCCACCGCGGCTCCCCGTACTACCAGCGCGTCCCCACGTGTTCCCTCCGCGAACGCCGATGCTTCGTCGGCAACCCCCCCTGCCCCTTCTACGCCCTCTCCACCGGCGCCTTCAGCCACCCCCATTCCGGACTGTGACCCGCCGTCACCCATGCGGGCCGCACGACGAAGGGGTAAGGGCCGCAAGCGCCGCGCCAGTAGTGACCCCGAAAGGTTCGAGGCCATAGGCCTCGCATCACCTTCCTCTCCCAAACACAAACGCCCCCTTCGCCCTACCGCCCCGGTGTCCTCACCGTCCCCACTGCGCAACCGTTATGCACGCTCCCCCTGGGGTCCCCGACGGCCCTCGTGGTGGGGGCTGAGATACACCCCTCTCCGGCCCGGTCGATGGACCCACTGGAGGGGGAACTCGCCCGCCTGGTCGGCGTGGGTGGGACGTGCACGCCCCCGCGCTTGACCCACCCCATCTCTCTCCTCGACCTGCCTATGCTTCCGGGTGAGGTATTATTTTCCACTCCCCCTCGTAGTCCTGCCTCCCCTGCACCTCCGGTGAAGGGAGGGGCCTTCTGGATACCCCTCACATCCCCTTCTCTGCATCGCTCTCCCCCGGACGTCCGGGAGACTCCTCTTCTGGAGGACTTGCCGGCGTCTGGTTCCACATCGCCCCCTCGTCGGGGTGACCCTCGCCTTCGCCCTCGTTCGGCGTCCCCCGTTGGACCCCGGGACTTTCCAATCCCCTTTTTAATCTCGGGCCGCCCGATCGCCCCACCCACCCAATAACCATCCTTTTCGCTGACTTTCCTACCCCTCCCTATACCTCGCTCCTGCAGTGGAACATCCGCGGGCTCCTGGTAAGCCTCGAGAGTCTCTCCTCTCTCCTGGCCTCCAGGTGTCCGGCGTGTTTCTGCCTTCAGGAGACGATTCTGGGATCCCGTTCCCTCCCTCGAGTGTCCGGCTACTGCGGGCTCCCTTCCCCGCCTCTCGATGGGGCGGGTAGGGGGGGCTCCGCGGTCTTCGTGCACCGCTCCGTCCCTTTCCGCCCCTCCCGCTCCGTACAGTCCTGCAAGCTGTGGCCGTGCGCCTTTCTTTGGGGCGCCAGCTCACGGTCTGCTCTCTTTACCTCTCCCCTAACGTACGCCCTCCACCCGATTCTCTCCGTGACCTAATTCTTCAGCTTCCCCGCCCTTTCCTGATTCTCGGGGACTTCAACAGTCGGGACCCGGCCTGGGGGGACGTTTGCTCCACCTTTCTCTCCGGGACCCTTCTCTCCCTTATGGACGAGCTCGAGTTCACCTTTCTGAACGATGGCTCCCAAACCTGCCTTCACTCGGCCCACGACAGTTTCACCTGTATCGACCTTTCCCTGGTTTCCCTCGATATCGTGACGGAGTTCACCTGGGAGGTCCTGCCGGATTCTTCCGGCAGTGACCATTTCCCAGTGTGTCTTACCCCGACCCGTCTCCTCCCCAACACCTCTGTCCGCCCGCGCTGGCTGTTCGCCCGAGCAGACTGGGCCTCATACGCGAGGGGCACGGCGATCTCGCCATCAATTCCTGCCTTTCCCTCCGTTAGTGAGGCCCTCGCCTTCCTCGAGAGTAAGATCCTCTCGGCTGCTGCCAGTTGCATCCCCCGTACCTCTGGCTCCCCCAGGCCGCGAAGCGTCCCACGGTGGACCCCAGAGTGCTCCCATGCCGTTCAGGAGCGGCGCCGTGCCGGCCGCCGCTTCTACCGGACCCGCCAGCTGGAGCACAAGATAGCGTTTCAGCGCCTGAAGGCAGTGGCCCGTCGGGTCCTGAAACTAGCCCGGCGTACCTCCTGGCGGAGTTACGTGTCCGGGATCTCCTCCTCGACTGCCCCTCGACTGTTTGGCGCAAGGTGCGTAGTTTTGAGGGGACCCGTGTCCCCCCTCGACCCCGGTGCTTCGGGTCGGGGACGACGAGTTCGTATCCGATCCGGAGGCCGTCGCGAACGCACTCGCGGCGCACTTCGCAGCCATCTCCGGTTCCGATTCCCCCCACTCCCGCCGCGACCCACCGGATTTTCCACCTCATAGGGATGACCCCTATAATCACCTCTTCCGCATGACGGAGCTTCGGGAGGCCCTCCGCCCCCGACGCTCCTCCGCCCCCGGCCCCGATAATATCCCCTATGACTTGTTACGGCACCTCCACCCCTCTGCTCTCAGCTTTTACTGGACCTCTATAACCGGATTTGGTTGGAGGGTTCATTCCAGGACCGGTGGCGTGAGTCCATCGTCGTCCCCATCCCGAAGCCCGATAAAGACCCCTCACTCCCGTCGAACTATCGCCCCATTTCCCTGACATGCTGCGCCTGCAAGGTTATGGAGGCGATGGTCGCCTCGCGGCTGTCCCTTACCCTGGAGGCGAGTGACCAATACCCTGCTACCCAGGCGGGTTTCAGGCGCTTCCGGTCTACCACCGACCCCCTCCTCCTCCTTAGCCACGACGTGCAGGAGGCTTTCTCCCGGCGTCACTTTGTACTCGCCGTCTTTTTCGACCTCCAGAAGGCCTACGATACTACCCGGCGGAGCGCGGTCTTTGACTGCTTACGCTCCCTGGGTTTCGTAGGCTTTCTCCCTTCCTTTATTTATAACTTCTTGTCCGCCCGTTCTTTCCGCGTCCGCATCGGTTCTACCCTCTCTGACCGCTTTCCGTTGGAGGAGGGTGTCCCTCAGGGTAGTGTCCTTAGCGTCCTGTGTTTCTCACTAGTGATGAACACAGTCGCTACGATCCTGCCTACTTCCGTTCGTAGCTCCCTCTATGCCGATGACCTGGCTATCTATTGCTCTGGCCGCCTCCCGTCTTTGGCTGAACGACGACTCCAGCTAGCCATCAACGCGGTGGTTCGCTGGGCGTCCTCGGTTGGCTATGCTTTCTCACCCTCTAAGTCTTCCAGTATGCTTTTCCGTCCTCGGCGCCTCCGTCCGTCGCATACCTTCGCCCTTACCCTTGCCGGCACTCCTCTTCCCCTCGTCCCATCCGTTCGATTCCTGGGTATGACCCTCGACGAATTTTTCGGTTGGGTTCCACACTTTAGGCGGTTGCGGCAATCATCTCGCCGCACCCTCTCCCTTTTGAGTCACCTGTCCCACATGACCTGGGGGGCGGACAGGCGTACTCTGCTGCGCCTGTACACCTCCCTGGTGCAATCCCGCATCGACTACGGCTGTGTGGTCTACAGCTCCGCCTCCTCTCCGGCACTCCGTATGCTGGATCCTCTTCTCCACCGTGGCCTTCGCCTGGCGTCGGGTGCCTTCCGCTCGTCCCATGTCGCTAGTCTTCAGGTGGACTGCGGGCACCCCCCCTGCCCCTTCGCCGGGGCCTTCTCATGACGAAGTGTTACCTTCGCATCTGCCGCCTCCCGATGTCCCTACTCTTCTCCGCGATCTCCCAGGCGCTACCCCGGCCTGACACGTGGCATTTCGCTGCCCCTCTGGCCGAGATTTTTTCATCCCTGGGGATCCCCCCACCCTCTATCCTGCCGTTCTCCTTTGACCTGTCGCCCCCCTGGCTGACCACCCCTATCTGCCGCTGCCAGGCGCTTCGTGGCCTGCGCAAGGAGTCTCCTTCTACCGTCCTCCGGTCTTCTTTTCTGGCCCATCTTCCCGTACACTCGGACGACGTTCCCGTCTACACCGACGGCTCGCGCTCCCCTGCAGGTGTCGCGGCCGCTGTCTTCTCTCCGTCGCTGTCACCTACCTCCCGGGGTATCCCCCTGCCGGTACAGGCCTCCATCTTTTCCGCGGAGCTCTTTGCCCTTCTGGAAGCCCTCCGTCTGGTATCGGGTTTCTCGCGGTCTTCCTGTACCATTTTCTCGGACTCGCTGAGCGCCCTTCAAGCGCTCGAGCGCTATGATTCCCCGGACCCCCTCGTACGCCTTATCCAACAGGAGTACCATGTCCTGCACACCGTTCACCGGATGCGGGTCACCTTCTTCTGGGTTCCTGCCCATGTTGGTGTTTCCGGTAATGAGGCGGCTGACCTCACAGCCCGGTCCGCCGCCTCGATGCCTCCCCTCCCCCGCCCGCTCCCCTTCTCTGACTATGTGCAGGTCTTTCGTTCCTTCTACGACCGCGTATGGCAACAGTCCTGGGACGATGCCACCGGAAATAAACTCTGGTCCATCCGCCCCCGCCTGTCATATTGGGCGTCCTCTTTCCACCGCTCCCGACACAAAGAGGTCGACCTTGCGCGGCTTCGCATCGGCCATACGCGCCTCACGCACGGCTACCTTATGTTCCGGCAGGAGGCTCCTCGTTGCGCCTCCTGCCAGTCGCCCCTCACCATCTCTCACATCCTTATGGAATGCCCCACCCTGTCGTCAGTACGTCGTCGCGCCTTCCCGTTCCTTTCTGATTTCCCCCTCCCCGATCGTTTGCGTCTCATGCTCGCTGAGAGCCCTCTCTTCTCGCTTGACCGTCTTTTCCTCTTCCTCTCCCAATCTCGCATCCTATCTGAGCTTTAGGTGACTTCTCACCCGTCGTCCGCTGTCCTCCCACTTCTAGTGCCTTTCCCCCGTCTCTGTTTCTCTTTCTCATATTCCGCCTCGCCATGATATCCGCTAACGTATAGCGGGAAATGGCGGTAAACGCCCCAATACAAAAAAAAAAAAAAAAAAAAAAAAAAAAAATTATTCTTACGAATATGTTTAAGACGTTGTCTAGCTTATTCTTAAACATATTTATGAAAGTTTTATTTATTCAATTATTTACACTTATTAAATTATTTCAAATTAACAAAAAGTTATAGAACAAATATTTGAAGTAACTCCATTTATGGAAACCAGCAAACATAGAATAATTGTCTCCTGAAGTACAAAACCAGTGATCCGCAACCTTTTTCTCATTGTCAACCCATAGAAGAATATGAATTATTTTTGAGGACCCCTTAGCGAAAATAATTTGTATATTCTAATTTTGTGTGAATTAGAATATACCCCTTGTTTTCTGCGGACCCCTGAAACTCATTCACAGACCCCAGGTTGCGGACCACTGTACTAAACAATACCCCACAGATAAAATTAAATATAAGTTAGACAACTAATTCGTTATAAATGCAAAAAAACCTTTTTTCTACGTGAAGGTCAAAATATGATAATTAAAACCCACATTAATAGACAGAGTTTATTTCCACAACAGTTTCGATGCCCACTGGCATCCTCTTCGGGTGGATACAGAAAAACGAATTAGATATTAGATTTCGGAAACTGTTTATGCTTAAATCGATTCGTTTTAAGAGATGATTTTTTTGTTTTTATTTCAGACCTTTAATTCAAAATTGAATTTTGCATTACATGAACAAAATCGAGTTTCATAATGTCGACGTGCAACGTTATGCGAGTATATGGATTTCACATTTCAAACTACATTTCAGCTTTGAAATGAAAATAACTAACCTAACCTAAGCTACGTAACCTAACCGGGCATACTGTAACCTAACCTGACCTAAGTTAAACTAATTTTTTAGTATCGACAAGATTATCCATATAGATATTGTGCAAATCGACTTTGTTTCGCTACCCGTTAATTTTTATTACAAATTGGTTTTCAAACTAAATTCCAATATAATTTTAAATGTTATTTCTTATCCTTTACTTCGAAGAAAAACATTTTCTTTGTTTCATATAAGAATTAACATTGTTTATTCATTCTCATGCAGATTACTCGCTTTAAATACAAAAGAAATTATTCAAGAACATCATTTTCTCTTAATATGAAAAAAACTAACAAAGCTACAGCGAAAAGCAAGATATAAAAATAAAGAACTCAAAAAGTTTTATTTACGAGCTAGTGACGTTCAATATGAACTCCTTTTGTGGCTCCTTTGGAGGTTACAACATTCGTAAATGAGCACGTGTCTGATCGTTGGATCGGGCATGGGGGCCCATTCCTTGGCCGGCTCGCTCGCCCTATCTAACCCCCCTCGACTTCTTCCTCTGGGGCTATGTCAAAAATGAAGTTTTTGTTCCACCAATGGCAACAACTTTGGAACATCTGAAGGAAAGGATACGTGAGGCTGTAAGAAAAGTTCAGTATGATATGTCGCAATATGTATGGGGGGAACAGAATACCATACCGCTTTGATGTCTGCAGCCACAAAAGGTGCTCACATTGAACTTAAATACGTTGTAAATAAAACTTTTGAGTTCTTCTTTATTTGTATATTTTGCTTTTCGCTGTATGCGTTAGTTTTTTCATAATAAACGTTTAAAATCGGAGGATCATTTGTAATCACCCAGTATATATATATATATATATATATATATATATATATATATATATACTGTAATATATATATATAGGGTGAACCAAATGTAGGTGGACAGTAAATGATAACGTTTATTTTGAGAATACATATTTAATTTTTTGTATACTATAATACAAAATAAAATTTAAATAAATTTAGTTATAATATTTAATATAATAAAACACAAACACCATAGTTATAATGAACACCATAGTTATAATATAATATAACACAAACCGTATTCAACCTACTGTCCACCTACTTTTGGTTCACCGTGTATAATAATAATAATGTTATAATGTTTCAGACCAACAAAGACCCTAGGATCCACTCATGGCTGGTCTACCTAACTGTGTTCGTAATCGTGTATTGTGTATGTCCTCCGTGGTGGCAGAGGGGACCTACAATTTTACGTGGGTTCCGAACCACAAGAACATAAGAAACTTATTTAAAAACTGCCGGTAAATTGGCAACGACCAATTTTAACGAAAGCAACGACCAATTTTTACGAAAGTGGCAACGACCAATTTTTACGAAATAAATAATTATCAATTTAAAAATAATTAATTATCGGTTTAAAACTAAAGATAGAATCTCTCGGTCCAGAGGAGCAAGTCATAATAGACTACTATCCACAAATATGTTACATTCTATATCTATTTATAACGGACATGCAAATATATCAGATCCAAAGAATCCAGTCAATTTCATTACGGTATCCATCAAGTCACGGTCCATATCGATTGCGGACCAAGTCAAAATTTACAACCATATACATTATCAATTTAAAAATAATTAATTATCGATTTAAAACTAAAGATAGAATCTCTCGATCCAGAGGATCAAGTCATAATAGACTACTATCCACAAATATGTTACACTCTATATCTATTATATAACGGACATGGAAATATATCAGATCCAAAGAATCCAGTCAATTTCATTACGGTATCCATCAAGTCACGGTTCATATCGATTGCGGACCAAGTCAAATTTACAACCATATACATTACAATATATACACTTACGAGGAAAAGTGTAGGTGTGGCTGTAAAGACTGTACAGTAATGTAGAAATGTGTGTGCACCCATTATGGGTCTCCCATTTAAAGGTGTTTGTGGGGCAAGTGAAGATCATGAGTTTTTCAATACCTCACAGTACTATCGGGGGCACCGCTCGGCAGAGGAATCTCTTTAAATGGGGTGTGTAAGGACAGAGAGTATCCCCTAACCCAAGACGCTGCCTCCCTATATCCCACAACACTTGTGTTGAGCTGTGGGATCTATCCCCACAAAGCCTTAATTTTACTACCTTAAACTATACCCTTTCTATCAACATGCGCGTCCAATCGATTCTTAAACATGTTTATAGACGTGCTACTAATTACTTCTACCGGCAAACTATTCCAGCTATTTACTATTCTATGCGTAAAAAAGTTTTTCGCAACTGCTGTCTCGAACCTTCTACTTGTCAACTTACACCCGTTATTTCTAGTCCTATTATATTGAGATATTTCGAAAAAGCTATCTCCATCTACGTTATCAAACCCATTCATAATTTTGAAAACCTGGATTAGATCACCCCTTAACCTCCTAGTCTCGAGTGTAGTCAATTTTAACTCTTTAAGCCTATCCTCGTACGACTTTGACCTAAGAGACGGAATCATCTTAGTTGCTCGTCTTTGAACTCTCTCGATTTTGTCTATATCTTTGCGCATATGCGGATTCCAAAATTGGACCGCGTACTCCAAATGGGGTCTAACTAATGATTTATAAAGAGGAACTATAATATCGCGCGATTTGTACTCAAAATTTCGAGCTATAAAACCTAACACTTTGTTCGCCTTATTGACCGCCGCTGTACTTTGTTTCGCTACTTTTAAATCACCAGTGACTATAACTCCTAAATCTTTTTCCTGCTCTACGCTTGTTAAATCTTTCCCTGACGTACTATACGCAAAATTACCGTTACGCGAACCTATATGCATAATTTTGCACTTATCCACGTTAAATCTCATTTGCCATGTGACTGACCAATCAACGATTTTATTCAGATCTTCCTGAATTTTACCTCTATCTTCGTCATTAATCGCCCTACCACCCAGCTTCGTGTCATCCGCAAACTTTGAAACTGTAGTGACTAGGCCGACATCTAAATCGTTAATATATATAAGAAAAAGCAAGGGGCCCAATACAGAACCCTGAGGAACGCCACTCGCTACATTAGCCCAACACGACTCCGCTCCATGAACGACCACCCTCTGTTTCCTGCCTCGCAACCATTCTTCTAGCCAATTTATTACTACACCCCTGATTCCATGAGCCTTAGTTTTTTCAATCAGTCTTTTGTGCGGCACGGTGTCAAACGCTTTTTGAAAATCTAAATACACTACATCAACCGCCCGATGTCTATCGTAAACGTTAACCACGCTTTGGAAAAATTCTAAAAGATTAGTTAAGCAAGATTTGTTTCGCCTAAAACCGTGCTGCGTATTTCTAACCAGATTATGCACTTCTAAGTGTTCGACTATACGATCCCTAATTATTGATTCCAGTAGCTTACCTACAACAGACGTTAAACTGATTGGCCTATAATTTCCCGCCGCACCTTTATCGCCTTTCTTAAAGATAGGTGTTACGTTTGCTAACTTGAAATTATCTGGTACGCACCCCTCAGAAATAGACGCATTAAAAATCTTTGTTAGCGGCACAACAATGCTATCTTTTAATTCTTTTAGTTGTATGGGATATATGGAATCCGGACCCGGTGATTTACGCGTTTTCATTTTATCAATATAGCGCATTACTTCCCCTTCACTAACGACAATATTATCCAAAATATTACCATTATCAAAAGGTATTATGTCTATGACCGTAGGGATATTCGTTACATCTTCTATAGTGTATATATATATATATATATATATGCACTGTAAACGTGTGTTATTTTGCCTATATATATATATATATATATATATATATATATATATATATATATATATATATATATATATATACATACAAAATAACACACGTTTACAGTGCATACCATTTTTTACAGCCGTGTTTTGCACCCTGTTAATGTACTTGTACTATCATGGCATCATTGACCATTCGGGTATTAACTTCAAAGCTTATTGGTGGCAACCATGGCAACCGGATGCTATCTTTCATGACAACCACCATCAGTACTTCCATGTCAACTTTGGATTTAACTGTGGACTTTGGGACATTGTAAGTATTTGAAACATTTCACCATGAGTTTAATATGCAGTAATATGAATATGACTTGAATGATGCTGAAAGCCTATCAAATGGGATGCATAAACTACCTGGATTGATGGTGCAAAGTTACTTGGAGAAAAGGTAATCATTCTTGCATCATTAGTTTTAATCATTGTGTAGTTTACATATACTTTTAAAAGCGGTATTTTTGCAGATTCATGGTACCTACCGCCAGAAAAACAAAATCTACCGAGAAGACATCTTTTACGGCACAGGAAAAGACATTAACAACTGCTCTGAAGAAGAGCTGAAAGCGGACTTAGAGGAAAGAGAGGCTGAGAATACTCTGGCTTACAGAGGGAATTATAAGGATATACAAGTCGAAGAAATCAAAAGGCGAATTAGATGAAACTATTCAAGTGGAAGTATATTTAATATGCTACCTGCCAATAGTTCTTATTTTGTCTTGTATATGAAGGAACGTGTTTATTTTCTAGGAAGTATTTGATATTTCTCCTGTATTGAGAAATTTACCCTATATCAGTAAAAAATTTTATGTGCAATTTAAATTCTGATTAGACTAGCCTTTTGTGTAAAGCTGGTTCTATACAGGGTGGGCCGTAAGTTTCCATACATAGGAAAAATAAACATTTTTTTATGGACAACCATTTTTATTTATATAATATGCTCTACATGGTTGCCATTGTTTTGAAAACACATTTCAATACGTGTTCCCCACTGTTGATGAACACGCATTAGCACAGTTGACGTTATGCTTGTAATGGCGTTGGTGATACGTTCCTTTAGATGATTTATGTCTCGTATCTTTTCTTGATACACCATGGCCTTCAAGTGCCCCCAAAGATAGAAATCAAGGGGGGTGAGATCTGGGGATCTGGGAGGCCACTCCACAGGACCATGCCGACCAATCCAAGCATCCGGAAACTGCTGATCCAAATACCGACGCACGTGAAGACCATAATTTAAATTTTCCTATGTATGGAAACTTACGGCCCACCCTGTATAATGTGACTTATGTTGTCCAACAGCGTGCACTCTATCTTCTGTAAGTCAAAGTCTGTAAAATTTCATTGTGGTTTGGATTTGATAAAACGAGTAATCATATTATAGAATATCTCTCTTACGCATTTCGGGACACTAAATACGAATCTGCAAACGTTCCACTGTTGATTTTGTTTTTCTTCCCGGTTTGGTATTATTCGCAAATTTGAAATATACAGTTAATATTTATGTCGATGTCACAGCTGTAAATAAATAATAATGAAAAGAACTGGTCCTAGAACTGATCCCTGAGACACGCCGCCAGTTAGGCGCTTTGCCACTAAGACAATTTTTGATCCATTTGAAAAAATTACCCTCATTGCCGTGAGACTGAAGTTTAGCTAATAATCTCCTATGGGGCACTTTATTAAACGCATTTGAACATCGAAATATGTAACATCTGCTGTTTTGCTCTCACCATACATATTTACGATGGTTCTAGGACAGCTCATACCAGGACAACTTATACCCGGACAACTCATACCTAGGACAACTCATACATAGGACCAGGAAAAAAAATTAAAAATTAATGAAAACATTTATTTTGTAAAATTAAAAGTTAAATTTAAACATTTAAAATTCATGCAAGTTATATATATATATATATATATATATATATATATATATATATATATATATATATATGCCCAGTTAGGTTCATTGAATGCCCGGTTAGGTCAACTGAATACGGTTGGGTTCATTGAATACCCAGTTAGGTCAACTGTACGCCCTTGACGATTGGTTAGGTTTAGTCGTGATATTTTCGTTAAAACTAACGAAAATATCACGACTAAACCTAACCAATCGTCAAGGGCGTACAGTTGGCCTAACCGGGCATTCAAATTTTATTCTATGTAAATAATGGTTCGCTATTTATTATATGTGCAATAAATAATAAATTTGTTATTGTTTTTTTATCTTATTTTGGTTAATTTGCAGTTTAAACTTTCGGGGTGGATATAGATGAAAAGATCAACATTGGGGTGGTAATTGATGAAGAGAGTATGAGTTGTCCTCGGTATGAGTTGTCCGGTCACGATTTAGGATATCACTAAAAATGTCGAACAAATAAATAAGTCAAGAACGATTACGTCGAAAGCCGTGCTGAAAATCTTTAAATTATTTATTTCTAAATGATTGTAGAGTGTACACAAAGTCCTTTCCCGATTATAAACTTTAATAATAATTACATGAAATCCAAAGAAGAGACAGCAATGCTTTGTTTTGCATGTTGTTGCATAACACATCAAGTTCTTTTCTCTTATTTGTAGATCCTGTTGTGGCTGAGTGGGAGCTATTGGTAATTGACCGAAACAAAATAGCAACTTCGCAGGAGAAACCAAATGTGTTATTTGGTTTGCGGAGTGATTACCTTGATTACCGTGATTAGTTCCCCAGTTGGCAGACCTTCAACCATCCATCATTTTACAGAAAGACGGGTTTGTTAGTGCGAGAGTTCTTGAACATCACTTTTCCCAGAAGATGGATTGGGAGCGGCGGGCCGGTGCCATGGCCTCCACGATCTCCCGATATCACGCTCTTGGACTTCTTCCTGTCGGGATATGTAAAGGATTATGTGTACCATACTCCTGTTCCTGACATTGACATTCTTCGTGCAAGGATTTACGATGCCATCAAAAGTGGCAGGAGAGATATGCTACCGAACGTATGGCGGGAACTCGAATTTCGCTTGGATGTACTACGTGTAACTAACGGTGCACATGTTGAGATTTAATGAGAAACATAATAAACTTGATACGTTATGCAACAACATGTAAAACAAAGCATTACTGTATCTTCTTTGGATTTCATGTACAATAATTAAAATTTATAATCGGGAAAGGACTGTGTACACCCTATATAACAACGTGAGTTTAGCTGAAAGATCCTCCAGAGGGATTGGATGTTAAGTCTCTGTTACAGTATGAATATAACACAAGCACTTCCATTACCCTACATTTTAAAATTTTGGCTTCTATTTCAGCTGGGGTTTTATTATAAAGCTGATAGATCTTCCATAAGTATAATGTTAATGTGACCATGCATAATGTGAAAATGTGATATTGATTCGTTATTTAAAGGTGGTATGTTATTCTGTAAATGTATTTGGTATAATCTAAGATTCAGTTACGTAACACTCTGATACCCAAATACCAGCACAAATTCCTCGATATAATAATACGATCATTTATCACTAACTTCATGCCATCCTCACGGTAGGAAAAGAAATTTTGAGAGGAAAAAACCTACTGTAAAAATTTTCCTGGTTTGTTTAGTCTAAATTGTTTCTTAGTTGGAGCGACTCATACTATAAAGTTGGTTCTCGTCACTTCAGCACGAAGACTGAAGTATAAGTGTCTTGAATCCTGTGTCAGAAGGAATTGTTTCTGACAGTGAATTTATTACTGTCAGAGTTCTAAATGGAAGTGGAAGCGAAAATCATGGAATAGAATGTAACTGTCTGAAAATGACATTGTTTGAGATTTCCACTTTGCGATTCCTCGTATTTTGACTAAGAATAAAGTGGAAAAACCTTAAAGGAGGAAGGGACCTATAGTATATGCAAAGAATGTTAAAAGAACAAGTATATCATATAACTGTTTCTATTTTATCTTTACGGTTCATCGATAAATCAGTTAAGGTTTTTCCCTTTATAGATTAAAAGTATATTCTTTTAGATTTTATAGACTTTATAAACTGTTTTATAAACACGCCTATTTGTTGATTTTTTTCATTTAGCTCCGATTCGCGAGTTAAAATAAAAATTAAAAAAAAATATTTTGATCTCGTTAAATTGTGCATCTCGTAGAAAAATTTGAAGCTAAGTTGCTAATCAATTATAAAAAAAATATTAAACGTTAAATTTACAATGAACTTTCGACTCGCTGACATGACAAAAAACGTTGTAAAGGAAACTGATATAATTTTAATAATACTGAAATGATTATTTTAACAAGATTCTTTTTTAGTAAAGACTGCTGTATGTTGTTTCTATACACTTGTCCCTAAGAACTACCTTCTTCCATGAAGAGATCTACACCGCAGTCCGTACCATCTGGCAGCAGCGCTGGGATGCAGTTATTGCTCTATAGTGGATTAGAGAAATTATGACTGTGGTTTGTCGATGTAATTACCACTAAAAGGCCCAACGATGGGAGACTTCCCTTGCTTACTCGACAAAATCCTTTTTTCCGCAGTAAGAACGTGTCACACTATGATGATACACATGACATAAATCCATAAAGGAAAGAAATAATCGTCCTTTAGTTGCTATAGCATAAAGATTACATAATGTTGGAAGCACATAAAAATCACTACTACTGATCTTTTAATGAAAAGAAGATTGATGAATGTTCAATGTCTCAAGATTATACTGCTTTTGGAAATTGAGAGTAAAATTAATATTACAAGTTTTTATTCTAATATGAACTGTGAAATCCAAAGGAAACGTTCCTGAGGACTGTACCACCGTTAGAATATAGGGGTAGCACTTCCATTACTTAAGGATATTTAACGAAATGGTGATCAGAACCCTATTGGGAAGCCAGTCTTGATCTCCTGCTGACTGTGTCCCATTCTTGGAAATCTACAACAGCGGCGGCGTCCTGTCGAATACCTTGCGGAGGGTGGTGGTAGTACGTACTCCCTCACTTTGGTGCTCGGTGCCGGTGCGTGTTTTCAAAAAGTAAAGTTTTAAGTTTGATGGGAGAAGGCCAGACTCCTTAACAATTATAATCAATTTAATTAATTTTTATTTTCTCATAATTCATTTGTTCATTCATCCATACACTCATTACTCTCTCAGCAGTCACTCTCACATTAGTTTCAACTCTCTCTACGGAGGTTATTAGAAAGGTCAGGTGATGTTTGCCTTCGATCTTTCACTGACAGGAGTTTCAGATTCCTGTCCTCACGAGAATTTCTAAGTTTTTTTTTCAATCACTAAGACACTTGCTAGTATGTGAATATGTTTCTCAGCACTATTTCAAGGTTGTTTGGACCGAATATCGAGAACATTTAAGCTTCTTGCAATAGCAACTTGGCGAAGTCTTTGGAAGGAGCGAAGCTTAATCTGTGCCCGTTCAAATCGTTCCCTCGTTTTCGATAAGTTTTATATTACATTGTGAAAAGGGATCAACATTGGGAAAAAAACAAAACGTTCTTACTATTTCTATCCTTTTACTAAAAACATTACTGCCCAGTTTTCACATTTACAGGGTGTTTATAAAGTCCCTATCTACTTCAGTGAAAACAGCAAAAAGGGTAAAATTCAATAACAATATAATAGAAGGCATACATTTAATGAATACTTAAGCATATGATTCTACATGAGCACCATCAGTATTAGTGATGTAGGTCACATCCGCATCCGCGGAACATCCGCACATTTTCTCGCATCCGCATCCGCACCCGCATCCGCACTTTGGACTGCGGATGTCGTGCGGATGTGGACCGTTGAGATAAAACGTCATTAATAAGCGGAAATTATCAAATTCTACTATATTAATAGAACTAGTTCATTGTGCGCAAAAGTGATGCAAGCGACAAGACGAGAGGCTGTTCTTGTATGAAGTTACTCTCTTGCAACCTACTTAGATCCACGTTACAAAGCTAAGTTATTTTCACCTAGTACATTAGAACGAGTTAAATCATCACTTGGCAAAGCAGTTGAAGAGCTTCAATCTCTTGAATCTGTCGCTTCGCCACCCACCAAAAGAATAAAAGTTTCAGTGACAGAACCAACACCTTCAACAAGCAAATCTATCACAGAATCTCTCTCTCAGTTTCTTGAGTCAAGCAGCGATGACGAGACCTACGCGATGTCAAAAGATGTAGTAAAAATGATCGAGAGTTATCACCAAGAAAAACGCTTGGCTGCATGTGACAATCCTATTAGTTGGTGGAAAAATACGCAGAATATCTATCCATACTTGAGTAAACTTGCAAGGAAACATTTAGCACGTCCTCCAACAAGCGTACCAAGCGAGAGATTATTTAGCAGTGCTGGATTAATATATGATGAAAAGAGAAACAGACTGGCAGCAGAAAAGGCAGAAAAATTAATGTTCCTTAAGCATAACCTTCCTATAATTAAGTTTGAATATTAAACGATGAACATCTTAGTTTACTTTATTTTAATTACTCATTTATAAATATGCCTAATAAAACTTTAAACTTAATATAAATAGTTATCAAGCTAATTAAAGATCTCTTTCTATAAGGGTGGAGGTTGGGGAAAGAGGTCGGGTAACACAATTATGGTTTCTAATTGTGGATGAAACTCAACAAAATATAACGAATTTATTTGCAGACGAATTCACTAATTGATTTCTATATTAGTTAGATGCTTGCTATTATTTTATATGTTCATGGAAAAGTACAGCAATTATTGTACAATTAATTATACTACATTATAGCTACAGCTCTCTCTATATAATAACTTATTATATACGTTAAACACAACAAATCTCGAATATATCCTAAAAAATAACGAAAATGTATACATCCGCATCCGCATCCGCATCCGCGGATGTTGAAACCAAACATCCTCATCCGCATCCGCATCCGCGGATGTTGAAAAAATGACATCCGCTACATCACTAATCAGTATCTCTACAGAGTTCAAATCTGTTAGCAGCATTGCGGAACACATTTTGGAGCATGACAGGGGTTATTTTTGTAACTGCTGTTACGATACGAGCACGTAAATGTCCCAGCTTCATTCAGATGGCATTTTAAACACCGTCATCTTTCAACAAGATGAGGCACCTTGTCACACGCAAACATTGTTCGGGAGTACCTAAATGAACGATTTCCAAATCGGTGGATCGGATGTGGAAGCAACAGGCCCTGGGCGACTCGATCTCCTGACCTAACACCCTTGGATTTCTTTGCATGGGGCTTATCAAATTAAACGTCTATCAAACGAGGGTTAGAGATCTGCAAGATTGACATGCTCGTATCGTAACAGCAGTTACAAAAATAACCCTTGTTATGCTCCAAAATGTGTTCCGCAATGCTGCTGACAGATTCAAACTCTGTAGAGATACTGATGGTGCTCATGTAGAATCATATGCTTACGTATTCATTAAATGTATGCCTTCTATTATATTGTTATTGAATTTTACCCTTTTTGCTACGTTTTCACCGAAATAGCTAGGGACTTTATAAACACCCTGTATTGTACCTGCAACTCCTAAAATGCTAATTTTGATGAATAAAGACGAATTACATTTAGTATGTTTCAAGTATATTTTATACTGTATATTTCAGATAGAACTTTTGGCCGATATATATATATATATATATATATATATATATATATATATGTATATATATATATATATATATATATAATATATATACACACACACAACCTTTCCTTTCCATTAGAAAAATTAATACCAAACAAAATTAATTGCATTAAGAATGTTAATAATATAATAATTAACGTTTTTATGGCAATTAATTTTGTTTGGTATTAATTTTTCTAATGGAAAGGAAATTAATGGATTAATAATATTTTTATGAGTTAATATTAATGGCTTTATCAGTTAATAATTAATGGAGAATTTTTATTTTGTATCGTATATACAGTATATATATATAAATTATTATTATATATATATATATATATAATATATATATATATATATATATAATTATTATATATATATATATATATATATATATATATATATATATTATATATATATATATATATATATATATATATAATTATGCGGGTTGCTTCTACAGAGCTTCAATTTAATATTTAGGAGAAATCCAATGACAAGGAGAAATGTAAATGCCATGAAAAGTCTTCTTTATTGCGCAACGTTTCGAGCAATACGCTCATCTTCAGGCTGTTTAATAACAATGTGAAATTAAAATCAATATTGAATGAAAAACAAAACAGAAAATTTCTATAACCTATTCGTAAAGACAAATTTTAAAAGACTGAGAAAAGAGGGTTAAATTCTAAGTTATACAGATTTACATATAAAAATTAAGAAGTTATTTTTAAATACATGTAGTAAATGTGAAATTAATACACTAGAAAAATTACCAATAGTACACTGGAACAATGGAGCTATCTACCTTACACAGCAGTATCCGAGGCCGACTAATTTGAGCAGAGGCAAAGAACGGGAAACACGAAAGCGCTCGGACTTTGTGTTTCCTTTTCCCTGTGGTTGTTTGCTTATATATATATATACAGGGTGGGCCGTAAGTTTCCATACATAGGAAAATTTAAACGTTTGTTTTTATGTTTCAGATACCCTAAGAATATGCGTTTGTAAGATCTTGTTTACTGATGAAGCAAATTTTTACGTCAATGGAGAGGTTAATCGGCAAAACATACGTTATTGGAGTAATGCTAACCCTAACTGGCTGAGTCCGACGAAGATGCAAGGTGCCGGTAAAGTGATGGTGTGGGCCGGGATATGGGGTGACAGAATTATTGGACCAATTTTTGTCAGTGGAAATCTTAATGCCGAAAGGTATCTTAACATGATGCAAGAAGAGATTTTCCCATCCCTGCTAAACGAGGAAGGTAACTTCCCAGTTTACTTCCAGCAAGATGGAGCTCCACCTCATTATGGTCTTCACGTGCGTCGGTATTTGGATCAGCAGTTTCCGGATGCTTGGATTGGTCGGCGTGGTCCTGTGGAGTGGCCTCCCAGATCCCCAGATCTCATCCCCCTTGATTTCTATCTTTGGGGGCACTTGAAGGCCATGGTGTATCAGGAAAAGATACGAGACATAAATCATCTAAAGGAACGTATCACCAACGCCATTACAAGCATAACGTCAACTGTGCTAATGCGTGTTCATCAACAGTGGGGAACACGTATTGAAATGTGTTTTCAAAACAATGGCAACCATGTAGAGCATATTATATAAATAAAAATGGTTGTCCATAAAAAAATGTTTATTTTTCCTATGTATGGAAACTTACGGCCCACCCTGTATATATATAAATAATTATATATATATATATATATATATATATATATATATATATATACCATATGTCCCACAAAAAAGTACACCCAACTTTAGATTGTACTAACTCCTCCAAAAATTGAGATATTTTGGATCTGTTTGTTTGATTTAATATAGCAAATTATTCTTTGTTAACGTTCAAAATTTATTCATGTTTAAACGATTTAGTGTTTAAGCACCTGCTTTTAACTGAAGGGTACAGCAAAATGGGTTGCGCCGAATGATCATTTCTCCCAGCCAGATAGCTCCTCTTGCTTTAACCAATGTGCTACTTTTTACGTCGAAGGATATTGCAAATATTTTTTTTAAATAATTCGAACTTTTGTATCTAAGATACGAGTCATACATATAAATGAAGAATCTGAATTACTAAATTTATAAATAACTTTGAAACCCTTATCAAGCAGTATACACGAAGGCAGCGCGTTCTCATGGTCACAACTTATCTGCAAACTAAAAGCTTAAAACAAGTTCAGAATACCTTCGAACTGCAATTTCTCGATAGAGCTTCTCCAACTAAACATACAATTTTGAAGAATGTTCGGAAATACAAAGAAGAAGGAACGGTCCTCAATTTGAACAAAGGACGTTCAGGCCATCCGAAGACGGCAAGAACAGACGAGAACATTCAGCATTCAGCCCTGACTTGACCCCGTGTAATTACTTTTTGTGGGGTCATTTGAAAAATAGAGTATTTGCATCACAACCTATCAATTTAGATGATTTGAGGACTCGCATCACATCTGAAATCAACTTGTTAAAAGACAATCCAGATCTTATCAAAAGAGTGATGGGGAAGATGAGAGCTCGACTCCAGATTTGTATCGATAGGAATGGCGGTCATGTTGAAAGAAAACGAAACTAAGCATAACTTTTGCAATAAGGAATAAAGAAAAATCTGCTTTGTATCTTATTAAAATTATGTTAAAGTAGCTATTATTATGTATTTGTCTTTTCATTACATCGATAGCACACACATTATTTTTTCAGTGACCAATTTTGCGCAATCCATTTTGTTGTACCCTTCAGTTAAAAGCAGATGCTTAAACACTAAATCGTTTAAACCTGAATAAATTTTGAACGTTAACAAAGAATAATTTGCTATATTAAATCAAGCAAACAGATCCAAAATATCTCAATTTTTGGAGGAGTTAGTACAATCTAAAGTTGGGTGTACTTTTTTGTGGGACATATACAGGGGTTAGACAAAATAATATGAACACCCGCCGATTTCACCGGTTATCTTTACGGACTGCTCAGACACAAAGTAAACGGTCAAATGACTGGCAAACCTATTTAAATGCGTAACAGAGAGTGTATACGTCATGTTATAACCCTCACGTTGTTTTTACAGATCTGAGTGAATTATGAATTAGCAGTTATGAAAGACCTGTTAGACTTCCAAAGAGGGCAAATTGTCGGAGCGCGGATGGCTGGTGCATCGGTGACGGAAACCGCTCAGATGTTCAATGTATCCAGAGGAACTGTCTCTATGGTCATGTCTGCATACCAAAACCATGGAAAGACAAGCACCGACAAATGCAATAGTGGACGCAAGAAGAAGCTGTGTGATCGAGACCGCCGGGTGCTAAAGCGCATTGTGACAAAGAACCATAAGACCACGGCTCCAAAAGTGACCGCAGAGCTTAACCAGCATCTTGCAAGCCCGGTATCGACCAGAACTGTACGTCGCGAGCTCCATGGAGCTGGATACCATGGGAGGGCTGCAATTGCCAAACCCTTCCTTTCGCACATCAACATTGAGCGGCGCAGAAAATGGTGTAATGACCATAAGAATTGGTCAATGGACCGGTGGAAGAATGTAGTCTACTCTACGCTATTTCCATGTTCCGGTCGAGTTTACGTCTGGAGACAGCCTAAAGATGCTTATGACCCCGACTGCCTGACCCCAACCGTTAAGCATGGAGGCGGATCTGTGATGGTTTGGGCAGCAATATCGTGGAATACTCTTGGCCCAGCTGTAGTACTGCATGGTAGGGTTAACGCCCAGGTCTATCTGTCAATATTGGCTGACCAGGTCCATCCCATGGTCCAAGCGCTGTTTCCCAATGGCGGCGCCGTCTTCCAGGATGATAATGCACCAATCCACACCGCTGGGGTCGTTAAAAACTGGTTTGAAGAGCATGTTAGTGAAGTAGAACGCTTGGATTGGCCTCCACAATCCCCGGATCTTAACATTATCGAGCATCTGTGGTGTCAGTTGGAGCAGCAGGTCAGAAGCCGATTCCCACCGCCGGCGTCTTTGGAGGAACTGGAGCAGGGTTTGCTCGAAGAATGGCTCAGGATTCCTCTAGCCACTGTCCAAAAGCTGTATGAATCAATTCCCGACGCATTGCAGCTGTTATTGCCGCTAAAGGAGGACCAACTCCATATTAAGAATAAAAACCGCCATTTATCAAGGTGTTCATATTATTTTGTCCAACCCCTGTATATATATTATATATATATATATATATATATATATATATATATATAAAATAATTATATATATATATATATATATAATAATTATATATACACACACACACATCATATACTGTATATACGATAGGCGTTTTTATAGGGTAGGCAGGGTAGGCTTTGCTTGACCATTAATTTTGTCAAACTTTAGAAGCATAAATATATCAATATAAATAAGCGCAATTAGACAAAATCTGTCGATCGCGCCCTCTTAATCCAATATCATATTTCTTTTTTTCATATTAGCTATTACAACCTAAAACGCCCTGCCTATCTTGAATGTATAATATAACTTCAACTAGTGTAGCGGATTTAATATACGCCATTTTTAATACGAGTAACTGTACATAATATAGCCAGCGCGCGGACTTTCCTACTAAACGATACATTTTGCACGCTTACGCTCATTATTATCAAACCATCCCGAATGAAGAAATATGAGAAACTACAATTTTGGGGGTGGGGTTAAAGGAAGAAGATTGATAGGCGAATGGTGTATGACGTCACAAGGGGATTTGGGGGGGGGGGGTTGCGCGAATATACAAATCACTTAGTCTTTAGTATGACAAATTTGATAACGTGTGAGTGATAGATGATGTGATCTGTGTGCTTTCTTTTCAATATAAGTTACTATTCTAGTGCCTTATTATAATGGAAATTAGTGTCGACTATTTGTTAAAAATCAATCTTTTAAAATTGGAAAGAGAACTACAAATTCAGATTAAAAACTCAGGAAAGCCTAAATAAATAATTTCAAAATAATAACATGTGATAAACACGGCAATAGAGCCTTCTCAAATGATTGGTTTAGCAAAAAAATATGGCTAACTGGATGCCCAATAAGACAGAAATTGTTCTGTTGGCCTTGTTTACTTTTCAATAGTGAGTCTGGAAAGAGGTATGTAGTAAAGAGTTGTTTGCCAAGTGTATATATATATATATATAATATATATATATATAGCCTATATAATATTCTGCCTACCCAATGCACCAGTCCAAGAACCGCCTCTGATTATATATATATATATATATATTATATATATATATATATATGAAAATGAAAAGGTTTATTGGCAGACTATAGTCCATATGACAAATATTATTAATACAATGACAGTTCATATACTAAGGATAGAAATATATACAATTGATTAGAAATAATACTGCACTGTCGAAGTTAAGTATATATATATATATATATATATAAATATTCAGATTCAGTAATGACAAGTTTAACGTCTGCGGTGATACACGAGACAGGTGCAAATAGCAGATGCCATGCTTATAAAAATCCAATTGACGTTCACTTTCCACTAACCTTGTTAATCGGCAAAGCAGACTGCAGTGACATTTACAATAAAGCATTTTTCTTATATTGTACTCAAAGGCAAATATATCAAGCTTTAATATTATATATATATATCGGAGATAGACTTGTTTCTGAGGAACCTCAGACGATAAAGGAAAAGCAGAAGGAAGATAAATATTTCGGAAACACAATTTCCACCATCAGTTACTAAAAGTTGAAAAAAATTGTTTTTAAACTTTTGGCCAATAAAGGTGGAAACTGTTTCCGAGAAGTTGGGTCCTCAGAGAATAATTTTTCGCCATATATACCTTTTTATTTATATATATATATATTAAGATGGTCCACAGAAAGGGGGTGAAATTTTTCTCCAAAATTTTGTATGCTCATAGCCCAAACGTACCCACTAGATGAGAAACTGGCGCACTTGAATTTTTTTTTAAATTAATGAATATTTAGGATATGCACACTGCTGCCATTTTTAATACCCCTGTAACGCTCGGCTCTGACGTGGCCTAATAACAGGCATAACTCGGAACGTAAAAAAAAAAAATTGCGCAATTCGCCCAGTTTCTAATTCTTAATTAATTAAGTTTACAGTTGGCAACTCTTATTTTTGAACATACTAACGGTTTTCCTCAGTTACTCTCCCGGCAAGAATCGGATAGGTGTATTAAGTGTTCAAGCATCACTGGGAATCATTTATCTTAGCTTGCTTTTTAATGATTCCGGTGAATATTAATTAATTAATATTAATTAAGATTTAATTAACAATTAATTAATATTAATATTTAATTAAGGTGAATATATATTCTATAGCGTTAAATAAATTGCTATGACGCTTAAAGTTGCTATATTAGAATTGCGTTATTATTTTTGGTTTATGTTGAATAATAATTTTTTTCTGGAAAGAGATGTACATTAGTGCAAGTTTAGTCCTAAAGAGTAACGTCAAAACTGTGTTTGCTTAAAATTGCTATATTTTCTATTGTGTTATAAATTGCTATGATGCTTAAAGTTGCTATATTACTGTTGCGTTATTGTTTTTGGTTATGGTGAATAATAATTTTTGTTGAAAATTCATGTAATTAGTGTATGTTTAATGTTAAAGTGTGACTTTAAAAGTATACATGTTGAAGTTGCTGTATTTCTACATTATTTCCATAGTAAAAAAAATGTCAATTTTTAGTTTCTCTTTCTAGGTTGTGATGATGGCAACTGCATTGCGTAAGAAAACAACTATCTACTTGGTTGGCGGCGCCATCGAAGCGATTCCTAAGTCCGTCTGCCTACTCTTAGGCAAGTTCTCCAACGTTATTTTCATCTCCTGAAAATGAGTGAGCCACCTCCTACGAAAAAACGAGTGCATCAATATGGTGGTGAAGAAAACCATGGATATCTGGGGAATGGCCCGCATCCCTACTCAAGAGAGCGGAATATCAAACGAACCCTGAATGGAATCCTGTTCACTTGGGAGAAGTTGAAAAAGGGCTCCAACAGGAGAAGTAAGCCACAAATACAGAAGGAACAAGAGTTCTCAAACAATCTTGAAAAGCTCTTCAACATTAAGCATCATGATGTGGAAAGACTGATCCGGATAGAGGAAGACTGAGTCTTCTTGAAAGAGAAAGAGAGGGAACGCAAGTTTCACATGGGACGAGTCGACGAAGCCCTGGCTAAGAAAGAAATGAAACAGAAGTATCTTAAGAAGAAGGCCAGAGAGAAAAAGGAAGTAGCAGAGAAGCAGATGCGTGAAGAGCAAGAGACCGTTCAGCTGGAGTCAACCAGCACCTCTTCTGATGACGTGTGCGGACGGGATGCCGAATGCACTTTCGCCGAAAGTCAGGAAGCCGAAGCCAAGACGCCGAAAGGACATGAAGCCGAATGGACATGAAGCCGAATGGACATGAAGCCGAATGGACATGAAGCCGAATGGACATGAAGTCGAATGGACATGAAGCCGAATGGACATGAAGCCGAATGCACATAAATTAATATAAAAATATATAATTGGAATATTTAAGAAATAAAACACTATCAAAGGATGATTTTTTAATTGTAAAACAATTATTTTAATAAATTAATATTAAAATATATAATTGGAATATTTAAGAAATAAAAAAACGATCAGAGGATGATTTAAAAATTGTAAGCTAATGCTCTTAGGAAAGCCAATCCTTCTTCTTTATTATACGAACTGAAAATGGATTTTATTCTTTCGTTAATGGCGTCATACTTTTTGTTAGGTTAGGTTAGGTTAGGTTAGGTTTGATGCTATTTATCGTTGCTCTCTCAAAGTCGACTGTTATCGAAGTTGGATTCAGAACTCGTCTATCTTTCAAAAACTGAAATATTTCGTCATACGTTCTTTCGTCCTTGTTGTTCGCAATGCAGTACACTAATGGTAAAGTTTTACTATCGGAAATAATTGCATGTATAGTATACAGTTGTTTTCCAACGGGGGCAGAATCAAAAGTACCGTCGCAATATATATATATATATATCATGTCCATTCGACTTCATGTCCATTCGGCTTTATGTCTATTCAGTTTCATGTCTATTCAGTTTCATGTCTATTCAGTTTCATGTCTATTCAGTTTCATGTCTATTCGACTTCATGTCCTTTCGGCTTCCTGACTTTCGGCGAAAGTGCATTCGGCATCCCGTCCGACTACCTCTGATGATGAAGGCCCTCGTTCATTTCCGAAGATGCCTCGAGTTGGAATGGATCCGGATTTTCAGGTCCCTGGCCCGTCAAATGCAGCTCCTCGTCTTGCACCTCAAACGAGGCCTAAGAACTTCATGTCCCCTAGTCTCGCTGTCGTCCTGGATAGAACCAACACCAGCGATCGTGAGGCAGTTCACATCGTGGCAGCTACTGTGAAAAGCCTTGGAGGGAACATTGATGAACTGGCCATTAGTCGCTTCACATTCAGGAGAACCCGTATGCGACGACATCCAGTGACCACATCACTTCTGTGAAACAAGCTGTCTCATCTTCTGGCACCAATACTGGAATTGTTGTTCATTGGGATGGGAAACTCCTTCCATTCCTCACAGAAAATAACTACGTCGATCGTCTCCCAGTATTGATCTCTGGGAATGATGTTTCGTCATCGTCAGAGGAGAACATTCAACTCCTGGGTGTTCCAAAGCTCGCATGTGGAACAGGAATGACGTAAGCAGACGCCGTGGTTGAGGCCTTGAAGGATTGGAAGGTTGAAAACCGAGTCGTCGCCATGAGCTTTGATACGACTCCAAGCAATATGGGTCATATTGGTGGAGCTTGCACTCTCATTGAACAGCGACTGAGAAGAAATTTACTCCACCTTGCTTGCAGACACCATATTTTGGAGGTCGTTCTCAGAGACGTCTTCAAGACAGTTCATGGATCGTCCAGCGGTCCGGAGGTTCTCCTATTTCAACGGTTCCAAAAGAATTGGCAGTGGGTCAATCAAGCAAACTTTAAGACTGGAATGATGGACGACCACGTCAGTGCAGTTTTCAAAGAGAACCGTGAACGGGTACAAGAAGCTCTCGACTACTACATAAAAGCTCTTGAGTGTACGCAACCACGCGACGACTACCGCCGACTCCTGGAGCTTAGCGTAGTTTTCCTAGGTGGGACACCTCTCCGAAGGATTCGATTTGGACAGCCTGGCCCCATACACCATGCTCGCTAGATGTCAAAGGCAATATACTGTCTCCAAATATTCATGTTTCAACCTCAGTTTAGGTGTCCCCCAAGGAAGAGAAGTCCATTTGAACCATGGCCCTCTTTGTTGCTCTTTTCTACGGACCAGCATGGTTCAAGGCTCCCATAATCTTTGAAGCCCCGAGCAACGATATCTCCGTCCTTAAGAAAATTCAAGAATACAGGAATAAAGTGGATGGGGCAGTTGGAGCGGCAGCTACAAAGGCATTCCAACGATATCTGTGGTGTTTGAGTGAGGAGTTGGTAGCTCTGGCTCTGTTCAGTGACGCAGTTTCCAATATAGAGAAGAGAGGAATCCTGGAGTCGATGAGGGTAAGGGAAGGAGAGAAACAACCACCGAAGAGAATTAAAGCGCCAGAAGAGGACATTCCGTCACTAACGCTGAAGAAGCTGGCATCCAAGAATACCAACTGCTTCTTTCAGACCACGCTACTAGGCTCCGGATTCATCTCTAAAGATCCATCCCAATGGAAGGATGATCCACAGTTCCTCCAGGCCAAGGAAGTCCTTCAAGATATGCTGGTGGTGAATGATGTGGCTGAAAGAGGGTGAAGCTAATTCAGGATTATGACTCTTCCATTACGAAGAACAGAAACAGTATCTGCTGCAGTGGCGGTCCTGGGCATAGGCGATATAGGCGGCCGCCTAGGGCGCCAATTGGTGGCGGGGGCGACATAGCACGCCCGTTTTTCGTTTTTTCTCAAACAGGCTCCAGTCCAGGGCTCAGAAATTTACTAACTCACAGTCTCACCAACCCCGGTTGGAGATAGATATTTATCCTTGGTGAAAGGTATCGATTTTGCTTGTAAAAATCAATTTATAAAACTAAATTAAATGTTATTTCATTAAAATAAACAAGCAATGAAATAGGTATAAGTTAAAACTGTTTATAATTATTAAAATCAAGCAGAGTAAATTTGAGTGTAGCTAGCGACAGATTTTTCTCCACTCCACAATTTCGTATGTGTTCTAGTTTACAGTGAGTCGTGTCTGGCCGAGCATCATGTTGAAGAGGACAAAGCCGTCAGGTGCACAAGGAAGAAAGAAGAAAAGAGGAAGAGGAGATGCGATCGAAAAGTATAGGTATGTCATGAACATTTTATTTAAGTTTAATTTTTATATCCAACGTTACTTTTTTAAACTGTAAAATCAAGATAAGTTTGCTACTTTAAGTGGGCAATCCGCTATTTCAGGCAAAAATCATCAATTTTTTTCTTTTTTTTTGCTGAAATGACTTCTAAAATTTGTCTGCTTCATGTTTGTGTTGTCAGATTTTGGGTTTTTAGTTTAAAACTCTCACCCTCACCACAACCTACCCTTTATGGCGAGGTGTAAGTTTTATAGGCATTTAGTATTGGGCTTAACTAGATTTCTGCTGTTATTAACAGTGTGACCGCTCTACATTTTTAATTATCCCAAGAACACCCAACAAAATTTCCTCGGAATTCCCAAGGTTATATAAATATTACAATGATTTAATTTTTCATTGAATTATACTTTTCTTTAACAAAAATGTGACAATAATCTGGAAAATACATAATAAACAAATATAAACCCCAAATAAAATAAATGGCATGTGGCAGTAATAAGTTATTTACAATGACAGAAGCAACTGAGTGTCATCATGTTTGCTTCACATGATAACATTTATTTACATCGTTTCAGATGCACTTCTAAAATATCTTGGAGGACCCTCCTCTGCTGTCATCAGCATTAACCATGCGGTTTCTGAGCAGATTTCCTATGATGACATCATTGATGAATTTGCATCAAGGAAGACCATGAGGATCAAGTTTTAATAGGAAAACAACTAGCCCTAAAACTTCCAAACCAAATTTAAAATTCAATTATTTGCTAGCCGGCAATCTTATTTCTTTATTAAGCTACATTGTGTGATTTATAGTGTTTTTTATTTCTCTCTTTTGTGTGTGATATACATTGGCATATTTATTTTGTTTGCAATATATTTGGGAATCTTTATTGAGTGTTCAATTATTATTCATACAAGATTTCTTTGTAGTTTATGTTTCAAGACAACTTGTTCTTACTTGAATCTAAGAACAATTACCCTGATGAAAAAAAGTCATGCACCCCCCAAAATGATGTTCACACAAGTCGCAGAAGCTTCAGTAACTGGTGTAGCCACCGTTAGCATTCACACATTCTGACAACGTTGGCGCATGCTGTTCATCAGGCGTTGGAAATAACGTTGAGGGATCGCTTGCCATTCTGCGACTAATCGCTGAGCCAGTTGCCGGAGGTTGACGGCAGGGACGTGATGTGATCGAACTCGCCGCCCTAGTTCATCCCACGCATGCTCAATGGGTGACAAGTCGGGTGAATATGCAGTCCAATCCATGTGCTGAACGTTCTGCTCCTGCAGGAAGTCGGTCACCACCCTGGCACGATGAGGTCTTGCGTTGTCGTCCTGGAACCAAGCTCCTGGTCCAATCCGCTGCAGAAGTGGAATTACCAGAGGTTGAACAATCTCGTTGAGATAACGCTGACCAGTCAAATTTCCGTTGACGACGTACAGAGGGGTTCTGTGGTTCATGGATATCCCCGCCCACACCATCACACTTCCTCCTCCAAATGGTAGACGTTGAGCAACGTTGACATCAGCAGATCTCTCTCCTTGACGACGATAAACACGAGCCCGGCCATCATTGAACTGGAGCGAGAAGCGTGACTCATCTGTGAACATTGTCTCTGCCCACTGACCACGGTTCCACCGGATATGACGTCTGCACCAATCTCGGCGAGCCCTTCTGTGACGGTCAAGTAGCGGTGGTCGGACTGCAGGACGCCGGCATCGCAAACCTCGGTCTCGCAGACGATTCCTAATGGTCTGGTCGGACACGTTGGTGCCTCTGGCAGCTCTGAGTTGATCCCGAAGATGCCGTGCGGTCACAAAGCGCTGTCGCAACGCCGTTATCATCAGGAAGCGGTCTTCTCGTGCTGTTGTTGATCGGGGTCTTCCAGAACGGGGGCGATTCTGAACAGCATTAGTTGTCCTGAACCTCTGCCAGAGTCTGCCGATAACGCTTTGGCTTACATTTAGACGCTGAGCCACAGTTCTCTGAGTTTGCCCATCTTGTAGCCAGCCAATGGCCCTTCCCCTGTCTTGGATGCTGAGTTGTCGTCGAACCATCTTCAAATTTCAAGTGATGATGAATGGAAAATGCTCAGCCCTTTTATTGCTAAAATTGGCATGCATGGAATGACACTCATGCAAAACACGTGCAAATGGTGCATGAGGTGTCACAATGGGTGTTTCGAGGCAGTTCGTCAGTTTAGTCTGACTAAGTTCGTGCTTAAAATCTATGAAAAGGAAATCTGGGTAAACTTAAAAAGTTTCTAAAGATAAGTGCAATGATTGCATGTCCCATAATAACGTGATGTCTATAGTCCAAATGACAACCCAAAGGGGGATATTCTAACCCTATCTGGCTTAAAAAGACATACTTACAAAAATGATCAAAAAATTTCCTTTGACCCTTAAATCCTTTTGAGTAGTGTATATATATATATATATAGGTAAGAGTAATCGCGTCGATTGGTCTAATGTTAATATGCAACATAATAGAATACAGAGAGAGAACAGGTCACCTCTTTAATAATTTAGAAATTTTGCATCTTGCCTGTAGTAATCCTTGTTCAAATGATTCTCACTGTAAATTCATAGATAGGTATTATAGTAAGATAGTATCCCCGTTAAGAGAAGCAGGAAGCCTCCTGATTAAATCTTACAACTATCATACTAAGATTATTCTTGGATGGAATGATTTTATTGCCCCCCCCTGAAGAGGGAATCAAAAGAAGCATACGATTTGTGGCGCTTTCATGGTAGACCCAGATTAGGACCAGTATACATGAATATGTGTAGAAGTAGGGGTCAGTATAAAGCTGCCATAAGGCGATGTAAACAGGAAGAAGAGTCTATTCGAGCATCAAAAGCCTGTGAAGCTCGCATAAATAACGCTAATAACAAATTTAGGAAATTTGTTAAGAATCAAACGGGTGTCAAAAGTGTCCTCCCTCCGACAATCGATGGGGTGTTGGGGAGGATGAAATTGCAAAGCTGTGGAAAAACCACTACTCTAACATTCTTAACAGTGTGAGTAGGGATAATCTTAAGATAGATTGCAGCGAAACGACTGAGGGAGGGACAAGGGAAAATACTTTGATATCAGTTCCTGAAGTAAAGAAGTTAATTAAAGAATTAAAGACTGGTTCTGCGTCAGGGGTAGATGACCTATCGAATGAGCACTTAAAATATGCCAATGACGTAGTATGTCTGCATATATCATTGCTCTTATCAGCCATGCTTGCTCATAGCTATATCCCCGCAGAGTTCATGAGGGTATATATCTTGCCCCTGGTCAAAAATAAGTACGGAGACATTCTGTCAAGCAATAATTACAGGCCTATTGCTGTCGCTTCCTGCTTCTCGAAACTACGAGAAAAACTCTTGTTACTCCGCTTAAATGATTACCTATGGACATCTAATCAGTTTGGTTTTAAAAGGTCCCACTCAACTGACCTGTGTAGCTTTACTGTAGCTATGTACTTAAAGAAACAATATCTAAATACATTGACAGTAATTCAACTATTTATACCTGTTTCCTAGATATAAATAAGGCATATGATAGGGTGAACCACAATATTTTATTTAAAAAAACTAGAAGACAGGAAGGTTCCCATGTACATATTAAATTTATTGAAATTTTGGAATTCCACCAATCTTTTACCATTAGGTGGGGCAATGTACTATCCGACTGTTTTGGCTCCTCTTGCGGTGTGAGACAAGACTCCTTGCTCTCCCCTTTGCTGTTTAATGTGTATATTGACCGATTAATTGCTTCACTTAATGAGACAACAGTGGGATGTTGTACAAATAGCACAAGATAAATAACTTAGTTTATGCTGATGATATGGTGTTAATAAGTCCCTCTGTTAAGGGTCTGGATCGGCTACTAAACGTCTGCGAAGTGTATTCGTAGAAACATGATATTCTTTTTAATGTTACAAAAACTAAGGTTATGCAATTTCATCCTAAAATCTATTATCAGCCAGCTGACATTAGGTTTAAAATGAATGGTGAAGTAATTGAGGAAGTACAAGAATTTAAGTATTTGGGTCAAACTATTACCAGCTCCTTGAGTGATGACTCGGATATAAGAAAACAATCTCGAAGCCTTTGTGCTAAAGCGAATATGACTATAAAGAACTTTCGGTTCTGTACAAGTGAAGCTAAAGACACTCTTTCATACTTTCTGCAGTAATATATACGGACAGCAACTCTGGGTGAATTATAAAAAAGGTTCTGGCAGAACTCTAAATTTGCTGTACAACAGGTCGTTTAGACTCTTGTATAAATTACTCCCGAGATGCTCAGCTTCGCAAATGTTTGCTACCCGCAATGTCCCGAGCTTCCCAGAGGTAACAAGACGTGCTCAATACAGTGTAATGCAAAGAATTAAAAAATCAACCAACCCGATTATCCAAGCTATCTATGAGTCCTGCCGTTTATCATCTAAGATATGGAATGCTTGGTACGAAAACGTTTGTTTGTAGCTCCACTTAATTTTGAAATTACTGTATTATTTCTAATCAACTGTATATATTTCTATCCTTAGTATGTGAACTGTCATTGTATTAATAATATTTGTCATATGGACTATAGTTTGCCAATAAACCTTTTCATTTTCTTTCATATATATATATATATATATATATATATATATATACATGTACAGTCAGACTAAGCTTTGAACAAAGGAAATTCATTCTAAAATGCTACTGGAAGTGTGAAAACGCAGTTGAAGTGCAAAGACAGTTTAGGAGGGAGTTTCAAACAGATCCACCAACGCGACTTACCATCACTCGAATTAGAGATAAGTTTGAAGCCGATGGAACTGTTCAGAATGTCCACAAGAAGCGTTCCGGAAGACCACGGACATCGACAAGCCCCACAAAGCAAGAAAGAGTACTGGAAACGTATCACCAAAGTCCAAGAAAATCTGTGCGGCAAGCGAGTCGTGAGGTAGGAATTTCAGAATCGTCTGTCCAACGCATTTTGAAGCGCTGTCAATGGAAAAGTTACATTCCAAGATTAGTCCATGCTATTAATGAAGATGATGATCCGGACCGAAGAGTGGAGTATTGCGAGTGGTACTTGGCACGATGTGGATGTGGATTGGACGAAGGGGTTTCGTAGAATACCCTCCGCGTTCACCAGACCTCACACCACTAGACTTTTTTTTATGGGGATACTTAAAAGACAAAGTCTACGCTATAAAACCTGCAACAGTCGCTGAATTGAGAGCAGCCATTGAACGAGAATGCACACAAATACCAAACGAAATGTTTCGTGATGTTTGCGATTCCATTGCTTCGCGTTATCAGCAGTGCCTGGACCAGAACGGACGTCAGTTTGAAAACAGGCGTTGACAAAACAATTAAATAATGTCTGTAGATTCTATTACATTTTGAAAATGAAATGTATTTTAATAAACACTGCCTTTATAATTATTTAAAGTGTGTATACATTTTTTTGGGACGCCCTGTATATATATATATATATTTTTTTTTTTCTTTATAGAAATTTTGGATAACATACCAGTACAGTATGGATGTAGTTTAAGTGGTACAGAAATAAATGAAGGTATAAAGGAGGCAAGATATCGGCAGTGGTGGGCACCGTTAACCAAAAAGTTAACTTCGTTAACCGCTAATCCGTTAACCAAAAAGTTAACTTCGTTAACCGTTAATCCGTTAATTCGTTAAACATGTAACGGAAGTTACCGATAAACCGTTAACGTTAACTTTTATTATAAAAAAAATGAAAAACACAATATATATATAATTTAATTTTCCCTCTTCTTCTCGTTCTCCATTTTGTCCATGAGATGCATGTTGCCCTTCATGAAAATTAGCATATCAAAGTTTTCATCAGACAGGGATTATGGAGATTTTAAAGATGTGGTACCTAGAAGTACCGCCAGGACATAAAGGGTTAAGGTGAAAACGCTCCCATTGTAAGACATCAATTGACTTAATTTATGTCATCAAAGTGACATGAGAATTGAAATCTTACCTGATCAGTTTTATGGTTCTTGAAATGTATCAAGGAGACTACTAATAAGGTACTCACAGACATATTATAAATATACATGACTTACTTGACAACGATTATTTTTAAATATTCACTAGCACAAACATGTTGCGCAAGAGACAGACTGCAAATGAAACGAATGTAGTTATTTGTTGTAATTGTAACATATATATTATTGAAAGTGCCTTAAAATGCTCGTGATATTTCTTGAAAGAAGTTGAAACATTCAACTCAAATGGCAAACAAATCTTTCCGCCTGATTTTACAGTCGACCATGTTTTGCTCAAACCAATGCCATAAATAACTACCATATTTGGTAAGACACAAATTGTGGCGACGGAAACAAATATATCGCCTGATTTTGCACTGCGGAAATGGAAATTCGTTCATCACTATTAACAGTGGCGGATTAATTGCGCACCTGCTCAGCACTGAAAATAATATAAACTTTTAAACGTTTATTTATGAATTTTTTGGGTTAACGGACTTGAGTTAACGGAAGTTAAATGTAACGGAAGTTAATTAGTCCGATAATGATTTTCAAAGTTAACTTAAAAGTTAAATCGTTAACGAAAAAGTTAACTTCGTTAATTAACGATTAACGGATTAACGGTTTGTGCCCAGCTTTGTATACAAGGTATAGTCATCCATATTAAAATAACGTGTCCATTTCTTTTACCCCCACTTCGGTCTATGACGTCATAGTCACGAAAATCGCCAAGTGTCAGGCTGTGGCGCTGTGCTGACAATTTTTGATTGTTAGGAAAACTTTCTATGATGTAATAATGTTGTATAAGCTGTTTTCGGCGTACAATGTGTTTTTTTAAAGTTTGACTGTACTTCAGTTTATACATTTAAAGATATTGCTTCCAGTACAAGAAGACACACTTGCAGCCAATGAAGAATTTGTTTGTGCTCTCTGTGGTAAGCGCTGGTTAGGTATATGTATGAGAGTTTATATCTGAAGAGGCATAGATATAGAAATGAAATGGGAATGTTATCTCAGATGTCAAGTCAAATCTGCTTTAGCGGCCACCTCTTCAGAGCTGTCACCCGCTCTTAGCAGGCCACTTAAAATTTACCCCCACGAAAAACTTGTGTATAATAATACCCTATACACAGTGGCCACTGTTCATCGTGATCAATCGGCAGCCATCGAAATTACTTCCCTTAGTTCTTTCACTATTGTACACAACAGGGGAGTAACTGGAGTAAGAAAGTTGGGGGTGGGTGAGGGACGAACACAATCCTATTGTTAGAAGCACTCATTATTATAAAAGTAATTATAAAAGTTCGGGGGGGGGGGGAAGGTAACTTTTATAATTACTCCCATAGATAATGAGTACTTGTAACAATAGGATTGTCTTCGTCTCCCCCAACTTTTTCACTCCAGTTACGCCCCTGGTACACATCAATCATTATTTCCCTAAAATACAAAGGACATGAAACAGCAACAGACGAGCTGGTCTCTACGAGGCTGTCTGTTTAAGAAGGAAGGTTAAAAGATAAAAGAAAATTTAAAGACAAGTGAAAGTTTCAAAGCAAAATAAATAAAAGAGGTTGAAAGAAAGGAAAAAAAATTTAAAGATAAAGTGAAAATTTTAAATACACAAATGCTCGATAAAATGGCATGTTGGAAGATATCAACTTGCTCATTTTTCCTTGCAAACTTCAGAACTCTGCTTATAAAGGCTCTTTTTATGGAATGAACACGAATATTGAACAATACAACCTCCTCGGATGCCAAACTTTAGATTTATAGTAGCGAAATGAGCCACTTTTGGAATAAAGAGAGAAATATATTCATGAATTTGTTTACAATTCAGATCACACACCAAAATAAAAGTATATATATATATAATATATTATATATATATATATATATATATATATATATATTCGATTTAAGTGAAAACAAAATGGTCGCCACATACAGTAATCTGTATAGACTCCATCTGTATAGAAAGGCTACCTGTCTATAAAAGCCACCATGACCATTTTGCTTGGGTGACCTTTATACATAGGTATGATTTTATATATACGAGTATATATATATAGTGGCGTTCAAAAGTCTGCGTCCACCTTATAATCACCCAATTTATTGTAAATTGTACAAATATATATTATAATTAAAAAAAAATTGATTTTTATTGTTACATTATTTGCTTCTAAGTGTAATTATTATAAATTAGTAAGGAAATTAACAATTTAATGGCATAATCTTATTAATGATCGATATGACCTCCTTTTGCTTTAATGATAGCCTCCACTCTTGAGGCACAGATTCGACAAGTTTCTGAATAACATCTTGTGCTATGCCGTTCCAGCATTCTTCTACATTCTCCCAGAGAGAATCAAGCGAAGTTATATTCTTTTTAGCTTTCAGACTCTTCAAATGGTCCCAAAGATGCTCTATTGGAATGAGATCAGGACTTTGTGGAGGAAACTTCATAATTTGTAGAACACCATCTTTTTTCTTGTTGAGAGAGTTCATGCAAAGGTTACAAGTGTGCTTTGGGTCGTTATCCTGCTGGAAAATAAATAATTGACCTGATGGTATTGCATGTCTCACTAGTATGGAGTTGTACTTCTCTTTTGTGAAAGTGTAAGTGATTCTGTGAAGACCTCCAACTTCAGAATAAGTGAAACAACCCCAAATTTGAATGTTGCCTCCACCATGTTTTACTGAATGTTTTATGCAGGGATGTATCAGTTTTTCGTTGGTTCTACGTCTAACATGAACTCTTCTATGAGACCCAAAAAGTTCCACTTTTGATTCATCAGTAAAAACTTTTTTTCCAGTCGTCTGCAGTAAAATTTCATATTCTCTTGCCCATTCCAATCTTTAGCCTTATTTTGTTTCCTCAATAGTGGTTTGGACACAGCAACTCTGCCATGGAGACCAGTTTTTATGAGTTTTGTTTATAGTACTTGGAGAGTCCCGTTGTTCATTCAAATGTGCCTGAATCTGTGGAGCTGTAGCTTTTCTGTCACGCAGTGATGTAACCTTGATGTAATGATCCTCAGAATCAGTAACCACTTTAGGTCTGCCAGATCTTATCTTTGAAGAGCACGATCCAGATTCTTTATATCTGCTTATAGTTCTTTGGACGGCCCCTTTTGAAACGTTAATTTTTGCCGAGATCTGGTGTTGAGACATTCCCTCTCTTGAAAGAGGCAATTATTTGTCCTTTCTGGGATAAACTTAGTTCTTCAGACATTTCAATTACAGCCTGTAAAGAAAGAATAGAGAAAATTATTAATTATTTTTTAATCAAACTGCTACAATGTCATTGACTAATTGGTTTTATCAGCTATAATAGACCAGTTGTTAAAATTATTGTATGAATACACTATTTTGAGGATTAATAACATTTGGCTATGGTCTGTCACCAATACCTGGGTTAAAATCGGCGTTATTATACTGCAAAGAAAAAAAAAGTAACAGGACCAAAAAGGACCACTTTCATTAATGTGTCCTTTCTTATGAAATCAAAGCTACATTACTTACACATATAGCAGAATATATGAAATACCATTTCTTGTAAAAGAAAATACCTTAATATAGTGGATATATTTTCTCAGAGTTGCATTATTTTCTAGAAATTGTCTAAAACTGAGGTGGACGCAGACTTTTGAACGAACACTACTATATATATATATATATTATATATATATATATATATATATATATATATATATATATATATATATATATATATATATATCGAAAAAAATGTGAAAACATATCCAATTCTAATTCTTCTCGCTCCTCTGGCATCAAGCTAAGAATCTCTTCAACAACTTTACTTCCTCTTCTTTCCCTCCTCTTTTCTATTCCGATGGCTCAGTTGCCGTCTCTTCCCCTGATAAAGCTGACTTCTTCGTTCAAACTTTCGCTTACAACTCAACTCTGGACGATTCCAGTGCTGTTCCTCCATTTCCTCCTCCCTCTGACATTATTATGTCTGAAATTAGAATATCTTCCAAAGATGTCCTTTCTGTCCTATCTGGGCTCAACTCCAGAGAAGCGTACGATCCTAATAGTGTTCCTCCTGTTGTTCTTAAGAATGTGCTTCAGTGCTGCACCCTTCCAAGGCAAACTCTTTCGTCTTTGTCTCTCATCTGGTACTTTTACTTCCTGCTGGAAGTTCGCTTTCATTCAGCCTGTCCCAAAGAAGGGTGACCACTCTCAACCGTCCAACTATCGTCCAATTGCTTTGATTTCTTGTCTTTCTAAACTTTTTGAGTCTATCCTTAATAGGAAGATTCTTAAACACTTTTCTTCTCACAATCTTATATCAGATCGTCAGTATGGGTTCCGCAAGGGACGCTCGACTGGCGATCTTCGTTCATATCTCTCTGACTCTGGTCATCCTCTTTTCGGGATTTCGGTGAAACTTTTGCTATTGCGCTTGACATATCAAGTTTTTGATAGAGTCTGGCACAAATCTTTAATTTCCAAACTGCTCTCCTTCGGCTTCTATCTTTCTATCTGTGACTTCATCTCTGATTTCCTTTCTAGCCGATCTATAGCTGCGGTTGTAGATGGCCACTGTTCTTCTCCTAAAGCTATCAACAGTGATGTTCCTCGGGGTTCTGTCCTGTCATCTACTCTTTCCCTCTTATTTATTAATGATCTTTTAATTCGCACTTCCTGTCCTATTCACTCCTATGCCGATGATTTTACTCTTCACTTCTCCACCGCTTCCCAAAGCGTCCCTTACAACAGTCAATCCATGATTCGCGTAGGACGGCTATGGAACACTTGACCTGATCTTTCTGCTCTCTCTGATTGTGGCTTTCAATGCTCAAAAACTCAGTTCCTCCATCTGTCTACTCATTACAATCTTCCACACGACTATCCTTTACCTTCAACAACACACAACTCAATCCTTCCTCTTCTCTTAACATTCTTGGCGTTTCCTTTTCTTGTAATTTTTCCTGAAAAGAGCACATACATATCCTCTCTTTCTAAAACAGTTTCTAAGAGGTTAGGTGTGCTGTTCCGCCTCCGCAGTTTCTTCAACTCCACTTAGTTGCTGTCTCTCTACAGGGGTCTTGTTCGTCCCTGTATGGAGTATGCTTCTCATGTGTGGGATGCTCAACCCCACACAGCCGTACTTGACCAGGTGGAATCGAAGGCTTTTCGTCTCATCAATTCCCCGCCTCTTACTGACTGTCTTCAATCTCTCTCTCTTCGCCACAATGTTGTCTCACTCTTTTTACTATCGCTATTATGATGGACATTGCTCTTCTGAAATCTCCAACTGCATGTCTCCTCCTTTAAGGAGAGCACGCAGCACCAGACTTTCTACACTTTCTCATTTCTTTTCTGCCCAACTCTCGAATGCAAGGGTTAATCAGTATTTTCAATCTTTCATCTACTCACCAGTTAAATCTGGAACAATCTTCCTCAATCCATCTTTCCTCCTGTCTATGACCTCCCACTTTTCTAACGCAGTGTCTAAGCATCCCGAAAAGCCCCGGCCTTGATTTTGGCTCTCTTTTGCCTGTATGGCGGGAGGGGGGGCGCACCCTTGGCCCCTCCTTCTTGCATAAAATATATATGTTACTTTATGCGAGTTTAAGCGACGGTTCAGGAACGACTTGTGATCGACCCTCTCTCTCTCTCTATATATATATATACTGCATATATATATATATACATACATATATACACACACACCTTACCTTACCTTATGAACCTTATGTTGTTTCGTGCGTTAGTCTCTCTTCACACGGAGGTCAAGCTGGTGGCCCCGCCTCTAGGTCTGGCTTGGTGGAGGAACGAGTTGCTTTCTTGCGCTCTCCACCGTACATAACCAGGCACGCCCGGCTCATCTGGTACCGTCCTGAGCCAGGCATCCAGTCTTCTCTTGAAGACTTCAACTTTGACCCCCGTTACGTTTCTGAGGTTCTTTGGAAGCTGGTTGAAAAGTCTTGGCTCCCTGACAACTAAGCTATTTTTCTTGTCGGGCCTTTAATTTGGGAACACGACACATTCTGCCTTTCCTATTTTCCAGTGTTGTTTGAATGGTAATTGGGTTTAGTTTTCGGTTTGGTACCAGTTTTTCGATCATTTTCCATATGTAGATTATGGTGTACTCTCTTCTTCTTCTTTCCAGGGAGTACAGATTTAGTTTACGTAGTCTTTCCCAGTAGTTGAGTTCTTTTCAGCCATCAATCTTGGCTGTGAAATGCCTTTGCGTTTCTTCTAGTTTATTAGTTTCTTCCTTTTTATATGGGGACGTCAAAACTGAGCAGTATTCAAGTTTTGGTATAACCAGTGTTTTTAGCAGGGGAATCATTACTGTCCTGTCCCTTCTCTTGAACGTTCTTAGTACTTGTCCGGCGATTCTTTTTGCTTTATTTATTGCTATCTGATTTTGTGTTTCGAATTTCGCATCATCTGTCATTATTATCCCGAGATCGATCGCTTTCGTGCTTCTCTGAATTTCCTGTCTATCTGGAGCATAATATGCAATCTGTTTAAGTTCTTCTTTTCGACCATATCTCAGGAGCTGAAATTTCTCGGTGTTAAATGACATGTTGTTGTCTTCTGACCATTTGTATATTTTGTTCGTGTCCCTCTGCAAGGCCTCCACGTCATGTACATCGCTGATTTTTCTGCTGATCTTTGTATCGTCTGCAAAGGATGTTACTATACTGTTGCTGTTTACTCCGCTGTCTATGTCTGTCAGCATGATAATGAACAGGAATGGGGCCAGTACTGTCCCTTGTGGTACTGAGCTGCGTACTTCCGATTCTGATGATGATATACCTTGAATTTTGACGACCTGCAGACGTTTTCTGAGGAAATTGTAGATCCATTTTCCCACTTTGCCTGTTATTCCCATATATTTAATTTTATGTGCTATTATACCATGGTCACATTTGTCGAAAGCTTTAGCAAAATCTGTGTATATAACATCGTAGTTGTCATTGCCTTCCAATGCATCTAGGATATTGTTGCAGTGTTCTATTAGTTGTAATAGGCATGATCTACCTGATCGGAATCCATGCTGACTTTCGTTGAATCTTTCCCGTGTCTCCAGGAAGTCATAAATTTTCTCTCTAACTATTCTTTCAAATACTTTGGTGAGGTGGGATGTCAATGACACTGGTCTCTAGTTCTTTGCTTGAGATCTGTCCCCTCCTTTATATATAGGGACAATGTTTGCTCTTTTCAAGATGCTCGGTATTTCCCCAGTGTCTAGGGATCTTCTCCATATCCAGTATAAAGGTGTAGCTATTTCATTTTTACAGTTTTTAATCAATAATGCGTTCCAATTGTCCGGACCTGCAGCTGAATGTGGTTTCATTTGTCCTATAACTCTCGCTACATCTTCTGGTGTAAAATCAAAGTCTGTTATATACTCTCCTTGCAATTCCTCTTAAAAGAATGCATTTATGTCAGGTATCGCTTTGTCAATTTTTGGGGTACTGAAAACTGATTCATATTGAGCTCTCAATGTATCAGATATTTCTTTTGGATCGTCGGTTAGTTCATTATTTCTCGTCCAGTCCTTAAGGGCCTAATAGCGGCGCGCGTTTTTATTTTCCTTTTTGCATAGCTATAGAAGTATTTTGGATTTTCCTTTATTGCTTCTACCGCCTTTTCCTCTTCCCTCTCTGTAAGGTCCTTAATCAGGGCTTGTATTTCCTTATCGATACCCTCCAGTTTTTCTTTTATTGCTTTCCTGTCATTATCTCCGCAGTTGCCAAACTTCGCCTCCACTCTCTTTCTTTTGCGGAAAAGTCTTCTCCTTTGCCTCTCTAGCCAGCTCCTCTTTCCTTTTGGCTGTGATTTCCGAGCATATTTTTCTAAAATTCTCATCGTTTTTTCTCCCAAGGTTGTTAGCATTTCTTCAGTTGTTTTATTCTCGAAAACTGTTCTCCATTCTATTTGGGCCATGTGCGATCTGATTGCTTCCCAATTTTAGTCTTGGAGTTTAAGTTAAAGGCCCTGAATTTACTTCTTTCCTCAATATGTGCATTGTCTTTTAATGGTGTCTTCATATTTGTTGATATCTCTTGTACCCCTCTTGTCCTGGTGAATATATATATTCCTATCCACCTTTTTGTATTTTATAAATGGGAAGTTAAAGTCTCCGCAGATCATTATATTGGGAGATGGAGGGTTTATGGCCTTTATTAACTTTCTGATGTCATCAATGGCCTCCGAGAATTTTTCGGTTGGGGTGCTTGGGGGTCTATAGATGACTATTACTATTACGTTTAGTTTTTCTATTTTCACTGCTAGGAGTTCCACATAGCTGTTTGATTTACTTATTATCGTCTCTGTCATATGACCTTCCTGTACAGTGTACATATATAGCACAGCCACCTTAACGTCTCGTCGTTCTATCCGCTCTTACTAAGTTGAAGCCCTCTATAGTTATCTCTTTCTTATCGATACAATGTTCGCAGTTTTCACAATTTCCTTGTCAATCTTTAAGATGAGTTTCTGTGAGGCATGCGATGTCCGCCCTTGTTTCGTCCATAAATCCTTTCAGGTACGAAACCTTATTGAGTGATTGGTTTGGTTTTATTCCTTGAATATTAGCCAGGACAATTTTTATGTTATCTGTTTTTCGTTGCCCCTTGCGCATTTCAAGTTCGTTTTCCTTCGATATCGCTTGATTCGTTGCCCTATGATCCTCCGAGAGAGATCCGTTTCCGCCTATTTGTACTGATAGCTTCTTGCCCGGTAGCGGTTTGGCTCGGGGGTTTCCAGCTGTGTCAACTGCATGTGGATGACATTTAGCATCCGTAAGGTGTCCGCGATGTTGAAAAAATTTTCTTGTTCGCTTATTGTGTTACTATTCTTGTTCCTATTGTTGTTATTCCTATTGTCATTTAAACTTTTTCCTTTGTTCTTTGAGTCCGTCGGGAGATGTTGATCGTAGCATTTTTTCCCGAATTTGCAGGTTCCATATTTTCCGTAAGTCCTGCAAATGTCTGGGTCGTAGAATTTACATCCGTCTCCAAATTTACAATGACCATTATTATAGAAGAAATTGCATATTGGGGGATGTTCATATATACATTGTCCTCTTTTAAATCTGCAATTATCTTTTATATAATACCTGCATATAATTCCTTTCCCATATTTACTCTTGGCCTTTGTTTTTTGCTCCTTATTGGGGGACAGTTTCGCTCCGTTTTCTTGACTGCCCTCTTATCTTGTCCTATTTGTGCTATTGTGTTAGTTGTGTTTGTGCCCTTCGTTGCCCTTATGCTGTGTGTTGTCTTTACACTCTTTGTCGCCTGTGTGTTTTCGGCCTCGTTTTGTGACGGTATTTGATTTTTTTTCTATTTCGCCTTTCTCCGTTTCTTCCGTTTTCCACTGTTCTTTGTTCCCACTTTCCTCTTTCATTCTCTTCTCGTAGTCTCTTTCTGCTTTAAATACTATAAAAGAGTTTAATTCGGTCAAGCAGTTTTCGCAGAAAATTTTTAGCCCATTAAACTGCTTTGCGTTCGTTATAAGGGAGATTTTTTCATCTCCTCATTCTAGGCATTTAAAATCAAAAAGTAGCTGACAAAAGTCACACCTCATCGCCCCTATCTCATCTGTTGCATCCTTACAGATACCACAGAGTTGCGGGTATGTATTAATTTCCATGTTGGTGAAGTGAATCAAAAGGGGGTATTATGGGAGGTATTGGGTGGGGGATGACTCAAGCTGGGTGAGGGAAAGAATTTTCCGTTACTCCGGGGGCGGGGGATGGGGGATGTGGCATGCTGTATACTTCTCAATGATTGGTTCTCTCGACTGTGGCTGCGGGGGATAATGGGTGGGGTATTTGTGGGCACTTCAAAAACAAAACTTTCCTCACAAAGAGACTCTCGGAAAAAAAAACCAAATGCTATATATATTAATTCACTTTGTTTTTATTTACTTTTTTTGGTATATGCCGCGATTTTTACTTTTTTAAAAAGAAATACCACTATGCACTAGCAATTAACTCACAATATCGGCACCGTTAAAAACTGATTAAGTGCAGGATTTTTACTGTAATATCGCTTTTATTCGGACTTCGATCGAAACACGTGTAACCGTCACAACAGCATATATATATATATATAGTATTTTGGGGCTTCTTTGTTTATGACCTGTTGTCCACGTTGCGCTTCCATCATGAATCCATCATATATATATATATATATATATATATATATATATATATATATATATATTTTAATATTTAGGAGAAATCCAATGACAAGGAGAAATGTAAATGCCATGAAAAGTCTTCTTTATTGCGCAACGTTTCGAGCAATACGCTCATCTTCAGGCTGTTTAATAACAATGTGAAATTAAAATCAATATTGAATGAAAAACAAAACAGAAAATTTCTATAACCTATTCGTAAAGACAAATTTTAAAAGACTGAGAAAAGAGGGTTAAATTCTAAGTTATACAGATTTACATATAAAAATTAAGAAGTTATTTTTAAATACATGTAGTAAATGTGAAATTAATACACTGGAAAAATTACCAATAGTACACTGGAACAATGGAGCTATCTACCTTACACTGCGGTATCCGAGGCTGACTAATTTGAGCAGAGGCAAAGAACGGGATGTCACTTTAGACAATTTTAAAATTCTTGGTTGTAATACTTGTCCCAACTCACTAAGAATTTTAGAATCCCTTTTCATTAAAGCATTGTCCCCTAGTCTGAATGTTGACTCATCGGCCGTCCCTCTCAATTTGCTATGATCCCTCCTCCTTCCCCAATCGCCCTCGCCATCCTTCGTGTTTCCCGTTCTTTGCCTCTGCTCAAATTAGTCAGCCTCGGATACCGCAGTGTAAGGTAGATAGCTCCATTGTTCCAGTGTACTATTGGTAATTTTTCCAGTGTATTAATTTCACATTTACTACATGTATTTAAAAATAACTTCTTAATTTTTATATGTAAATCTGTATAACTTAGAATTTAACCCTCTTTTCTCAGTCTTTTAAAATTTGTCTTTACGAATAGGTTATAGAAATTTTCTGTTTTGTTTTTCATTCAATATTGATTTTAATTTCACATTGTTATTAAACAGCCTGAAGATGAGCGTATTGCTCGAAACGTTGCGCAATAAAGAAGACTTTTCATGGCATTTACATTTCTCCTTGTCATTGGATTTCTCCTAAATATTAAATTGAAGCTCTGTAGAAGCAACCCGCATGATATTAATATATATATATATATATATATATATATATGCTGCAAACCCACAAGGAAAAAAAAATTCATCCCATAATATATATATATATATATATATATATATATATATATATATATATATATATATACTCCTTAGTTTTGCTTCCGCTCGAATTGTTCATTCTGACGAAGGTCAAGCTTGTTGCCCTACCTTAGACCTATAGCTTCATGTGATATTCGAGCCAGAATTTACCAAGGAAATCTGAAATGACAAAGTCCTCGCCTGTACTCGATCTCACGACGTTCCGATCAGCAGCCCAGCGACTTAATTACTAAGATATATATATATATATATATGCTCGTTGTATCGAAGTCACCGGAGCCAAGACAATAACTTCCAGACATTCCAAGTTCGAGTTGACAGAATTTGTGTGCTTGATTTATGGTTTGATGAGCACGATGACTTTAAAGCAATAAAACATGTACACTGTATATTGATTACATGTTATCATTACTCAATGACAACGAAAAAATCATTTCACAGAGTTTGTTCTTGAGCACTAATTTTTGTTTTAGGGATAAATTGTTCAGTCTCAATACTCAGTACTCTCGAAGACCAGCACTAAAGTCCAGAGCTGCTGATGCTGTGGGTGGGGATCGGGGGTGTTATTACTCTTAGCATCCTTGAAATATATGAATGAGGCATCCTCTACATCACAAACTGTGTGATAACTGGCAAGACAAACTAAATATTTCGAGATGAAGGGAGATAATCGAAAATTCGTGTCATCCAAATTCGAGTTATCCAATTATTTTACTCGTAATATGTAAATAATAGAAAATTTGCCGGGACAGTGACATAACGTTGATTTAAGTCGTATATTCGAGATAAGCAAATTCGACATAATGACCATATATATATATATATATATATATATATATATATATATATGTTAAACACAGACCGTGCATGGAACAAGGAACTCTTCTGGGAAAATTAAATCCACTATAGTCCGAATAAGTAATGGTAAATGACAAATACCATAGTTTTTTCCTTTTTCATGATTTTAGCCCGACGTGGGCAACGGGTCTCTCGCAAAGAGATCCCATAAATATAGCTTCCCTCACCAGCTATCTGCAAAGCAGACAGGATCCAGCTTTGGGACGTGGATCTAGGGTTTAAAGCAAACCTAGATCCCTACACTCAGAACCTCTATATAAGTAAAAGACTCGTTGCATTCACGTCGTGTTGAATAAATCAAAGAAAAAGGGGGTAACTATTGTATTTTTAGCCAAAAAACCAAAACTTAAACCTCAACCGGGACATTGAGCGTCCACTTTTCAAGGCACGAAACACGTCCGTTTAGTATACACAAACTCAGAATGGTTCCCTGAGAACATATAGAGGTTCTGAGTGTAGGGATCTAGGTTTGCTTTAAACCCTAGATCCACGTCCCAAAGCTGGATCCTGTCTGCTTTGCAGATAGCTGGTGAGGGAAGCTATATTTATGGATCTCTTTGCGAGAGACCCGTTGCCCACGTCGGGCTAAAATCATGAAAAAGGAAAAAAACTATGGTATTTGTCATTTACCATTACTTATTCGGACTATAGTGGATTTAATTTTCCAGAAGAGTTCCTTGTTCCATGCACGGTCTGTGTTTAACATATAATGTTCTCAGGGAACCATTCTGAGTTTGTGTATATATATATATATATATATATATATATATATATATATATATATATATAGAGGGTGTCCCATAAGTCCGGCATCATAGGAAAAATAATAAAAAAAGGCAAAACAAAAGCTTTATTTACAGAACGTGCTCAATATGTCCACCAATTTTTTCAATACACAAATTCAGACGTGATACCCAGTCAGCAAGCACACGGTGAATGATGTCAGGAGTAATGGTGTTACATGCCCCAATAATGCGCTGCCGCAAATGTTCAACACTCCTAATTTTCTCTGCGTATACCAGCGCTTTCAAGTGGCCCCAGAGATAAAAATCTAGTGGCGTGAGATCCGGGCTTCTAGCTGGCCATTCCACAGGCCCTCAACGTCCTATCCAATGACCATGGAATTGTTGGTACAGGTATTCCCTTACTTGGGTGCTATAATGTGCAGGAGCGCCGTCTTGCTGGAACCATGTTGGGAAATTTCCTTCTTCGTTCAAGACACTGGGAAATGCTTCTTCCTTGAGCATACGTAGGTAGGTGCCTCCAGTGACATGTGCATCGAAAAAGAGGGAGACTATGATGCGATCCTTCCAAATGCCACACCATACCATCACCCGAGATGCACCTTGTTCCTTTGAAGAGGTATACCAGTGAGGGTTGTTTTGAGACCAGTAGCGGGTGTTCTGTCGATTTACCTCACCATTTCCATAAAAAACAGCCTCGTCACTGAACAGAATGGTGGACGGGAAATTGGCATCCCGAGCATATTGTTCCGTAGCCCATTCACAAAATTCCATCCGCCGGTCGGGATCATCTTCGCTTAATTTCTGTAGGATCTGAAGTTTATATGGATGCCATTTGTGAGCCTGAAGGATGCGATGGATGCTACTTTTCGACACTCCTGTCTCGGCGGACAATCGCCGAAGAGACTTATTGGGACTTCTGTTAAAATGAGCCAGGATAGCAGTCGCTGTATCATCGTCAGTGGACCTCCTTGAAGGTCCACTGCGTGGTTATCTTCTATGGATCCTGTTTCCTTAAACTTTGCAACAAGTCTGCTAACACAACTCTGTGTTATTGGCTCACGGTCTGGATGAAGTCTGTTAAATTCAGCAGCGGCCTCTCTTTGACTCCGATTTCTATGAGTAGAATTATTTGGATTCGTTCTTCCTTGCTCACAGACATTATGGCCTGTAGAAAGAGAAAAATATGAATTATGGTTTGTAGAAATAGAAAAATATGAATTTCCCCTATGATGCCAGACTTATGGGACACCCTGTATATATATGTGTACATATGCACACAGACTGTGCATGGAACAAGTAGGGCCGGCTCAAGGCCCTGGCCTACCAGGTGCAATATGCTGGGTGGCGCCAAAAAACGGAGAGAGAAACTTACTAAATGAATAAAAAGAAATCTAAAATATAAAATCGTTTGACATGTAGTCAAATTGTCGAGGAGTGTCTACTTTATTTGTTGTTGTTGTGGCGAGAGACCTATTTTTTATTCCTATATTTGGAGTTTTTTTATCATTATGAAAAAATCATTAAAACTGTAAAAAGTCTTAAGGACGCTGAAATTCAATTTGCCCGAGTTACAGCCCGTTTGTTTTCCAGCAATTCTTTCCGCAAACTATTTACAAACACTGCTTGCCGACAACGTTTGAGAGTGTGTACGAGACTTATTTCATGTATGGGTTTGCCGACTGTAATGTTTCGTACACTCCATGACATGTTTCAATATAGTTGAGTGTAGAGCCATCCATCAGTCAGTGAGAGGTGCATCGCGGTGTTTCACCGTTCGTGTTCGTAACTTCTTACCGTGAATAAGTGCAGTCCAGTGAAAAAAAAAACCTTAAGTTTTTGTGCTATTCAGTGATAGTGTGCATTTGAAGTGAAAATGGAAGCTTATTCAAACAGAGAAATGGCAGACATGCATCTCATATATGGACTTGCCGAGTGTAATGCGGCCGCAGCAAGACGTCTGTATGCGGAAAGGTTTCCGAATCGCCGTCTGCCAGATAAGAAGACCTTTCAGAGAATAGACGAACGTCATGGTGATACAAGATCATTCAACAAGCGAGTTTCAGATGGTGATAGACCAATCAGCGCCAGACTGTTGAGTTGGAGGGGCGGGTCCTGAATCGCGCGGAGGAACATCCTGGTGTCAGCACCCGAATGATAGCAGCAGCGGAGGGTGTAAGATTCACAACTGTGTGGAGAATTTTACGGGAACAACAGCTTCACCCTATCACCTTCAGAGAGTACAAGGCCTTACTGAAGCTGATTTCCCACCACGAGAGGCTTTTTGTACTTGGTTCCTTCAACAGTGTGCTCGCGATTCTCTTTTTCTATCCTCCGTGTTGTTTTCACAAGAAATGGCGTGATCATTTTTCACAAAACTCATCACTGGGCCGAAGAGAATCCGCATGCCATCATCCAGTCAAGGCATCAACAACAATTTAGTATCAATGTATGGGCAGGACTTATTGCCGACAACTTAATCGGTCCTTTTGTTTTGCCTGGAAGATTAACAGGAGAATTCTATTCCAATTTTTTAAGGAATGATTTAAGCGATTTACTAGATGAAGTTACTCTTCATGATTACATCTCATGTAATCGTGTTTGCAATTGATTACATTGTATTTTTTCTGTAATCATAATCATGAATGTGACATGTAATCGTAGTCGATTACATTACCCATGTAATTGCCCCATGTCTGAATTATATACATGCTTATTAATTTAGTATGTTGTTCTATATTTTCATGAGAGTGAAGGTCTATCAGCAGAAGAAACAGGACTACTTTATGGTATGAAATAATATGTCCTCAATTTGTTAATTTTAATTTGCATCCGTGTTCGAATGTTTATAAAACGTTCACTGGTGAAGACATTAATATTATTATCTTCTGTAAGGTTTGTTATCTTTGTTCACTTTAAAATTTACTCTTATTCATAATGCAGATTTGCAGTGGGTTTATCTATATCCGATTTATTATAGTTTTTTTTTTTTAATTAATTCCTTTTGACATGTTAAAATTTAGACACGTTCAAATCTTGACACTTTCATTTTTAATGGTTTGTTCATTTGCATTTGTTTACAATTTACATCATAATTGGATTTGGGGTTTGGAGAGCAGAAAAAAAAATGGCGGGGGATAACCAATGCGCTTTATTTCACGAACAGTCTATTAATCCTTCATAAAAATAGGTGCAAATTATAAGATAATAAAATAATGAATGGTTAGTGAAGAGAAATCTCCGGAGAGGAAATTTGTCTCAAAGTTTTTTTAATGTGAATTATGAATTAAGTTACTATAAATAACTGAGGAAATTAAGAGATACTGTAGTTCTAAAAACTTTATTTAAAACCAATATTGGGCAGATAGACGTAAAGTTTGGTACAAGTTTCTCGGCTTTTCAGCTTAATGGAAACTATTTTTAATTCCCAAAAAGTTAATTTAATAGAGAGAGAGAACTTTGGATAAAAACAAAAATGTTAATGTAATTAATGGAAACAGACTCTTACTGTTCTCACTGACACGCTTCAGGCAAGCACAATGATATTAATTTTAAGCTCATTAGTATGAATACCATTCCGTTAAAAATAGAGAATTGATTATACAAACTTGAGTAAATGAAGGGAAAAGTATAATGAGATCAACGTTGCTTAATGAACATTAAACTTAATTAAGATACGGTGATTAACTCTGACCTTAGTAATTGTTGCTAACATAAAAGGTGTTGAGAAAACTAAGGAAAATTAAATATTTTTTTTATATAAATACTCGTGTAGCAAATTAAACAGGATAAAATTAATTAAAGTAACACTGGGCACTACTGTAGAAGGTTAAAATTCATTAGGAAAAATATGAATCGTCTTTCTTTCTTTCTTCACTTCTTCTTCTTTCTCTTCGCCCGTTCCCGCCTCTATGCGGGGTCGGCGTTTCTGACCAGCCTCCTCCACACAGCCCGGTCCTGGGCTTCTTCCTCCGACAAACCCTTCTCCCTCAAATCGTCCCTCACCTTCTCCATCCACCTTCGCTTCGGTCTGCCTCTCTTTCTCCTGCCATGCACCTCCATATTCATCGTTCTCTTACCCACATAATCTTCGTCCCCTCTCATCACGTGTCCATACCATTTCAGTCTACTTTCTTGTATCTTCCTCGAGATTTCTCCAACCTTTGTTGTGCCTCTTTATCCTTTCATTCCTTACTCTATCCAACCTTGTCACTCCGCACATCCATCTCAGCATTCTTTCTTTCTTCACTGTGAATAAATAATCATAAAAAGTTAAACCTATAGACATTATATATATATATATATGTTAAACACAGACCGTGCATGAACAAGAACTCTTCTGGGAAAATTAAATCCACTATAGTCCGAATAAGTAATGGTAAATGACAATACCATAGTTTTTTTCCTTTTTCATGATTTTAGCCCGACGTGGGCAACGGGTCTCTCGCAAAGAGATCCCATAAATATAGCTTCCCTCACCAGCTATCTGCAAAGCAGACAGGATCCAGCTTTGGGACGTGGATCTAGGGTTTAAAGCAAACCTAGATCCCTACACTCAGAACCTCTATATAAGTAAAAGACTCGTTGCATTCACGTCGTGTTGAATAATCAAAGAAAAGGGGGTAACTATTGTATTTTTAGCCAAAAAAACCAAAACTTAAACCTCAACCGGGACTATAGTGGATTTAATTTTCCCAGAAGAGTTCCTTGTTCCATGCACGGTCTGTGTTTAACATATAATGTTCTCAGGGAACCATTCTGAGTTTGTGTATACTAAACGGACGTGTTTCGTGCCTTGAAAAGTGGACGCTCAATGTCCCGGTTGAGGTTTTAAGTTTTGGTTTTTTTGGCTAAAAATACAATAGTTACCCCCTTTTTTTTTGATTTATTCAACACGACGTGAATGCAACGAGTCTTTTTACTTATATAGAGGTTCTGAGTGTAGGGATCTAGGTTTGCTTTAAACCCTAGATCCACGTCCCAAAGCTGGATCCTGTCTGCTTTGCAGATAGCTGGTGAGGGAAGCTATATTTATGGGATCTCTTTGCGAGAGACCCGTTGCCCACGTCGGGCTAAAATCATGAAAAAGGAAAAAAAAACTATGGTATTTGTCATTTACCATTACTTATTCGGACTATAGTGGATTTAATTTTCCCAGAAGAGTTCCTTGTTCCATGCACGGTCTGTGTTTAACATATAATGTTCTCAGGGAACCATTCTGAGTTTGTATATATATATATATATATATATATATATATATATATATATATAATATATATATATATATACAGTATATGTATGGTGAAACAAAATACTTCAGCAATTTTTTTTTACTTGTATTTTTGTATTAAAATAAATATCTAGACGCGGTTTAGAAATTGTGACAGATAATGTAATTGGTTTCAAATTGCTTTATTATTTTTAAAAATTATTCCCAAACAAATACGAGATCATGAAGATCTCCGAAAGTGCTCCAAAGACGTTCACTGCCGCTACTAATCATTTATAGGGAATAATAATAATAATAATAATAATAATAATCACCTTTCGGTACAGCCACAAACTGGTACAACGCTCAGGCCAAACTAATGCGGTTTATTGCGCTGACTCTTGGATTATTATTAACCAGCACCATTGGGAGTCGAACCCCTGACCCCATGCAATGTCCTCACTTCACTTACAGAAACTGTGTTATCCACTGAACTACGAGCGATGACTATATCATAGGAAAAGATGCTCCTCTTTCGGTTTTAAATGAGGGTAGTGCGTGTGTTAAGGATAGTCAAAGCTGAATATCTTTAATATCTCATATTTACTTGCAAAAATATTTTTAAAAAATAGTGCATCATTAGGGAACAATTAAATTACCTATTCGTGCAGCACTGCAGCTGTCTAAATCACGTTTAGATATATACTTTCACTAAGAAGATATGAGCAATTAAAAATTGACCAAGTTTTTTCCGCCATTTTGTATGCACAAATATTTTGTACGGAAGAAGTGAAATTCTCGCATTCTAAAATTTAAAAGAATTAGAAGTTAATTAAAGACTATTTGAATAAAGAATTCAAAGTCAAGTTGTAAAATCTGTCAATTGTGATCTGAATTATTGAAAAGGAATACGACTATACGAGTTATTAAAAAAATTAAACGAAATATTAAAAGAAATTTGAGGTAACGCGTAATTTAATAGGGAAGGTCGCGCAGTTGTAACACACACACACACCACACACACACACACACACACACACACACACACACAAATGAAATAGTATGATATAAAGCAGTGGTCGGCAACCTCTGATCCGCGGGCGAATTGTAGTATAATTAGTATATAGTATATATAAAATAATAAATATTATTACATGGTATTTTTTTAATTTAAAATGTCCTGAAAATAGTGTATTTTGATTTAAATTATGAACACTGACCCATTATCAAATTACCAATAAATCACATTGACCCAGTTTCAAAAAAGGTTGCCTACCACTGATATAAAGTACTTCGCAATCCGTCTAAAAGTTTAGGGTCAGTGCTAATGTTTCTGGTATGAAAACTTAAATGTTTAGTGCAGTCATCACATGGTTGTTGTTAAATATTTTGGTTGTAACCATTTTTTTTCCGTTGAATGATAGAAAATACTGGGATAGTTTATTACTTTAAAAAATCAAAACATTAAACAAATAACCTGAAACGTATACAACAATTATGGCACTTAAGAGGAAACATAACCAGTTCCACTGAGCTTTAATCTGTACGTTCGGTAATTGCAAAATCTATACTGGCTTCTCAGTGAAATATGAAGGCAGCAATCGTTGTTAACTGCTTTGTTTCAGACTTCTTAATTGGAAAGGTGGAAGAGAGGCTTGAAAGTACGATAACTCGGAGCAGTCAGCATAACATATAACTACCATTTAAAACCACTTACAACTACTATATATGAGGCGCTCCTTGGAAGAAGTGGCTAAACGACAAAAGTAAAAAACGCCAGAAAACGCAGTTAAAAGTTGTACCAACTTGAAAGTTGTCATAACTTTTAAACTTTTGAAGATATTTCGACAAAATATCTTCAAAAGTTCAAAAGTTCAAAAGTTCAAAAGTTATGTCACTTTCAAATTAGTATGACTTTTAACTGCGTTTCCTGGCATTTTTTACTTTTGTCGCTTAGCCACTTGTTCCCTAGAGGGCCTCATATTATATGTGATTAACAAGCATAATAAAAGATCCTTTTTATACTTCAATAATGGGTAAAAACGATGTAAAATTAGATGAGAATATAAATTCCAAGAATATGCGTGGATAAAATTAATTTTATGATTTTGTCAAACAAATAATTACAAAGAAAGATATATTTATTACATAATTAACATGTTGGGAATAATTAATGATGGTTTAATGTTTGTTTGGATTGAGGTCGTTAAAAATTGATGTAATTCTACACTATAAAAAAGTTCTTCGCTGTAAACTTGGTGTCAAAACAAAACCTTTGGTTTATATAATTATCTTATGGTATTTAATAGGAAGATATCTGTTCGACTAAATAATGGTTTATTTTTTGATTTTAAGAAATATTGAAGAAAACTCTATCTATTTATTTATCTGTCTGTCTGTCTGTCTGTCTGTCTACTTATCTCCCGTCTTGCGTATATATATTTCATCAAAGTTTATTATAGTACATACCTAATCTCATATTAAATAAAATAAATAGCTAGTTACATATAAACCTAATTTTACCTTATTACTGATTCACCATGTTCAGTATTTATAGTGTAGCAAAAACATGGGACAAAATTATGGTACATAAATGGTTCATAAATGGTACATAATGTAAATTCAGTGGCATGATCAAATGAAATACAGACATCACTAAAATTGAAGAGAAGAGAGAGTTTCACTATAATAAAACAGTTCAACATTCGTTAACCTTTTCTCATAATATCGAGTTTATTTGTTTTTCTTTGATTTTGAAAAGTTTAAAGGATTTTCTTTTTATTCTTCTGTGTAAATCATGCTTTTTCTCCTCTCACTTTCTTTTAATTATTTTCAGTTGTATGAGTAAAAAGCAAATTTTTTAACGAGTGAATCTTTCCAGTTGGTCAATTTCAATTTTTCCATTTTTTTACGCCTCACTTTATTTGAATGTAATTTGAAAATTTCTATTCCAAACCTATTATTTTGTTTTAATTCTGAAATGCTTTTGACGAATTAATTTCGTTGGAATTAATAATGAAATGAAATTGTTTATTTTTGTTCGGGTGATGTATTTTTATTCGTCGTGAACGTTTTACCAAATGTAAATTTTAATTATTATTTAACTGTCATTGTTCAATTAATAATGTATTAATTTTAATGTTTTAGATTTTTATGCACGATACATTAAGTCCTTATCCACTCGAGGAATAGAAGCAGTCACACACAATTTCTAACCATTAACTTACCGGCTAATTAATTTACATTAAGCCCATTTAATATTAACATTAATTGATCTACGGTATATATATATATATATATATATATATATATATATATATATATACAGTAAAAACCTCATTAATCCGAACCCCGTTTATCCAAATTACACTCGTATCGGGAAATATTTACCTACCTACCTGCCACCAAATATAACATCATTAATTCGGCCTATGGATGAAGGCGTGATACAAAACCTTAAAAGCTATTAACGCAAAGATTTTATGAAGAAATTGTTAGCATCAGATGACGAGGTGAAGTCTTTCCAGTCATTATACAATATGAAAGCAGTCTTTAACGTTGCTTTAGCCTGGCCTGATGTTAAACCGCAGACACTTATGAGATCCTGGAGGAAACTATGGCCTAGTGTAATGTTTGCGGAGAGTGCTTCTGGTGATGAGGATTTTGAAGGTTTTAATGAAACAAAAAATCTCTTAGACAAGATGTCTTTCTACAATTACAAATTTCCCGTAAGTAACCCAGTTCATAACCTAAATGAAGAGGACGCAAAGGAATGGCTGAATGTTGATGCTAACACTGCAGGTGTTGAAACTGCAATTGATGGTATTATTACTGAAAGTGTTTTGAGCCCAAGCAAACCGCAAGATTTGAACGAAGAGGAAGATAAACATGAGGGAAGTGAAGTAACGTGGTAAATGGCAAATGACGGTCTCAATAAATTTATGGAATATGCTGAGAAGCCACCCCACTTCACTATCTCCGAGGTTATGAACTTACATATAATTAAAGCAGACTTTTTAAAGAAACGACAGGATTCACTAAAACAAGCAAACATTCGCGATCTTTTCAGCAGATGTCAAGAAAATTCAGATGCAGATAAAAACAATGATCAGTAAACTGAAACTGCTCTTTACTACTTTTAAATGGTCAGGAATTTATAACAAATTTTATATAAGTGTCATTCACCATTACTTATTCGGACTATAGTGGATTTAATTTTCTCAGAGAGTTCCTTGTTCCATGCACGGTCTGTGTGTATCATGAAAAAACCTCAGGAGACCATTCTGAGTTCAATCCTGTATATATATATATATATATATATATATATATATATATATATATATATATATATATATATATATATATATATATATATACACACACACACACACTCAACATATTGCAAACCGAACAGGAGAGAGTATGGCCAGGACTATTATCATTACATACTGTACATGCAAATTACACGATCTCGCATATAAAAATGAAATTAGACCATTAACATCATTATTAAATTAATTAAACATATGAGAGAGAGAGAGAGAGAGAGAGAGAGAGAGAGAGAGAGAGAGAGAGAGAGAGAGAGAGAGAGAGAGAGAGAAGTTACAAGGAGTTCCCCTGGAACACCCATGGCAGGTAAACAAATAAACAACAGAACAGTTCATCGCAGGGGGGATTTTGGCAGCACAGTTCGTTCTTTGCAGGCGAGATTTTGCTCCCATATGGGTATTAGCCATAGGACAGGGAAAGTTTTATCGAAAAAGGAACAGTGCCATTAGAAATCATTCTGTTAAGTGTAAGGTTGATATTTCCGTTAATAACTTTAAAATTCTTAAATCATTAAAATGCCCGTCCTCTCTCCGTATTTACGAATCTTTGTGCATTAAATTTCTGAACTCCAGTTTAAATATTGATTCTAGCTGTTACCCCCCTTTATATTAATTAGAATATCTACAAACTAAAATTTTTTTATTTTTTATTTTTTTCCCTTGACCCTGTCTCCTTTTCGCCTCAGTTTTTTTGTGGATGTCAAGTGAGCATGGTATGTTTGGTGCACTTTTGTGTTTTTTCATTTAACTTTTTATTAGTAAAGTTTTTTAACTCTTTTATGTTTGAATGTTTTTAGTTTTTAAGTTTTATTTTTATCATTCGTATATTTTTGTCATTTATATAATTTTTACTTTTGATTTGTTTTTGGCTTATGCCTGTTTTATGCTTTTTAATTTTTATTCTTGAAGTGTTTTTATTTTTGTACTATAAATTAATTTTAGTTTTTGACATTTGTATATTTTTGTCATGCATTAATTTTAGCTTTAATTTATTAGGCCTTGAAAATGGGTAGAGTTGTTCGAAACGTCGCGTCGGCTGCAGCCAAATATAATGACTTTTTTGCTCTACGTCTTCGTTTTTATCTTAAATGTAAAACTACGTCTCCTTAGGAGGGATCCTATTTCATATGTATATATATATATATATATATATATATATATATACGTACAGGGTGGGCCGTAAGTTTCCATACATAGGAAAAAAAACATTTTTTTTTATGGACAACCATTTTTATTATATAATATGCTCTACATGGTTGCCATTGTTTTGAAAACACATTTCAATACGTGTTCCCCACTGTTGATGAACACGCATTAGCACAGTTGACGTTATGCTTGTAATGGCGTTGGTGATACGTTCCTTTAGATGATTTATGTCTCGTATCTTTTCCTGATACACCATGGCCTTCAAGTGCCCCCAAAGATAGAAATCAAGGGGGGTGAGATCTGGGGATCTGGGAGGCCACTCCACAGGACCACGCCGACCAATCCAAGCATCCGGAAACTGCTGCTGATCCAAATACCGACGCACGTGAAGACCATAATGAGGTGGAGCTCCATCTTGCTGGAAGTAAACTGGGAAGTTACCTTCCTCGTTTAGCAGGGATGGGAAAATCTCTTCTTGCAACATGTTAAGATACCTTTCGGCATTAAGATTTCCACTGACAAAAATTGGTCAATAATTCTGTCACCCCATATCCGGCCCACACCATCACTTTACCGGCACCTTGCATCTTCGTCGGACTCAGCCAGTTAGGGTTAGCATTACTCCAATAACGTATGTTTTGCCGATTAACCTCTCCATTGACGTAAAAATTTGCTTCATCAGTAAACAAGATCTTACGTCAAACGCATATTCTTAGGGTATCTGAAACATAAAAACAAACGTTTAATTTTTCCTATGTATGGAAACTTACGGCCCACCCTGTATATATATATATATATATATATATATAGGTATGACTGAAATACATTGTGAAGAAATGATACCTTATAAATTATATGATGAGCATAACAAACTAATTTTATAACAAATACTTTATCTTTACTTGCGTGAAGTTGACTTGGAAAATGTTAAACCTGCACAATATTGAAAAGCTAAGGTTAGATTATGTAAACTCATCCAACTTAATTTGACCTAATTCAGGCCAATCGCAATCGAGCTCCTAATTTTTATATAAAATCAGAACTGAATTCATACGATTAAAACTTGTCGCCAACCGGATGTGTTAATCCAATTAGTGCGCTGTTTTTTATCATTTAAAAATATACAGCAATAATCTTGAACAGGAATATTGACGTTTTCTTGCGAAGGAGCGTGTGCAATAGTGCAATAAAAGGTAAAAAAAGGATGGATCAAGTAAAGATAATCCCTCCCAGGTCACACTAGTAAAGCAAATCCCTCCCAAAAATGACCAAGTAAAGATAATCCCTCCCAGAAAGTAAAGTAAAGTGAAGCAGTCTGACATAAGGATAAAAATTAAGAGAATCTTTTTTTAAAAAATGATTTATTTGAAAACAAAATTTATTAAAATTCATTTTTACAATGGATCAAGTAAAGATAAGCACCCCGAACCTTTTTTAGTTAGCTTTATAAGGCTAACTAACGAAAATATCACGACTTAACCTAACCTATCGTTAGGTCAACTGTACGCCCTTGACGATTGGTTAGGTTAGGTCGTGATATTTTCGTTAGTTAGCCTTATAAAGCTAACTAAAAAAGGTTGGGGGTGCTTAACTTTACTTGATTCAAAGACTTTAATTAAAGCGGTATTGCGGTATTGCGGTAAAGCGGTATTACCAACTTTACCAAGTAAAGATGATCCCTCCCAAAAAATGATCAAGTAAAGATAGTCCCTCCTTTTTCTGTTGGGAGGGATTATCTTTACTTGATCCAAAAGGATAATTACTACTACTACTACTACTAATCATAATAATAATAATAATAATAATAATAATTATTATTATTACTTTGCAATATAATTTAACTAAAGAGCAAATATAAATTTGGACCAAAATATTAAAACGAAAAGAAGAGATAATGAAATATGGAGGATTTAAGCCTTAGATTTACTTGCTAAAATAAGACGGAATTTAATTTTATCATTAATGATTAATATGTCTTTATCATTTCATAAAAATTTCTTTCCTTATCTTCTGTTATCTTCTTATCAAAAATGATTATTTCTTCAATTTAATTATAAGATAAGAAGGGATGAATGGTAATGGTGGAAATTTATTAAATTTTTATTTATATATTAGTTATGAACTGTCATTGTAATAATAATATTTGTCATATGGACTATAGTCTGCCAATAAACCTTTTCATTTTCATTTAAATTCAGATTCGAGGCAAATTTTAAACCCTGACTTAACCCTTTAGCGACAAGCGGCATTTCAGCGATTTTGTTCTGGTTAACGCCAGACGATTTTATTTAATATCAGTGGGCAATGAAGAATAAATTCAGAAAAAATATTACATAAAGTGGATGGAAATAATTTAATTACGAACAATATTATAACACGAATATATACACTACTGTGCAAAAGTCTTGGCCAGGTATATATTTTTCTGATTAATCACGTACATCTAAATCTTAGAGTAATGTAAATGAATATACTTGATGTTTTGAGGCTGTATACATCAAATCAATCTAATATGTAGAGGCACATTCCAATTTAAAGGCAACATTTAATTTAAATTGAGGTTTCATTTTTTAGCACCATAGACCATACTGTGTTGTAATCAACAAGTGGGGCATTTAAGTTACAATTTGTATACATTTTAGTGGTAGTACACAATATTATTTAAAGCAACATGGTTTCATGGTTAATTAATGTCCTTTGTGATGTTATTAAATGATAATTCTACTCTTTAAGTGGTTCTAAATTTATTAATGGATATTATATTGTTTCAGGTATTTTCTGAAGTTTTACGTAAGGACCGTACCAAAATGACGAAGGTTTCTATTGAGATCAGGCACAAAATCGTATTCTTACATGAACAGGGAAATTCCCAGTCGGAAATTTGAAGAAAAACCGGCGTTTCAAGACATGCAATACGAGAAATCATCATGAAAAAAGAAGAAACAGGGATCGTATCCGACAGAAAACGCAGTGGAAGACCGAAAACTTCGGAATCTGATGTCAGACACTTGAAACTTACATCCCTGAGAAATAGACGAGCATCAAGTGCCGAGCTGTCATCAGAACTTGCTCAAACTTCAGGAACACAAGTGCATCCTTCCACCATTAGAAGAGTACTGATTAAAAATGGTCTTCATGGGCGAGTAGCTAGAAGAAAACCATTACTTAGGAAAGGGAATAAAGCCAAAAGATTAAAATATGCACGGGAACATCGTCAATGGAGCATGGAACAGTGGAAAAAAGTACTTTGGAGTGATGAGTCAAAATTTGAGATATTTGGGACAAAGAGAAGACAGGATGTGAGGAGAAGGACCAATGAAGATCTCAAAGACATCTGTCTACAACCAACAATTAAGCATGGAGGAGGGTCTATAAAAGTCTGGGGGTGCATATCAGCAAATGGAGTCGGTGATTTGGTGAAGATAAACGGAATCATGACAGCTGAAAAGTATAGACAGATATTAATACACCATGCAGTTCCCTCAGGATTACGTCTGATCGGCCGGAACTTTATATTCCAACATGACAATGACCCCAAACATACTGCTAATAATGTCAAAAAATATTTGGAAAGAAAAGAGGCTCCTGGAGAGCTCCAACTAATGGAATGGCCACCACAAAGTCCAGATTTGAACATCATTGAAGCTGTTTGGGATTATCTGGAACAAAAGAAGATAGAGAAGCAACCAAAATCACAGGATGAACTATGGGCTGTCTTGCAAGATGCTTGGAATAACATTCTGAATGATTTTCTCGAGTCTCTGCAGCAAAGTATCCCGAAAAGGATCAAGGCTGTTATCGAGTCAAAAGGGGGACATACCAAATATTAGGAACACATTTATTTTTGGTGAAGGTTTTTGTTTCTAAGTGGTGCTATGTGCTATTTCATTTGTACACTTTTATTAACCTTTATGACCTTAAAATTAATGAAATTGCAACTGGCCAAGACTTTTGCACAGTAGTGTATATATATATATATATATATGCTGCAAACCCACAAGGAAAAAGAAAAACGATTCCAAGGCCTTTCGTGTATTCAAAGCTACACCTCGTCAGGGAATGAAGATAAAAGGCGAGAAGCCCATAAATATATACAACGTACAGGAAAACCAAAACAATTAGCACCTACTTAACAAGGGTTAATGAGAGGCAAAAGAAATTTTAACATGATGTCGTCAATGTTATACGTCCCCGCACTGTTATTGAAAAACTTAGCCTACCTTACCATGTTAATTTTCAATACCTTCCAACTGTACTTAAAGCAATTGGCATTAATGTAATCTTTAAGTATAATAATACTGTTAAATCACGCCTAATAAAGAATAGCCCTGATAATGTTGTTGGCTGTGTGTATTCGATTGGATGTACACAATGTAACTCAGTATATATAGGCCAAACCGGTAAAACGTTAGATATTAGGGTAAAACAGCATAAATATGCGTGTAGAACAGCTAATACTTCCAATGCTTTATTTAACCATATGTATAGATGTAACCATAGCATCAAGTGGGATAGTTCTAAAGCGCTTGTTAAAAACAGAGATATAATAGAAAGAAATATTCTAGAATGTGCATTTATTCATTTTAAAAACACTTTCAATAACAGTGCGGGGACGTATAACATTGACGACATCATGTTAAAATTTCTTTTGCCTCTCATTAACCCTTGTTAAGTATGTGCTAATTGTTTTGGTTTTCCTGTACGTTGTATATATTTATGGGCTTCTCGCCTTTTATCTTCATTCCCTGACGAGGTGTAGCTTTGAATACACGAAAGGCCTTGGAATCGTTTTTCTTTTTCCTTGTGGGTTGCAGCATTTATTCATTTCACGTGTTTTATTGTGAAATTCATCCCATATATATATATATATATATATATTATATATATATATATATATATATATATATATATATATATATATATATATATAATGTAAAGAACGACGCTTGTGTAGAAGAGCGTGGCGCACAAGATGAGGAGGGAGAACGAGCAAATGAAAAATGAGGCACCTCCCAGGAATCGAACCCGGATCATCCAATTGCCGGTCGGATATGCTAATCACTGCACCAAGGTCCCCGATCAGTCAGAACTCGTAATTCTCCTACATACGAGCGGAATCGAATGCCCTGAGGGGGTACTTTCTCATGCCGTACATATATGCGGATATAGTTAGCATATCCGACCGGCAATTGGATGATCCCGGGTTCGATTCCTGGGAGGTGCCTCATTTTTCATTTGCTCGTTCTCCCTCCTCATCTTGTGCGGACGCTCTTCTACACAAGCGTCGTTCTTTACATTAATTATACTGTGTTGTTTGCAGTTAAAAAAAAAAAATATATATATATACACACCACACACACACAAAATATACATTAAGTTGGCCAAAAACATGAGGTAAAAATAAATATCAGCTATATATCGCTCCACATGGTTGTTTCTTTTTCATTTGACTAAATAACTCTGCATGCCATAAATTACACAGATAGGAGTATAATTAGAGGTCGCTCACATTTTGCTATTTTTGGTTATAGCCCTGAAATCTCGCTGTTGTGTAGAGGATAGGTGCTACTGTTGTAAATTATTACATATATAAATCGGTTTGTTATTACATTGTGTAATAACCTTTCCGTGGTGCTCAAAAATAAATCGCGTAACTCCGAACGCGCGTTATAATACCGCGCGTTATAGCAGGTCCGACTGTATATATATGGTCGAACTCCTTACGATCCACCCGCTTGGGAGCTTTAGGTTTCAGAGAAGTAAGAAGTTGCCGACCATGGCTGTTTTAGTCTTCTTTTTAACGCAATCGTCGAAGACGGCGAGGGGCACGAGGTGTTCAGAAAAGTACCATAAGTGGTGGCAGAACGCATTGACCGCCGCGTCCTTGACGGAACGCACAGGGTACTCGTGCAGGAGTGCGAGTGGGTTAATGTCATTGAAGGGTGTTTTTTCTGGGACTGGGGCCTCATACCAGACAAGAGAGATAAAAAGACAAATGTTTGTTATGCAGCCCTCTCATGCGCCATTAGCTTTGTCTAGTCCTTGAATAGTAAGATCTTCAGTGAGTAGATGGCCTTGGCCATCCACCACCCGTAGTGCATCGCGCCGGGTGCGCGGAAGCATGGTCTTTCGTTGGAGGATCCCTCGAGGAAAACGTGACAGAGCTGAAGCAGCTCTCTATAGTTCTCTCAAGGGACCTGGCTCTTCATCGCTTCTGTAAAAAATTATATCATATCCTGTCGCAAGCCATCCGGCATGTCAAGGAAGAGCTCATCAACGGCGGGTCGGAAATTAGCCTTGTTTAATGTTGGACGAACTCTTCTGGAAGCGTTTGAAAAGCTCTACCTTGGGTCCACGGTCTTCTCCCATAGTGACAGAAAACACATTACAAAGTACAATAAGAAACTAAATAGCTGGAGTTATTTTTACAACGTCTCCTCTGTTCAACGATGATTCGATTAGTAATGATATTTTGATTGCTATTATCACTTAAATATCTTTAAAAAACTTCGAACATTCGAATAATTCTAAAATATTTTCTAACGATCATTTTATTTAAAACTAAAATTTATTCTTGAAATTATAGAGGCTTCACCTAACTTAAAGATGAAATTACTATTTGTACAAATACAAGCAAACATAAAATCCATGTAAATATAGAATTTTGATTAATTACTCGACTCAAACAGCGGCAATATATATATATATAATATATATATATTAATATATATATATATATATATATATATATATATATTATATATATATATATACATATATATAATACTATTATATATATATATATATATATATATATATATATATATATAATATATATTATATATATATATATAATATATAATTATATTATATAATAATAATAATAATAATAATAATAATAATAATAATGTCATATATATATATTGCCGCTGTTTGATCGAGTAATTGTTGAATCAAAATTCTATATTTACATGGGATTTTATGTTTGCTTGTATTTGTACAAATAGTAATTTCATCTTTAAGTTAGGTGAAGCCTCTATAATTTCAAGAATAAATTTTAGTTTAAATAAAATGATCGTTAGAAAATATTTTAGAATTATTCGAATGTTCGAAGTTTTCTAAAGATATTTAAGTGATAATAGCAATCAAAATATCATTACTAATCGCATCATCGTTGAAACAGAGGAGACGTTGTAAAAATAACTCCAGCTATTTAGTTTCTTATTGTACTTTGTAATGTGTTTTCTGTCACTATGGGAGAAGACCGTGGACCCAAGGTAGAGCTTTTCGAACGCTTCCAGAAGAGTTCGTCCAACATTAACAAGGCTAATTTCCGACCCGCCGTTGATGAGCTCCTCCTTGACATGCCGGATGGCTTGCGACAGGATATGATATAATTTTTTACAGAAGCGATGAAGAGCCAGGTCCCTTGAGAGAACTATAGAGAGCTGCTTCAGCTCTGTCACGTTTTCCTCGGGGATCCTCCAACGAAAGACCATGCTTCCGCGCACCCGGCGCGATGCACTACGGGTGGTGGATGGCCAAGGGCATCTACTCACTGAAGATCTTATTATTCAAGGACTAGACAAAGCTAATGGCGCATGAGAGGGCTGGCATAACAAACATTTGTCTTTTTATCTCTCTTGTCTGGTATGGCCCCAGTCCCATAAAAAAACATCCTTCAATGACATTAACCCACTCGCACTCCTGCACGAGTACTCTGTGCGTTCCGTCAAGGACGCGGCGGTCAAGGCGTTCTGCCACCACTTATGATACTTTTCTGAACACCTCATGCCCCTCGCCCTCTTCGACGATTGCGTTATAAAGAAGACTAAAACAGCCATGGTCGGCAACTTCTTACTTCTCCGAACCCTAAAGTTCCCAAGCGGGTGGATGGTAAGGAGTTCGACCATCGCACTCCTTTAGAAGCGTACATCACAAGCCGTTCGTTGAAATTGTTCAACCTTCTCTCCGTGAACAGCCAAGAAGCAGCTAAAGCGTTCTTGTCGAAGCCACCAGCCCTCTGGCCAACGGACCTAATGTATCAGGCATTGAAGGCCAAAGTCAAACTCCTCAAGGTCGTCAATGCTGTTTCGCTTATCACATCATACAACTCCGCACTGACGAAAGACGAGACTCAGAAACAATACTTATTGCGGCTCATCAGCAGTCACCGCAAAATCTTACCGGTTTGAACGAAGGCGGTGCTGAACGTCACGAAACAGGTTGTTTGAGATGTTTTATATCTCATGAACGAGAATGAAATTCCTCTGTATTATCCGATGTGATATAAGCGTTGTTGTTATTGTTTTTCATTTCATTGCTATTATACAAATAACTTAATAAGGAATTATGAAAAAATAAAAGTTAATTTTTTACAGTTCTGTTTCAAGCACCAAAAGTGTAGCAAAAGTGAGCGACTTTTAGATGTTCTCCAATATGCCTAACTTTTTGCATGCTTCATTAGTTTTTATATGTAACAAGGAGAAACTTGTGAAAATAAACATTTCTTACTTTTATATTTTTGGGCCACCCTAATATACATATATCAGCTTTTTGCGTTAGTTTTCATCCGTGCTCATTTTTTACCCAGTAGCTTCTTCCTACGGGTTATATGTTATATTTTCAAATTTTTAATCACTTACGCTTGCATTAAGGAAGGGGCGTTCCATTAAAAAGTTTAGAGAAAACGTCTTTTTTTACCTCATACAATAATTATTTTTTCGAATTTCACCTGCGTTAGGATTTTAATTAAAAAAGCTCTAAATCAAATTACTCCTACTTTGTGCTACCGCAGGTTTTTATACACCCAGTTGTTTGCTTTAGGTTAGGTTAGATTAACTTAACCTAACCTCAAAAAAGTATCTCCTACAAGAAAGTAGGAGCAATTTTCTATATAGTAATTAATAGGTAAAAAAGTGGCTTCAAATCGGTGTTACTTTGACTATATATATATATATATATATATATATATATATATATATATATATATATATATATATATATATATATATGATGAAAATAGCCACAAAGGAAAAAGAAAACACGAAATAGTGCTCAAGCGCTTTCGTCTAATGACATCCTAGGAACACTGAAATTAATAATAAGATTGAGACTATATATAGGTAACAAAGAAAATATATAAAAAAAAAGATAATATGATTGGTGCAGAAAAATATTGTAGGAGGAGCATACAATTTACATGGAAAAGCTACCAGAGTTTTAGCGCCTTGCACACTTCTTGTCTAAATCCCTTCTGAATCCAGAACAAGTTCAAGCGAAAAAAGGTCCTGGCTAAGGTTGAGATTGTTTGTACAGTAAGTTCAATAATGGCAGACGCAAGAATATTTCTAATAATTAGACGAAAGCGCTTGAGCACAATTTCGTGTTTACTTTTTCCTTCGTGGTTATCTTCATTATAAATATTATTCACCTGTTACTTTCGTGAAATATTTTTCGTGCATATATATATATATATATATATACACACACATATATATATACATATATATATGTGTGTGTGTACACACAGGGTGTTTCAGGAGGACAGGTCAATACTTCGGGAGGTAATAGTATCGGTCATTGTGAGAAAAAAGTTCATATGAACATGTGTCTAATTCTGAATGGTTACGGAGATAGAGCTGTTTGAATCTGATGCGCACGCAGCTCTTCCTCCCCCTTCCCTCCCCTATAAACTTGAACCATGTAAGCTGTAATGTAAGCATGTAACAAAATTGTAACATAAGCCAATCGACAGCTGATGTTGTGTGTGACATTGTTTGGTGTTTGAAGCAGTGTTAAGAATGCCACACACCTTCACACATGCCGAATATGCAGATATGGTGTATGTCTACGGTTTTTGTGATGGAAGTGCAACAGCTGCTGTTGCAGAATACCGTCGACGGTTTCCGAACCGCAGAATTCCGGATCGAAGTGTTTTACCAGGGTTTTCAACACATTCCGTGAGATTGGTACACTTCCCAACGCTCATGTTTCATCTGAACGTGAAGGTCAATAAGATGTGGATGAAGTGGAAAACATTCTTCAGTTGGTAGAGCGTAGTCCTACTACTAGCTCACGAAGAATTTCTACACGTCTCGGTGTACCACACACAAGAGTATGGCGAACATTACGTGAGGAAGGCTTGCATCCATATCATGTACAGCGTGTACAACACCTTCAACCAGGAGACGCTGCCATGCTTCGATTAATACTCTTCACCGATGAAGCTACTTTCACCCGTGACGGTATAAACAATACTCGTAACTCTCACCGGTGGTCAGACGAAAATCCAAATGCCACTGTGGAAACAAATTTTCAACATCGCTTCTCTGCCAATGTGTGGTGCGGTATCATCGACGATCAGCTGATTGTCCCTGTTACTTTAGAGAATCGTCTTACAGGACAAAGTTACCTAGAATTTCAGCAAAATGAATTGCCAGGACTATTGGAGGATGTTCCTTTGGCTACACGCGCTGGTATGTACTTTCAGCATGACGGAGCTCCTCCACATTCTACCCGTCTGGTGATGCAATACCTAAATCAAACTTTCCCTGGTCGATGGATCGGCCGCGGTGGTCCCATTTAATGGCCACCAAGGTCTCCAGACCTCTCTCCGTTAGGTTATTGTTTGTGCTGCTGCCCGCATAAAGGAACGTCAAGATCAACTCAGACGAACAACACGCGATGTACGCACAAGAGTTGCAAAGTGCATTGAGGTTGACGGTGGGATTTTCGAGAACGTATTGTAAACTGTAAGAAATTTGTAATTTCTGTATCTGATACCATTCAAAATGCCAATGTTTAAACATTAAATGTTAGGAACAGTAATTGGTTTCTCTTTCTTGATTACCATTAACAATACTTTTGTATTTGTAGATTCAAACAGCTCTATCTCCGTAACCATTCAGAATTAACACAATGTTCATGTGAACTTTTTTCTCACAGTGACCGATACTATCACCTCCCGAAGTACTGACCTTTCCTCCTGAAACACATTGTATATATATATAAATTTTAAATAAAAACAAGATAATCCCAAAAGATTGCAATATTTCACCTAAAATATTTATTTAAGCGTTAACGTTCCAGGCCTTGGGCGATTCACAAAGCCAAAATAATTTTATAAATTGAGTTACAGTTCGTAATAGAAACATATAAAAAGTATATAAAATAGTGAAGCTTTAAAAGTTAACAAAATATTATTTTCTAGTATTTAGTTGGTAAAATTTTTCAAAATTTCAAATAATATACAAAGAAAAAGAAAAATTTTATCAGCACTTAAGTTTGGTTTATTTTTCTTCGTAATCATTAATTCTAGGATTAAAAAGTTTTGTTTCTTATTAGCTGAGGAAAACATTTTAAAATATTTACATTCCAATTTGTACTTACATGTAGAGTATTAGTGTCGCTACGCGGAGCTGATGATTCTTAGTTAATAAAAGGTGTTCCTATCCTTTAGCTAACACCTCTATGTAAATCAGTGCTTACCGTAAGAAGTTTGGACGTATAGTAAGAATTGATTTATGTAGAGGTGTCAGCTATAGAGGACATATACACCTCTTACTAACTTAGAATTATCTAAGGGTTAATTCTCGAAAATATTTAATATACAATATAAGAAAAGGACAGTAATTATATTATTAACTGTGCATAGAACCCAGTACAAAAATGGAGAATTAGCAAAGGCATCTTCAAAGGATAGAACAGAGGCACTCGACCTGCCTATCTTTAAAAGATTTAAAATAGTAACGTTTTTTAAGAAAAGACATATTCAAACTCTGTTGTATTTTATCTGATAAAAGATTTAAATAATACAAATTTTTTAAATAATAAGCATTTTTTTTAATGAAAAATTTCAGGCTTTTATTTGAAATTTCTATACAATAGCTTGTGTACCAGTTTAATTGATATATATATATATATATATATATATATATATATATATATATATATATATATATATATATTTTGGATAGGGGGCGGAAATCTGTTAACTAAATGAATGCCTCACATTTTCGCACATCAGGAGATTTCGAGAGCATAATTCAAATGAAAAACTGTTGCTAGTCACAGCAGTTGATCTCCGATTCAAAGGAGCTGGGCTGATAGACGACGACATGCGAGAAAAGGCCAAGGAATTGTTGAGACAAGAGATACGCAGTCACATGGAGGAGGCTCAACGAAAGCGTATTGGAGGTCCAATTGCGTGAAACGCCGCCGAAGTGGTCCGGTTTCTCTGTCCAAGAAAATCGCTCTTTGGGAAAACCTTTCCGATTCAGAAGGTAGCGGTCTCGACGATCACGTTCGTCCTATTCTCGTTGAAGAACCCCAAACGAGGGATACGGACACGAGGTTCACTGTCCCAGACGCACGAGTGGAAGCAGCCCTGGACGCCTATTGGTCGCAACCTCGGATCGCTGGGGATAGGGATCCATTCATTTTCTGGCGAGAACATCCTGCTGATTTCCCGGAGATTGCCAAAGTTGCTGAGAAGTGCATGAGCTGCCCCTCTGGATCAGTTGACTCTGAATGGTTTTTCTCAACGGCTGGAGATGTTGTCAATGCGAAACGAGCCAACATCACCCCAATCAACGCTGAGGAACAAATCATCCTCTCCAAAAATTTGAAGTTCCTCAATTTTGATTATTGAGTGAACTGTTATATTGAGTTACACTTTTTGAATTACAATTTTTGAATTACATATTGTTTCCATTACATGACTTTTATTTTGTGAATTCCATTTCTTCAAATATATGTTTTGAATTACAGTACATGTGTCGAATTACATTCTTCGAATCCTATTTTGATATTTTGGACAGATATCGGTATCGGCCGATACTTTGTTCTAACTATCGGTATCGATACTTTGGGAATACTATCGGTCGGCCCCTAATATATATATATATATATATATATATATATATATATACACACACACACACACACACACACACATATACATATATATATATATATATATAATATATATATATATATTCATGCGGGTTGCTTCTACAGAGCTTCAATTTAATATTTAGGAGAAATCCAATGACAAGGAGAAATGTAAATGCCATGAAAAGTCTTCTTTAATGCGCAACGTTTCGAGCAATACGCTCATCTTCAGGCTGTTTAATAACAATGTGAAATTAAAATCAATATTGATGAAAAACAAAACAGAAAATTTCTAAACCTATTCATAAGACAAATTTTAAAAGACTGAAAAAGAGGGTTAAATTCTAAGTTATACAGATTTACATATAAAAATTAAGAAGCTATTTTTAAATACATATAGTAAATGTGAAATTAATACACTGGAAAAATTAACAATAGTACACTGGAATAATGAAACTAACTAACCTTTCACTGCATTTCCGAGGCTAACTAATTTGAGCAGAGGCAAGAGAAAAAAGAGATGGCGAGGGCGATTGGGGAAGGGGGATTATAAGGAATTGGGGAAGGAGGAGGGATCATAAAATTGAGGGACGGCAGATGAGTCAACATTTAGACTGGGGACAATTTTAATGAAAAGCGATTCCAAAATTCTTAGTGAGTTGGGACAAGTATTACAACCAAGAATTTTAAAATTGTCTAAAGTGACATCAGTTTTACATTTATGCTGTGTTCCGAATACTCGAAACTTCTTTAGTTTTTAAAATTTTACCTGTTCGGCCACTTATTCCCATATGCGAATAAAATCTAGCCCTGAGAGAGCGAACAGTGCTGCCAATGTAATTCCCAAGGAGACACCTAGGGCAGGTAAATAAATATACAACACCGCTACGCAACGAGTCAGGGGTTCGATCCTTCGCTGAGAAAAAGCTACCTAAAGACGTTTTATTAATAAATATGATGCGGAAATCAGTATGATAAAAAAATTTCCTTAACAATTTTGTAAATTTAAGCTTAAATTCCTTATTCAAAGGACCCATTTCAGGTACCAAGAAATATTTTATATCCTTCGGCACTGTAATACATGGAAGTTGAGGGCTATAAACATTATTTAAGAAGGATCTAATTAGTTTGTCTACATATTGAACAGGAAAACTATTATTAGTAAAGTATGATCTTAGATTATTAAATTCATCATTAAGTAAGGTAAAACTAGAGGTCAAATTATATCCTCTGAACAGGAGAGTTTTAATACAAGACATCTTATAGTTGAAATCAGTAAAACTAAAAAAATTCATGCCCAAACCAGTGAAAGTGGGTTTCCTGTAAACTGATGTAGTAATAGAATCACCGTTTTTCGAAATTAAAAGATCTAAGAAGGGGAGGGAGCCATTTTGCTCAGTTTCCATTGTATACGTTATATTGGGGTGCAAAGAATTTAGGAAGTTAAAGAATTGTTGCGCTTGTACCGCATTATCAAAGACTGCTATCGAATCATCAACGAAGCGTCGATAGAAAATTGGCTTGAGATGAGTGGGAGATTGTCTAAAAATTACACTTTCTAAATGAGTCATAAAAAAATCAGCTGCTAACGGTCCGACAGGTGATCCCATCCCTACCCATCAATTTGTTGGTAAACCTTATTGTTGAAAGTGAAATAGCATTGTTTGAAGACCAATTCTAAAAGTTCCTTAAAATGAGACAATGAAAAACCATGAAAATTATCAACTGAGCTAAAAACCCTATCTAAAATAATGGCAATAGTTTCAGATACAGGTACATTTGTGAAAAGCGACTTTACATCAAAACTGACAAAAAACTTTTTTGAATCGAAGTTTTTACCAAGGAGGTCTTTTTGGAATTCAAACGAGTTATTTATAGTGTAAGCATTTTTCGCAAAGGGGGACAGGAGACGAACAACAAATTTTGCCAATTGAAAGGTGGGTAAGTTATACGAAGCTAAAATAGGACGGAGAGGTGTTCCAGCTTTATGGATTTTAGGCAGACAGTATAATTGAGCAAGATTAGCACCAGATGCGAACAACTGAGAGTAAGTATCATTTTTTATTATCTTTAAGACTTTAGTCGTGACAGAAATCTATTAACCTGGTCTTCTAACCTTACAATGACTTTATTGACAGGTTCTAGAATTTGTTTGAATTTAGTAAGATCACTTAGGATTTCATTAGTTTTGTTTATGTAGTCCGATTTATTCAAAATAACCACTCCGTTACCCTTGTCTGGTCTGGTCACAACAATCTCCTGGTTCTTTGCCAAATTCTTAATACACTGCAAATCATCTTAGGAAGAGTGATTTGCAGTGTATTAAGAATTTGGCAAAGAACCAGGAGATTGTTGTGACTAGACCAGACAAGGGTAACGGAGTGGTTATTTTGAATAAATCGGACTACATAAACAAAACTAATGAAATCCTAAGTGATCTTACTAAATTCAAACAAATTCTAGAACCTGTCAATAAAGTCATTGTAAGGTTAGAAGACCAGGTTAATAGATTTCTGTCACGACTAAAGTCTTAAAGATAATAAAAAATGATACTTACTCTCAGTTGTTCGCATCTGGTGCTAATCTTGCTCAATTATACTGTCTGCCTAAAATCCATAAAGCTGGAACACCTCTCCGTCCTATTTTAGCTTCGTATAACTTACCCACCTTTCAATTGGCAAAATTTGTTGTTCGTCTCCTGTCCCCCTTTGCGAAAAATGCTTACACTATAAATAACTCGTTTGAATTCCAAAAAGACCTCCTTGGTAAAAACTTCGATTCAAAAAAGTTTTTTGTCAGTTTTGATGTAAAGTCGCTTTTCACAAATGTACCTGTATCTGAAACTATTGCCATTTTTAGATAGGGTTTTTAGCTCAGTTGATAATTTTCATGGTTTTTCATTGTCTCATTTTAAGGAACTTTTAGAATTGGTCTTCAAACAATGCTATTTCACTTTCAACAATAAGGTTTACCAACAAATTGATGGGTAGGGATGGGATCACCTGTCGGACCGTTAGCAGCTGATTTTTTATGACTCATTTAGAAAGTGTAATTTTTAGACAATCTCCCACTCATCTCAAGCCAATTTTCTATCGACGCTTCGTTGATGATTCGATAGCAGTCTTTGATAATGCGGTACAAGCGCAACAATTCTTTAACTTCCTAAATTCTTTGCACCCCAATATAACGTATACAATGGAAACTGAGCAAAATGGCTCCCTCCCCTTCTTAGATCTTTTAATTTCGAAAAACGGTGATTCTATTACTACATCAGTTTACAGGAAACCCACTTTCACTGGTTTGGGCATGAATTTTTTTAGTTTTACTGATTTCAACTATAAGATGTCTTGTATTAAAACTCTCCTGTTCAGAGGATATAATTTGACCTCTAGTTTTACCTTACTTAATGATGAATTTAATAATCTAAGATCATACTTTACTAATAATAGTTTTCCTGTTCAATATGTAGACAAACTAATTAGATCCTTCTTAAATAATGTTTATAGCCCTCAACTTCCATGTATTACAGTGCCGAAGGATATAAAATATTTCTTGGTACCTGAAATGGGTCCTTTGAATAAGGAATTTAAGCTTAAATTTACAAAATTGTTAAGGAAATTTTTTTATCATACTGATTTCCGCATCATATTTATTAATAAAACGTCTTTAGGTAGCTTTTTCTCAGCGAAGGATCGAACCCCTGACTCGTTGCGTAGCGGTGTTGTATATTTATTTACCTGCCCTAGGTGTCTCCTTGGGAATTACATTGGCAGCACTGTTCGCTCTCTCAGGGCTAGATTTTATTCGCATATGGGAATAAGTGGCCGAACAGGTAAAATTTTAAAAACTAAAGAAGTTTCGAGTATTCGCGAACACAGCATAAAATGTAAAACTGATGTCACTTTAGACAATTTTAAAATTCTTGGTTGTAATACTTGTCCCAACTCACTAAGAATTTTGGAATCGCTTTTCATTAAAACATTGTCCCCTAGTCTAAATGTTGACTCATCTGCCGTCCCTCAATTTTATGATCCCTCCTCCTTCCCCAATTCCTTATAATCCCCCTTCCCCAATCGCCCTCGCCATCTTTTTTCTCTTTGTCTGTCTCTGCTAAATAGTTAGCCTCGGAAACTGCAGTGAAAGGTTAGTTAGTTTCATTATTCCAGTGTACTATTGTTAATTTTTCCAGTGTATTAATTTCACATTTACTATATGTATTTAAAAATAGCTTCTTAATTTTTATATGTAAATCTGTATAACTTAGAATTTAACCCTCTTTTCTCAGTCTTTTAAAATTTGCTTTATGAATAGGTTATAGAAATTTCTCTGTTGTTTTCATTCAATATTGATTTTAATTTCACATTGTTATTAAACAGCCTGAAGATGAGCGTATTGCTCGAAACGTTGCGCATTAAAGAAGACTTTTCATGGCATTTACATTTCTCCTTGTCATTGGATTTCTCCTAATATTATAGATATATAATATATAACACACAGGGGTTAGACAAAATAATATGAACACCTTGATAAATGGCGGTTTTTTATTCAATATGGAGTTGGTCCTCCTTTAGCTGCAATAACAGCTGCAATGCGTCGGGGAATGATCATACAGCTTTTGGACAGTGGCTAGAGGAATCCTGAAACCATTCTTCGAGCAAACCCTGCTCCAGTTCCTCCAAAGATGCCGGCGGTGGGAATCGGCTTCTGACCTGCTTGCTCCAACTGACACCACAGATGCTCGATAATGTTAAGATCGGGGATTGTGGAGGCCCAATCCAAGCGTTCTACTTCACTAACATGCTCTTTCAAACCAGTTTTTTAACGACCCAAGCGGGTGGGATTGGTGCACATATCATTCCTGGAAGACGGCGCCCGCCATTGGGAAACAGCGTTTGGACCATGGGATGGACCTGGTCAGCATTATTGACAGATAGACCTGGGCGTTAACCCTACATGCAGTACTACAGCTGGGCCAAAAGAGTATTCCACGAATATTATGCCCAAACCATCACAGATCCGCCTCCATGCTTAACGGTTGGGGTCAGGCAGTCGGGGTCATAAGCATCTTTAGGCTGTCTCCAGACGTAAACTCGACCGGAACATGGAAATAGCGTAAAGGAGGATTCGTCGGAGTAGACTACATTCTTCCACCGGTCCATTGACCAATTCTTATGGTCATTACACCATTTTCTGCGCCGCTCAATGTTGATGTGCGAAAGGAAGGGTTTGGCAATTGCAGCCCGCCCATGGTATCCAGCTCCATGGAGCTCGCGACGTACAGTTCTGGTCGATACCGGGCTTGCAAGATGCTGGTTAAGCTCTGCAGTCACTTTTGGAGCTGTGGTCTTATGGTTCTTTGTCACAATGCGCTTTAGCACCCGGCGGTCTCGATCACACAGCTTCTTCTTGCGTCCACTATTGCATTTGTCGGTGCTTGTCTTTCCATGGTTTTGGTATGCAGACATGACCATAGAGACAGTTCCTCTGGATACATTGAACATCTGAGCGGTTTTCGTCACCGATGCACCAGCCATCCGCGCTCCGACAATTTGCCCTCTTTGGAAGTCTGACAGGTCTTTCATAACTGCTAATTCATAATTCACTCAGATCTGTAAAAACAACGTGAGGGTTATAACATGACGTATACACTCTCTGTTACGCATTTAAATAGGTTTGCCAGTCATTGACCGTTTACTTTGTGTCTGAGCAGTCCGTAAAGATAACCGGTGAAATCGGCGGGTGGTCATATTATTTTGTCTAACCCCTGTATATATATACACATATATATATAATGTAAAGAACGACGCTTGTGTAGAAGAGCGTTCCGCACAAGATGAGGAGGGAGAACGAACAAATGAAAAGTGAGGTACCTCCCAGGAATCGAACCCGGGATCATCCAATTGTCGGTCGGATATGCTATCCACTACACCAAGGACCTCGATCAATCAGAAGTCGTAATTCTCCTACATACGAGCGGAATCAAATGCCTTGATTGATCGAGGTCCTTGGTGTAGTGGATAAATAGGCATAAATAAATAGACATAAATAAATAGGCATAAATACTCTGTAACCTTTTAAGTTTGATTAGTGAGAGTCTAATACAATGTTCAAAATAACAAAAAAAACATTAAAAAACAATAAAACTTTGTTTCACTTACTGTTGCTGGAATTATTTTGAACGCGAAACAAATTTTATTGTTTACCTTTCGTACAATACAGTATTAAAAAAACACTTCACTTAGTAAAAGAAACAAAATAATAATGGCACTTGACATAGGAAATAAAACACTTTCCTCAGTAAAATAAACAAAAGAATAATAGCACTTGACAGAGGACAGAGTCCGACTCATCCCGAATTCCGAATCATCGAGTATTTACTGTATATATATATATATAAACTTTGGTTAGCTTCCGCCCGAATTGTTCATTCTGACGAAGGTCAAGCGTTTCACTCCACCTTAAACCTACAGTTTAACGTGGAATCCGAACCACGCCCCACCAGCAGCTCAGTGTCTTAACCACTAGGCCACCCAGGGTACCCATTTATCTACCAACCACTTTTTTTATTGTGTAGAATGATGAACCGCTGAGTTTTGCTGCGCGCCGGCTGCTGTCACCGGGTCTCGAACCCGGAGCCGATGGATTCGTAGTCAGCGACGCTAACCACTACACCACCGAGGCGCATATATATATATATATACACACACACACACACAGAGTGTCCCAAAAGGCATGGCCTAAAAATAAACTTTTACAATTTTGTTATTATAAATGATAGAGTTAAAGAACAATGATATAAACAGGCAGGAATGCTTTAAGTTTTATTTAATATAGTTAGTAAACCTCTACATGATAACTACCGTTCAAAAACTAGTCTAATTCTACGTTCAAATTCTAAAAAAGCTGAACGTATGAAATCTGGTGTAAGTGATGCACATACCATATATCATAAAAAGGCGCTTAGCAACTAGGTGCTTAGCTTAACTTAGCCTAGCTCCTTAGCCTAACACATCAAATAGCCTCGTACTGTAGTTGATGCCGGAAGTTAAGTGCCGTAAACTGTTTAAATGATGAATTTTGAAATCAGTGAGTAATTTCCCTGTCTGAAATTTAGAATTTGAACGTAGAATTAGACAAGTTGTTGTGAACGGTGGATATCATGTGGCGGTTTACTAACTATATTAAATAAAACTTAAAACATTCATGCCTGTTTTTATCATTGTTCTTTAACTCTATCATTTATAATAAAAAAATTGTAAAAGTTTATTTTTGGCCATACCTTTTGGGACACACTGTATATATATATGTTAACCCCTCCGTCTATGGCCTGGGTTAGTTCGAAGTCGACGGGGGTTCTAGTTAGGTGGCAGCAACGGATGTGTGACTTGTAGTAGTTTTCTTCTATATTACTCTCCGAGTTCTTCTATAGTGGCTCGGAGGATTCAGGGAGGCTTACTAAATTCTCTGAAGATTCCCTGACTCTTCTTATAACGTACCAGGGAAGTTTAATGACTAAGTTCTTCTGAAGAGAGCAAGGTTCGAAGGAGAAGATAAAGACTATCTTTTACTGTAATTTAAAATTAACTTCTGAATAAACATGGAAAATTTTACGTGGGTTTATATACCCCAAAACTGCTAACATCATTATTATTAAATGTTGAAAAGGCTGCATTATTTTTGCACAATACTTGAAAATAAAGTAAATCTTTTAGCTGTGGTAAGGTTTAAACGAATAAACAAGATATTTGAAGATGAAGCATATTTTTATCTTAAACCGCGTATTTTCAGATCTGATGCTATCATGATCTGCCAAGTTAACTAAGTGGAAATTGAACTATGCATCTTTACACAAAATATGCATATGAGTAAAAATTAAAGGTTTAAGATTTACAATTAAATGCTTAGGCAAGACGTGACTTCATCTTTTATACGAAGAGAGTATGTATACAAAATATGAACATTGCAAAGCTTAAGCAGGATTCATTATTAAGCGAAATCTAAAAAAATGATTAAGAGATTTTAAAAGAACAAGTCACCAATTATTTGGCAAAGTAGAAAGCAAATCAAAAATTTTATCCAAACTCGCGTTAGGCGTAGATACATATTAATATAGGTATTATATAAAGTTAAATATACACGAATATACAGGATTATATAAATACATGAACCATATAAACACATGAATTTTAAAAATGGATACAAGAACTATATAAATGAATATTAGAATTTCATGAAAGAAAAAGATAGTATAGGAATATAAGAATTATTCATGGTTCATTTTTACACACACACACACACACACACATATATATATATATATATATATATATATATGTAAAGAACGACGCTTGTTTAGAAGAGTGTCCGCACAAGAAAAGGAGAGAAAATGAGCAATGAAAAGTGAGGCACCCCCCGGGAATCGAACCCAGGATCATCCGATTGCGGTCAGATATGATAACCACTACACTAAGGTCGTCGATTAATCAAAAATCGTAATTCTCCTACATACGCGCGGAATCGAATGCCCTTTTGAGGGGGCACTTTCTCATGCCGTATATATATATATATATGTATATTTTAACTGCAAACGACACAGTATAATTAATGTATAATTCTTGTGCGGACTCTTCTAAACAAGCGTCGTTCTTTACATGAATTATACTGTGTCGTTTACAGTTATATATATATATACAGGGTGTCCGAGAATTATCTGTACAATTTTTGGCTGTTATTAAAAGTCAACCATGAAGTGTAGAAATTCCAGTGTTGTCCCATTTTACAGAGAATCTCATTAAGTTTTTTTTTATACCAAGTTTTGACAAGTTTTTTAGAAATTCCAGTGTGTCCGAACATTATCTGTACAATTTCATCTTTAATAAAATTCTTGATAACACACGTAAAATTCTTAAACAAGATTATTTAGAATCTGTATTTCAAAAGTTTCTTTTATTAAAGTAACGTTGTTACAAACATTCGATATATGCACCATTAGTGATTCGCAAAACATCCAATCGATACTCCAAATGTTGCCATGTACGCGGCAGCATATCCACATCAATTCGCTCAATAGCAGCTATGATTCTTGCTTTTAAATCATCAATGGCTGTCACCCGCGTACATTTCTAAAAAACTTGTCAAAACGTGGTATCAGAAAAAACGTAATGAGATTCTCTGTAAAATGGGACAACACTGGAATTTCTACACTTCATGGTTGACTTTTAATAACAGCCAAACATTGTACAGATAATTCTCGGACACCCTGTATATATATAAGGGTCTGTCAAAAAAAACAAGCCAAATTCAAACCTTTATTAAAACAAAACCATTTATCTAATTAAGTTGAATTTTTTACAATAAGTATAGGTAATCACCTATTAACCTTTAAATTTTTATGACGATATCTTCAGAATTATTAATTTTATTAATAATAACTAAAAAGTGAGATTCTCCTACTTAACATGAAAAAATTTTTTTTTTACGATATACTGTAGATAATTTTTAGTTTAAAAAATTAAAAGAACTGTTTCAATATGATTCCCTTGCATTTCTATCACTTTTTTTAATCTTGGTCTGAATTCGTCTATTGCTCGATTTATTGCTCTTGGGGAGCTCTGCCATTTTGCGATAATCAACTCACGCAAATGATTGACATCCCTTATTCTGTTCCTATACACTCTCTCTGCCAAGTTTTCCCATATTCCATAGTCTACAGGGTTTAGTTCAGGGCTGTTAGGTGGCCAATTATCGGTTCCAGAAATTCAGGCACATTCTTTTCAAATATTCGATGGTTGTTTTGGCAGTATGTGATGTTGCACCATCTTGTTGAAAAATAAAGTAACCTAGACTAGCCAAGTTTCTCATTTCTGGAAGCATTTCTCAAGCAGGGTATTTGAATAATATTGAGCATTAATTTTCACTCCTGGCTCAATAAAAAATATTGAAGTTTTCCCAACTTGGACACTCCAACAGAAACCATGACGCTAGAAGAAAAGTGACTCATTGTTGCGTACAGTCTTTCATCTTGAATTCATTTTTCTTTCCAACATCAGAATAAACCCGGTCATCTGTGAGTTTCTTGGTGGCTCTACCGTAAAACGTTTTTCATCCGTAAAAAATGTCTTGGAAAGTTTATCTTCAGTTATTATACGTAAAATACGTTTGGATTTCTCAACTCTTTTCTGACAGTTTACTTCTGACAATCTTTGTCCATGCACTTTTAAATGGTTTAATTTGCAGATCAGATTTAATAATCCTTCTTACGCTTGATTCTGATATTTCTAGTTCTTTTGATATTTGAGCAGGTGTCATGTGGCTACCAGGTCGATCTCTTGACTAAGGATACGTTCCTCCACTTTCTGAATATTTTCATCTACTCTAACTGATTTTGGTCGCCCACTACCAACCTTCCCTTTCAATGCTTACTGTTTCATCGATAGTTTCAATAACAATAAGTAATCTAAACCTGATCTAGTCCATCCTTTATAATCGAATTCAGAAAGTAATTTCCTTGCACTATAACCTTTTTCAACTCTATAATGCTTTATAATTATTTTATCTTCATGTGAGAATGGCATATTAGAGGTATTCATGAAAAATTTTAAATCTAAACAAATCTGAAAAAAGAAGATATTACATAATGAGAAAAACTGAAATTTTCGCAATCTGTAGCAATAACCGCATAACTCCTAAAATATTTAAAATAAAGTTATAAAATTATCACAGATTTTATGAGCCATTATTTATTTAGTGTAAAAAAATATTTGAAATCTCTATCAAATTGTGCATTTATAGAGATTTCAAATTGGCTTAGTTTTTTTTTACAGACCCTGTATATATATATATATATATATATATATATATATATATATAAAACAGTGCAAATTCCTTCTACATATTTTTCGGTGGTCGTTGAAGTTACATTAGCTCCCTACATGTTACCTCTTTTGTTTTTTCAAATTTTCAAACTTTTAATCACTCACTTACTTACACTTGCATTAAAGTAGGTAGGAGTATCATTAAAAGTTTGGAGAATGCGCTCTTTTATCGTATACAATGATTATTTTTTCGAATTTCACTCGTTTTATGATTTAATTAAAAAACTCAAAATCAAATTACTGTCACTTTATGCACCGCAGGATTTTACACACCCAATTTTCTCTTTTCTTTATTTTATTTAGGTTAGGTTTGGCTAGGGTAACGTACCCTAACTTAACCTAACCTAAATTAAACCCCCCAAAAAATATTACAATAGAGTAGTAGCTATTTTGCATCAGGAGGAAGTGATACAAAAGATAGCACCGAATAGGAGCGAACGTAATTCTTACATATATATGTAGATGTAGCCCACACAATTTAAACTATGAATACCATCCAACAAATACAAAGCCAACTGACAAATACAGGGATCCGAGACTCGTATAGAAGGCATACAGAAAGACATTACATGCGATATCGGGACAACGGTTATCGAGACAGATAAAGATAGGAAAATTCT
>JAJOZX010005165.1:90000-142500 GCA_023014485.1 Bathynomus jamesi
CGTATGTTTTGCGATTAACCTCTCCATTGACGTAAAAATTTGCTTCATCAGTAAACAAGATCTTACGTCAAACGCATATTCTTAGGGTATCTGAAACATAAAAACAAACGTTTAATTTTTCCTATGTATGGAAACTTACGGCCCACCCTGTATATATATATATATATATATAATATATATATATATATATATATATATATATATATATATATATACTCTGTATATATGCAACAGAAAAGAGAATATGAAGATATGACAGAACACTTTTAATAATTTAGAATTTTTACATCTTGACTGTAGTAATTCCTGTTCAAATGTTTCTCACTTTAAACTTGCAGAGAGGCATTATAATGTTCTAATATCCATACTAAGGGAAGCAGGAAGGCCTCATCACACTAAAATTATTCCTGGATGGGATGATTTTATAGCTCCCCTGAAAAGAGAATCAAACGATACTTACGATATATGGTGTCTCCTTGGTCGACCGAGAATATGGCCAGCTTACATGAATATGATTAGGAGTAGGGTTCATTATAAAGCAGCCATAAGACGATGTAAACGGTAAGAAGACTCCATTCGACCATCAAAAGCCTGCGAAGCTAACTTAAAAAATTATAGTAAAATTTTTGGGTGATTTGTCAAGGAGGAAACGGGTGCAAAGAATGTTATCCCATCAACCGGTGATGGAGTGCCTTGGGGGCGTAGAACTAGCTAAGTTATGGAGAACGAAGAACTCACGCATCCTTAACAGCGTGGGGATAGTTAATCTAATGTAGGTTGCAATGGAACGACATTAGGAAGGGCCAGTAGAAATATGGGGACGTCAGTGCCTGAAATTAAGGGTTTGATTAAAGAGCTAAAGACGGGCGTCTAACCAGGGATAGATGACTTGTCGAAGAAGCATTTAAAGTACGTTAATGATGTGATCAATCTTCATATTTCATCACTGTTCTCAGCCATGCCTGCTCACATTTATATTCCTGCAGGGCTTATGACGGTATATATCACACCCCTTGTCAAAATAAATAAAGGGACATCCTATCCAGCGATACAGATCTATTGCTGTTGCCTCCTGCTTCTCAAAATTACTTAAGAAGCTTTTTCTACGCAAACTAAATGATTATTTGTGGACGTCTCCTAATTAGTTTGGCTTTAAAAGGTCCCACTCATAAATTATGTTTTGTAGGAAATTGTATTTACATATGCTGATAGCAATTCAACTATTTATAGTTGTTTTTTTATATAAACAAATCATATGACAGAGTGAATCAGGGTTGGGGCGATTACTTTGAAAAATAATCGATTACGATTACTTGGCATCTTCATAGTTAATTGATTATGTAATTGATTACGTTTATTTTGAGAAAGTAATCATGATTACTTTGATTACTTTTATTTAATTCATATAAAAGGAAGCCTCAATTTTTGATAATGTGATTTTATATCATATTTATTTTCATTATAATTACATATATATATATATATATATATATGAATAGAAAACGACATAAGTATTAAGGAACGTTTCTGCACACGAGGAGGAGAGATAACGAAATAATGAAAAATGAGGCGAACCGCCTGGGAATCGAACCCAGGGCCTTCCAATTGCCGGTCGGCAATTGGAAGGCCCTGGGTTCGATTCCCAGGCGGTTCGCCTCATTTTTCATTATTTCGTTATCTCTCCTCCTCGTGTGCAGAAACGTTCCTTAATACTTATGTCGTTTCTATTCATTTATATACTGCGCGGTCATTGCAGTTATTTGCATATATATATATATATATATATATATATATATGAGAGAGAGAGAGAGAGAGAGAGTGTGTCGAAAAGTCATTCAAAAAACCTGCTTTTTCGTTTACAAACATGTTTTGAGATTGGTGGGAATCATTTCGAACAAATAAATAAAACAAAATAAATAAATAAACAACATAAATGTATTTTCCTATGATGCGTGACTTTATGGACACCCTGTATATATATATATACACACACACACACACACATATATATATATATACACACACACACACACACACACACACACACACACACACATATATATATATAAAGGGTGATCCAGAGAAATGGGACCCAAAAGAAACCCCTGTAAATGCAAAAAACTTCACTTTTTTACGTGAAGGTCAAAATATGAGAATAAAAACCCACTCTAATAGACAGAGTTTATTTCCACGACAGTTTCGACGCCCACTGGCATCCTCCTCGGGTGGATACAGAAACACAAATGAAACAAAACAAGAGGGAAAAACAGTTCAGGGATCGACCGTTAAGAAATTCGCACCTAGGTTGGATTCCATTCTCTCGAGACAGGAGGGGCATTTTCATTAAGTACATTCGAACAAATTTTAAAACTATCTTCCTGTTCTAAACATACAGATTCTATTATTTTTACATAATTATTACATTTATAATTAAATTTATTACATTTATATTGCATAATTATTAATTACAGAAATTATAAATTTATTATTACATTGGTTATTACATTGTTGTTTATTATACAGAAATTATAAACCGAAAAACGAATGAAAAAGGCGATTAGGAAATAATCCAGAGACCATTGAGAAATTCGCACCTAGGTTAGATATCGTTCTCCCGAAACCAGAAGGGCATTTTATTACAGGGTCAGCTTATAACTACATTTCCACAAATTAAAAATATCTTCTTGTTCTATACATACAGATCCTAATGTTTGACATAATTACTGCATATATTTATTTCCACATTAATTACTTCCATTATTACATTTACTAAAAGCGAGTAAGGAAACATTCCAATCCAGAGACATTTAAGAAATTCACACTTAGGTTCGAACACGTTCCCACGACTCCGTAAGGGATTTATTGACCAAGAATCTCATTAAAGGGTCTAACTTATAAGTACCTTCGCACAAATTAAAATTATCTACTTTTTCTATACACACAGATTCTATTATTTTTCTTTTGACATAATTATTACATTTATAAAGTACCTTACTTGATTCCCAATCTATAGCATGATTATATAGGATTATATAGGATTGTATAGGTTTTGACAATACAAGACAAGATAAGATACAAAACAAAATAAAAGTGTTAGTTAAAACTAACCCTTCAAGATGACTGCATGGACTGTAGAACAGCTGCGTTTCATAACTGAGCAATATTATGAGCATGGAAGAAGTGTAGTTTCAGCTCAAAGATCTTTCAAGACAAATTTTCAGATGTCAAAAATCACCTTCTAAGAAAGTAATCCGTCGGTGTGTCAGAAATTTTTCCTAACTGGCAGCATTGAAAAAGAAAACCAACTGGAAGAGTGCGTACAGCAAGGATAGACGAGATCATTAACAGAACTCATGAAATTGTACAGGATAATCCTAACATAAGCATCAGACGTGCTTCTCAGCTGTTAGGAGTTGGATATGAAACAACACACCGTATATTGAAGCAAAATTTAATGCTCTTTCCATATAAAATTTAAACAGTGCAACAACTAAACGATGGAGATTTCGCACGAAGACGACAATTCTGTCAATGGATCCAACAGAAGGTAAATGACACCACCAATTTTCTAGCAACTTTGATTACGTCAGACGAAGCCCATTTTCACTTGAATGGAACTGTAAACAAACAAAATTGTCGTTTCGGGCAACAGAAAATCCATTGAATATTACCGAAGTCCCGTTGCATAGTCAGCGTGTAACTGTTTGGTGTGGTCTTACTGCATCTCAGATCATAGGGCCGTACTTTTTCGAGGATTCCACCGGAAACACGGTCACTGTAAATGGTGATCGCTACGAAAAAATGTTGACCGATTTCCTTATTCCTAAATTAAGAGATCTTTGTCTAGAAAACCACTGTTCCAACAAGATGGAGCTACCTGCCATACCACGAGGAATTGCATGGCAGTTTTGCGTCAAACGTTTCCAGGCGAGTTATCTCAAGATTTGGAGACGTTGAATGGCCCGCAAGGTCTCCGGATTTTTCTCCTTAGATTATTATCTCTGGGGATATTTAAAGAGTAGGGTCTACAGAAATAACCCAACGACCTTGCAAGAATTGAAGGCCGCCATCACAAATGAGATACAGGCCATACCACCGCACACTCTTGCAAAAGTGATGCAGAACTTACAAGCGAGAACACTGGAATGCTTGGCAACTAATGGAGCACATTTGAAAGGAGTCATTTAAAAAAAATAAATATTTCATAATAAACTTGTAACTTTACTCTTTCGAATGATATATAGTTTTTATGAAAGGAATTAAATATTAAGAATATTTGGCTTTTTTTTATGGGTCCCATTTATCTGGATCACCCAGTATATATATATATATATATATATATATATATATATATATATATATATATATATATATAATATATATATATATATATATATATATAATCTTTATTTGAATGCACACATAATCTGCACATCATATTCATCAATATTTACAATCATTCACGATTCCTAAACTACTCGATTTAATTAGTAACATGCTCTTACACAGTCTTTAAGTGTTACTTCGTAACATGCTTGTTACATCGCACCATCATGAGATTCTCAAACGTACGGTCTGTCAGCCTGCATGATTACGGTACATTATTATATCATGGTTACACGACCGATTTTGCCTGTAATCGAGTACAATTATGATTACATGTTCGTAAAGGGTAAAATTCAATAACAATATAATAGAAGGCATATACAGTATTTAATGAATATTTAAGCATATGATTCTACATGAGCACCATCAGTATCCCTACAGAGTTCGAATCTGTCAGCAGCATTGCGGAACACATTTTGGAGCATGACAGGGGTTAGTTTTGTAACTGCTGTTACGATACGAGCACATAAATTTTGCAGATGTGTAACCCTCGTTTGATAGACGTTTGATTTGATAAAGCCCCATGCAAAGAAATCCAAGGGCGTTAGGTCATGAGATCGAGTCGCTCAGGGCCTGTTGCCTCCACGTCGATTCACCGATTTGGAAATCGTTCATTTCGGTACTCTCGAACAATGTTTGCGTAATGACAAGGTGCCCCATCTTGTTGCAAGAGGACAGTGTTTAAAATGCCATCTGAATGAAGCTGGGACATTTACGTGCTCGTATCGTAACAACAGTTACAAAAATAACCCTGTCATGCTCCAAAATGTGTTCCGCAATGCTGCTGACAGATTCAAACTCTGTAGAGATACTGATGATGCTCATGTAGAATCATATGCTTAAGTATTCATTAAATGTATGCCTTCTATTATATTGTTACTGAATTTTACCCTTTTGCTACGTTTTCACTGAAATAGATAGGGACTTTATAAACACCCTGTACAGTATATTGAAATTTTAATACACTCACTAAACTTTTCTGGTTAGAGCGGGCAGTGTATTGTCCGAATATTTTAGTTTCTCATGCGGAGTTAGACAAGGCCCCGTGGGCTCTTCTTTACTGTTTAATGTGTATATTGATAGATTAATTAGGTCGTTTTGTGAAGTAAGAGTGGGATGTTTTAAGATCCAAAACTTTATTCAGAAAAGATTACAAGTGAGAGAGTTTTACAATTTTTAGACATTTGTTATGACATTAATATATTCCCAGTACTCTCACCTGAATATGCCCTTCTACAGATCTACAGAAGCTAAGGCTAACAAAGACCCTAAGATCTACTCTAAGGTTAGCCCGAGAGAAAGAAGAAAGTAAGGGGTTAAAAGAAGAGAATAAGGGGTTAAGTAAGTAGCAAACCCTATCACTCGTGGATTAAAATTCATTCAGAAAGAGAGAAAGAAAGACGACATCACCATCCGCCGGCCACTGCCGACAAGTCGGAAAAATAGTCGAAGAGAATACTTCCAGCTGTTGCAAACCAGTCCTCCACTCCATAGGGAGGTAGAGGATGCCGTCCACTCAGCCGGAAAGGGGTGAAAGATGAAAAGAAGTAAAATAAGAACGCATTACAAACCATGCAACACATTCTTAACTCAAACACTATCATACCATGCAAACTACAGACATGCAATGAAGAGTTACAGACATGCAAATAAGGAGAGAGAGAGAAAAAAAGTATAAAGAATAACAAAAAGTGGGTTAGTTTACGCTACGAGCTACATCTAAGTTCGTGTTAGTCCATTTTTTTTTTGTGGCATCCCACGCTGGCATGTCACAAGCTGGCATTATCGTCAACAGTCTCATCCTCGATCAACACCACCAGAGCTCCTGTTGCTAATTGTTTTATTATATTAAACAACGTTAATAACACTGGTGAACAACAATTTTGTCACAAGGGTTTTGATGGGTGTTCTAAGTGTACTTTTTCATGCTGAATCTAAATATGGAATCAGATTTTTTCTATCAGGCTTAGTTTACTTGTGACGCTATGTTCATTTTTCCTCATTTAGCATGATCACCGGATTAAAAAATAATAACATATTATATATAATTAAGTATATAACAATATTATAATATAAAACATTATAAAAATAATAAATATAATAATATATTATATTAATTAATATAACTATAATAAAATATATTAATATTAATATATATGTTGTATTAATTTTTCTGTAAAATTAGTACAATTTATTCCTTTGGGAGAAAGTTCTGATAATGCTGGCAGGATAAATTTGGTCGGAGCAGCAGACTGTGCAGGTTGAAACATGTTTGTACCTGTTCAGACATGAGCCTAGTTTCTGTGTGTAGAGCAGCTCCAAGTCAGTCTGCTTGTAAATGTCACAGTGTTAACAGCTAGTGTCTGTTGCTTCTTGTTAATTTTACACCAGTGTTGTATTCATATAGATGTTTTGTAATGCCGCGGAACTGTCTGAATCATCCTAATTCCTTTTGTTATGTATGTGGTGATCTAACTTTAAAATCCCAGAAACGTAACTTTACACCATTAGTAAAAAAATGCTATGAACTTTATTTCGGATGTAAAGTAGGCGATCAGGACAAGAGTTGGGCCCCTCACATTTGTTGTGTGACATGTGTAAGACTACTTACAGGATGGCTAAACGGTTCACGTCACATGCCATTTGCTATTCCAATGATTTGGAGGGAACCCAAAGATCACACAACAGACTGCTATTTCTGCCTGGTAAATACAAAGGGGATCACTTCAAAAACAAAGAGCCTATGAAATACCCTAATCTACCGTCTGCAATGAGACCAGTTCCCCACAGTGCTCAACTTCCAGTACCAAATCCTCCTGAACATGTAAGTTTAAGCGATGAGGAATCAAACGTAGCTGTAGCATATCACGAGGAAAAAGATGAAGACATTTCTGATCCAACATTCCAGGCTACCTGTTCCTCCAATGAACCACATTTACTGTCACAAGGAGATCTAAATGACCTAGTTCGTGATTTGAAATTATCTAAGAAGCAGGCTGAACTTTTAGATTCAAGATTAAAGGGTTGGAATCTACTGCAACGTGACACTAAAGTTTGTTTTTTCCGCAGCCGCCATGATGAATTCAAAGAATGGTTCTCCCATGAAGATGGACTTGTGTTTTGTAAAGATGTTAATTCAGTCATGGGGGCTCTTGGTCATGAACATAACGTGGATGAGTGGCGATTGTTCATTGACTCCTCAAAAGTCAGCTTGAAAGCAGTCCTTCTTCACAACGGAAATAAATTTCCTTCTGTACCTATTGCACATGCTGCAAACATGAAAGAGTCATACGACAACATGAAGTTGCTTTTAGAAAAGTTTCAGTATCAGAAATATAAGTGGAATATCTGTGGAGATCTGAAGGTCATTGCACTTTTGCTAGGGTTGCAGCTAGGTTACACCAAGTACTGTTGTTTTTATGTGAGTGGGACAGTAGGGACAAGCAAAACCACTACGTTAAGAAGGATGGCCAAAACGCACCTCACTTGTTCCAGGCAAGAAAAATGTTGTGAATAGTTCACTTGTTGACCCTGAGAAAGTGTACCTTCCTCCTTTGCATATCAAGCTTGGACTTATGAAAAACTTTGTTAAAGCGATGGATAAAGCGCAAACAGGATTCACATACTTGAGAAATAAGTTTCCCCGGATCAGTGATGCCAAGATTAAGAAGGCATTTTTGTAGGCCCTCAGATCAGAGAATTGTTAAGAGATGAGAGATTTGAAGGAGAGTTGAATGAAGTTGAGAAAGCTGCGTGGCAGAGTTTCAAAAGTGTCTGCACAAATTTTTTGGGAAATCATAAGGCTGAAAACTATCCTGAAATAGTAGGAGATCTTCTTAAGTCTTACCAAGCAATGGGGTGCAATATGTCATTAAAGGTTCATTTCTTGGACTCTCACTTGGACTTTTTTCCGGAAAACCTGGGTGCGGTAAGCGACGAACATGGTGAGCGTTTTCATCAGGATATTTCTGCCATGGAAAACCGTTACCAAGGCAAATGGAGCCCCAGTATGCTGGCTGACTATTGCTGGACTCTTAAGAGAGACATGCCTGAGGCAAAGCACAGCAGAAAATCAAAACAAGCTACTTTTTAAACTACAGGTATGTCTTTTCGATCATATTTTAATAAGTATGTAACTATATGGGTTTTTAAAAATTAAATTGCATGTCACACAAAAACCAGACCTGATAGAGAAATTTTACAAACTTATTTGGATTCAGCACAGAAAAACTATATAAGAATAAGGTATTTTCATTCTTGGGACACGAAATTTTTTTTTTTGTTGCCCAGTGTAATTTTAGCGAGGGAGAGGGAAAAGGGTGAGGCTGAGAGGGAAAAGGGTGAGGCTCAGAGGGAAAAGGGTGAGGCTCAGAGGGAAAAGGGTGAGGCTCAGAGGGAAAAGGGGAGGCTCAGAGGGAAAAGGGGGAGGCTCAGAGGGAAAAGGGGGAGGCTCAGAGGGAAAAGGGGGAGGCTCAGAGGGAAAAGGGTGAGGCTCAGAGGGAAAAGGGTGAGGCTCAGAGGGAAAAGGGTGAGGCTCAGAGGGAAAAGGGGGAGGCTCAGAGGGAAAAGGGTGAGGCTCAGAGGGAAAAGGGGGAGGCTCAGAGGGAAAAGGGGGAGGCTCAGAGGGAAAAGGGGGAGGCTCAGAGGGAAAAGGGGGAGGCTCAGAGGGAAAAGGGGGAGGCTCAGAGGGAAAAGGGGGAGGCTCAGAGGGAGAAGGGTGATTGTTTTATTATTATATTAAACAACGTTAATATTTTTAAAATGCCTATCTAAACAGTTCTTAAACATATTAACGCTGATAAATGCAAAAAACTTCACTTTTTTACGTGAAGGTCAAAATATGAGAATAAAAACCCAGTGGGCGTCGAAACTGTCGTGGAAATAAACTCTGTCTATTAGAGTGGGTTTTTATTCTCATATATTAACGCTGGTAGAGTTCACGACGGGCGCGGGAAGATTATTCCATATATCAATTACTTTAAACGTAAAGATGTTTTTAGCGACATTAGTAATGAAACGTCTGCCACGCAACTTAAATCCGTTATTACGAGTATTGCTATTATCGAAAGTGAACAGTTTGTCAAAATTTACGTAATCGATGTTATTAACGATTTTGAAAACTTCAATAAGCTCCCCCCTTAATCTCCTAGTTTCGAGTGAATGCAAGTCTAACTCTTTAATCCTATTTTCATAAGGCTTGTTGCCAATGACGGAATTAGTTTTGTGGCATGACGCTGAACCCTTTCTAACCGATCAATATCCTTACGCAAATACGGGCACCAAAACTGAATGGCATATTCTAAATGAGGCCTGACTAGGGACTTGTAAAGGGGCAATATAATAATCTTCGATTTAAATTCGAAATTACGCGCTCTGAAGCCTAACATCCTATTAGCTTTTGCGTAAGACTCCAGGCACTGGTCCTAACTTTTAAATCCTTAGATACACGTACGCCTAAATCTACTTCTTCGTCAATGCTCGCTAACTCTCTATCATCCATCGTGTACGTGTAATTATTGTTAGGAGAACCTATATGCAAAACTTTACATTTGTCTACGTTAAATTGCATCTGCCACTTATCCGTCCACTCCATAATCCTATTTACATCGTCTTGGAGCCTATTTCTATCGTCCTCGTTAACAACCTTACCGCCTATTTTAGTATCATCCGCGAATTTTGACACGTTACTAGTCAACCCTACATCTATGTAGTTAATGTAAATTACGAATAGCAATGGGCCTAACACTGAACCGTGTGGGACACCGCTACCTACATCCAACCACCCCGATTCACTACTATTAACAACGACCCTCTGTCTCCTAGCACGAAGCCATTCCTCTAACCAGTTAGCTACCTGACCGCGTATACCGTGCGCTTTAACCTTCGCAATTAATCTTCTATGCGGAACTGTATCGAACGCCTTTTTAAAATCTAAATACATAACGCCAGCCGCTCTATGCCTATCGTATTCACGCACTATTTCGTTATAAAATTCTAACAAATTAGTTAAACAAGATCTATGGCGCGAAACCCATGATGACTACTATTAATCAAAGTGCGACTTTCTAAGTGATCGATGATACGATCCCTAACTACGGATTCCAAAAGTTTACCGACAATTGACGTTAAGCTAATGGGCCTATAATTGCTAGCTGCTGTGCGGTCGCCTTTTTTAAAAATGGGCGTGACGTTAGCTAATTTGAAGTCTTCAGGAATAATCCCGGTTTCCAGTGACTGATTAAAAATCTTCGTTAAGGGGCCTACGACAACGTCTTTCAAATCTTTCAGATGTCTAGGATAAAACGCGTCAGGGCCTGGAGCCTTGCTAACTTTTAACTTATCGATATAATGTGCAATCTCACCCTCGTAAACAGTTATTTCATCCAAAATAGTCTCGCTGCTAAATGGAATGATATCGTCCACATCGGGGACATTATTGACGTCTTCTATGGTAAAAACTGTCGCCAAAAAGTTATTAAAAATACCCGCCATCGCCTGAGCGTCTGAAGCCAAAGCGCCATTAGCGTCCAAGAGAGGGCCTATATTGCCTTTTATCGGCTTACGATTATTCACGTAATCAAAAAACTTTTTTGGGTTATGTTTACTATCCACAGCTATAAGGTTCTCTAAATTACGCTTAGCATTCCTAACTGATCTTCTAACCTGACGTCGAAGCTTGCTATATCTATTAGCGTTAGCTACCGTGCTATTGCGCTTATTAAGTCTATACGCTCTGCTACGCTCGTTTATGAACTCGCCTATTTCCCTAGTCCACCACTTAGGCCTACCATGATTTCTAGCGCGCTTGGGCTTACGAGGAATAAACTTCCTTTCGATATTCAAGAAACTATCTTTAAACGCCTCCCAATGCAAATTTGCGTAATTACCCATAAATAAGTCACCCCAGTCCACTACTCTCATCCTATCCACAAAACTATTAAAATTGGCCCTACGAAAATCAGGGACTTCTATTACGTTACTATCCTTAGTGTTTTCTATCAATAACTTAAACCTAAGAATTTGATGATCACTACATCCTAAACTCTCGCCTACTTCTAAACCTTCGACTATGTGCTCGCCGTTCGTCATCACCACGTCTAAAATATTATCATCGCGCGTTGGCTCGGTAACCATCTGTCGTAAAAAATTATCTTTCATGAACTCAATCAATCTCAGACCCTCAACGTTACCAGTAAAAGTCTCGTAATTGACGTTAGGGCAGTTAAAGTCACCGACAACTATACTATCCCGATTATTAATAAAGTTACTAAGAAGTGTGTAAAATCTAGTATCGGTATCGAGGGGTTGAACGGGAGGTCTATAAACAACAACAAAATTGAAACTAAGACTACGCGCCCTAACTTCGACGCATATCGCATTAATTGCTGCCGGAAAATCTATCTTAACCTCGATAGCCCTAAGGGAATTACGAATGAACAGCAAAACGCCGCCACCAATCCTATGTAACCTACTACGTTTCGGTTATAGTAACTATATCGTAGTTGCCGGAATAAATTATCGCCTTAAATTCGTTTAATTTATTTCTAATACTACACGCGTTACAGTAAAAGACGTTTAAGTTATTTTTTACCACGAGTCGGCGTTTTAAACTATTTTTCACGTCGGGCCCGCATTTCCCGGACCCACAACGTTTAAAGAAGGCTTCGACCTATACAGCTTTCGAACATTTTCGTCAATTAACCTACCTAGCCTAGCATTACCTATTTCATTAAAATGCACCCCCATCTTTTATAAAAAGGCTAGGATCACTGAAATTTGACCACAGCTTTACGAAGGGTACATTTTCCTCAGCACAAATCTCTTCTAATTTAGTATTAAAAAATATCGTTTTAGACGTAATCCTAAGACCTAAACCGTGCCTAGGGGTAATACCTAGAACTAAAGACCTAGCTGACCTCGCCTTTAGGGATCTAATTAACCTCCTATATCTCTCCAAAAGGTCAGGTACTCTCGTGTCGGGCCTATACGAGTCGTTGCCCCCTACCATCGTCACCAACATCGAGTGACGGGAGGCAACGTCAATCCTATCCACTTCGTCTCTAACTCTGTCAACCCTGGCCCCTGGGAGACAGACCCTCCTCCTCTTGGTTGGATGCCATTCAACGAACTCTGTGTACATATGGCGCACTAAATAGTCCCCAATTAAAATAGTTTCCCCCTCATTCACGTCCCTTTCCAAATGGGCGAAAGGGTTCGAAACCTCGATAGGGGGTGGATTCCTATCACCTAACGTACGCGGCCTAGCTCCACCCTTAACTTCTCTAATTCCCTCCCAATCTACAGTGCTAATCTCGGACCAACCTTAACCCCTTCCTCAACTCTATCCAGCCTTCCCGATAAGCTACCAAAACTAGAAACTAGGTTACGCACCTCACCCTTCAAATTACTAACGTCTTGAACGTTAGTATTGGTTCGGCTTTCGTCAACCATAGCCCTACCCCTGCCCTCATCAAGCGTTGCAAGTCTTTCCGTTACTTCACGTACACTGCGTTTTATGTCAACTATTTCCTCCCTTAATTCGCAAAAAAAACAAACCGATCTCTCGGTAATCGCCATAGGACCGCCGTCATAGTCGCTAAAATCCGTATACCACCGATTCACCCAACGCCTAACACACGACGCTTTCTACGACGGCATCGCGGAAGTTAAATTAGTTTATAACTGTCACAAGTTTAAGTTAAATTAAGCCGGCACGCGATGAAAACTTCTAAATCACTAAAAAACACTTATATTCAAGTACTTAACTATATAATATAAACGCAAGTATATAAAATTCAGAACTTACCAAAAGTAAGGTTATCGGCAATATCCAAAAGCAGAAGCAATATCAGAGAGCTCAGGAAATGCGTTCGCTCAGCAAGATTAATGGAATTTAGTTTGTTTATTACATAAAAATAGTAAAAGTGGCAAGTAATAGTAATTCTGACAATAAAAAAAAAAAAAAAAAAAATAATAATAATAATAATAATAATAATAAATAACATGCTTCCATGTTGTAATAGTGACAGCAAAAAATAATGATAATAATAATAAATACAACAAAGTTTACAAAATGTTACATAATTTTAAATTGAATGATTTATTGTATATTTAGTACACAATAAATGATGCTTAATAAAAAAATGTAAAATGAATAGATTACGAAATTAAAGTTGCTTAATGAAATGAACATATTTTAAATTGTTGATTACGAAATTGTTGTATAGATAACATGAGGCTAAACTCGGTCTATGCTGATTATATGGTATTCATAAACCCTTCGGTTAAAAAAAAATTGTGAATTATATTCACAGAAGCATGACGTTGAATTTAATGTTATTAAGCCTAAGGTTATGTAATTTTATCTTAAAAGCTCAAACCAAACAGCTATTATTATTTTCAAAATGAGAGACGAAGCCATAGAGCAGGTACAAGAATTTAAGTATCTGAGTCAAATTATCACCAGCTACTTGAGTGACGTCTCAGACGTAAGGAAACTCTCGAAGTTATTGTACCAAGGCAAACATGATTATAAAGAAGCTCAAATTCTGTCCAAGCGAAGCTAAGACATTCTTTTTTATACTTTCTGCATTAATATTTAAGGGCAACAACACTGGGTTAATTATAAAAACGGTTTCTGCAGAACCCTCAATTTGTTTTATAACAGATCCTTTAGACTGCTGCATAAGTTACCTCCAAATTGTTCAGCACCTCAAACGTTCGCTAACCGCAACGTTTCGAGCACCCCCTGGGGGGGGTAACAAGATTTGCTCAATACAGTCCAACGCGAAGAATTCAAAACTTTGACAATCCAATTGGCCAAGCTATTCATCAGTCTCGCCGCTTTATGTCTTCTAGACTGTGGACTTCTTTGTATGAAAGTGTTTGTCTATACTCTATAGCTCCACTTAAGTCCTGCATTGGCTTCCCTATTACATGTCCTTTTTATTTTTTCTATTTTTCAGTACTAGCTTTGGAAAGCTGTTATCATTAATTTTATTATTACTCGTTTCATTACGCGTATTACTGTTATTTCTTTAATACCATAATTCTTTTTTTTTATGTTTTTAAATTTATTGTTTAATAATTACCTGTATTGCTTATTACCTTGATACATACTGTATTTTTTCTGAGATTTGTCTCCTGCCAATAAACGCTATTATTATTATTATTATTTGTATAATGATAATGATAATAGCATTAGTAATATATGCATTTAAACAAACTGGGGCAACTCTATACTTCACCAGGTGAACTCAAAAGGAGGAGCAACAAGCCTGACCTCCGTGAAATGAGGAAGCATCGCGCAGAACATCTGAAAGGTTGAAAGGTATATATATATATATATATATATTATATATTATATATATATATAATTATATATATATATATATATTATACACACAGTATATATATATATCTCAACTTTTCAGATGTTATATACGAAGTATATGTGTATAGGACCTACAAAAAAAAACTCCGTAGCATCAACCACTACCTCCAACAATGAATTTGGATATTAATTTAATTAATTAAAAAGTGATTATACATATTAACGTACCTTAGCAAAGGAAACGTTTAATCTATAATCATATTTGCTGTAATTAACGTAAAATGTAAATAAAATATAAATAATTACTCAATAGTTTTTTTAATATTCGGAAGCTTATAAGCAAACATACTGTAGTAATGTCTAATTAAGAATTAAATTGTTTTGTTTATGAGAATTCAATAATGTTTGTTTAATAAAGAAGTAATACTGTTTAATAAGAAATGTAATTACGTTAAATAATTGTTTGGTTATAAAATGCTAGTTGGCAACACCCCGAAATGATCTAGAGGTAGAGAAAAGCAGAATGCCTTTGGCCTAATAAGGTGTTTTTTTTGTATTACGATGTTTTTGTAAGTTTAGAATATTCTTTCGTGTCTCTCTCCGGCTAAATGTTAACGCTAATTTCCCCCTCGCATTACCCCGTTTGTGTAAAGTGTTTCGGTATAAATAAAAAGTCAGTTAAAGAATAAATGAAGTATAACTTATAGCCCGTTTCTGCGCATTGTTCAAATTCCCCACCGGCTCACGCTACCCGTTTTTCATAAAGAATAGTTAAATAGAGTGTAAAGAGAAATAGCAAACGATAAAAAGAAATTGAATAAAGAAAGAGAAAATAGTTAAAAAGGCAAATAAGAAGTAAAAAGAATGGATTCACTACAATACACTATTTCCTCGAAATGAAAAATCATTGAATGATGATAATTAACCTAGTTAATTTAACACGTCGTTGGGTTAGGTAAAATTAGATTTGGTCTGGCTTCGTTAAATTGGGTTAAATTAGGATTAAGTTAGGTTAAATTAGGATTGGGTTAAATTAGGATTAAGTTAGGTTAAATTAGGATTAGGTTAGGTTGGGTTAAATTAGGATGAAGTTAAGTTGGATTAAATTAGATTTGTAGAATTTGATCTTACGGCAATATTTCATTCGATAATTTTTAATTTAATTTCGATAATTTAGGATGACGCTCCAATTATTATTTTTGTAATTTCGAACTCGAACATAGACCCCTCCCCCCTCCCCCAAAAATGAGAATTTAATAAGCGTTCCCAAATTTATAGAAAAGTGGCGCTAAAACAAATCGATTCAACAAGAAAAAAAAATGCAGAGAAAATAATAGTTTTACGTGCACGAAACAAATCAATTATTCCACTTTCGAACTTCATTCAAATGTTTTTTTTTCACGAGTTGTTGTTGTTGCAAAGTTTCCAATTTATCTGCAAATTTAGCCTGAATGGTCAGCTTTTATTTCTCTGAATATAAGAGTAAGTACAATTAAATAAATCAAAGTAATTAAATCTATTAATTTTAATTAAAAGGTTATTTTCCAAAATAATGGACACTATTATAATTAAAGCACCCATACGATAAAAATTTAATCAGCACATATAGAGAGAGAGAGAGAGAGAGAGAGAGAGAGAGAAACACGTCTAAACATATTTCGTCTCTACATTTAAATACCTTCAAGGCTACATACTGTATATCTGTTTTCACTGCGATCTTCATCTGAACAGTTTTAGAGGTTTAACATGTTAAATATGATACAATGTTGCATAAAGACCTACATATGATTGAAAGTAAATTAAAAAAATTTAATTCAGAACTTCAATTATAAAACAGGAAACATATTTTATGAAGAAAAGTTTAAAAATATTCTAAAACAAAACAAAATTTTCATTACTAACTTTAACAATGGTCCATCAGACATTTTCAAACTTAAGTTCGGAATTCCGAACTCCGAACATACTTGGTAGGGTTTCTTAACCGGAATCCGGGATCTCGGATAGAAAATGATAATCTGAAATCTCGGCGGAAGAAATGCAACAATTCCCGGTATTTCCTGGGTTTTACAAAGTATTCTGAAAACGTTATTTTAAAGTTTTACGTTAATTTTCTACTGTATCTAGGAAATACAAACATAGAGATTATGATGACAAATTTATAATAGCACGAATCACGTTGCGTTGTGCAATTCGAATATTGCTTGTAATATGCCCTGTATGATATTGTGCATGTGTATTATCTATACTAATAATTGTGACGGTTGAACTGCGAAATTTGTTACTTATGGCCGGCCAAACCACTTGCCAGATTTGGGTGAGACTTGGAGGATAGGGGGTAACTGAGGCGAGGAAGAATATAGGCTATGTGGCGTCGACCTCCGAGGTCATCTGAAGCCGCTGAAGGCCGTTTTTGCCGTTTCCCGGCTTTGGAGACCAAGTGTATTCCGGATTAGTTGAAAGACACGTCATAGACACGTCATAAGATGGGCGGAGGTCTAAAGGGTGCCTAAAATTAATCGAAACGTACGAGAAAATTATTGAATGCCAGGTTAGGTTAATTGGTACTTTCCTGTTATCCCGGACCCCAGACTTTTTGCCAGTTGCCAGACTTCAATTTTGACATTAATCGAAACCTACAGGAAAATTACTGAATACCCGGTTAATTGAATAGTACGGCGGGGTAGTTTTGATATCTGTACGAAAGGCGGGTTCTCAGCATTCAACTTCCACCTGGGCAACGACAGGTCGCTCCGCTAGTGACTGATATTTTTCATGATTGACTCGGACTGAAAGACAGTCATTTGATTTCCCTGAATCGAACATTTTGTGTTTTAGTGGATTTTAATTTCAATTATTGTTTTCAATTCAGGTGGCACACCTTTTGCTGTTAATATTTTTTTAATTAAAAATTAGTTAGAAGTATATAAAGGTGAATATTCGTATAAATTACACCATAATATAATTTATTTTTGTTGAAGTGTAAAGCTGCAAATTAGCATTGTAGCTATAGCCGCCTGGCTATATACCGTATTTATGTTTTCTTCAGTGTTTGAAACTCTGTCTAGGCTCTATCCTTTATTATATTTATCATTTTGTGTTAAAATATTTATAGGGGTGATCCAGAGAAATGGGACCCAAAAGAAACCCCTGTAACTCTTAAAGTATAAGTCCTTTTATAAAATCATACGCATCATTCGAAAGAGGATAGTTACAAGTTTGTACAGGATTGTATAGTTTTTGATAATACAAGACAAGATAAGATACAAAACAAAATAAAAGTGTTAGTTAAAACTAACCCTTCAAGATGACTGCATGGACTGTGGAACAGCTGCGTTTCATAACTGAGCAATATTATGAGCATGGAAGAAGTGTAGTTTCAGCTCAAAGATCTTTCAAGACAAATTTTCAGATGTCAAAATCACCTTCTAAGAAAGTAATCCGTCGGTGTGTCAGAAATTTTTCCCTAACTGGCAGCATTGGAAAAAGAAAACCAACTGGAAGAGTGCGCACAGCAAGGATAGACGAGATCATTAACAGAACTCATGAAATTGTACAGGATAATCCTAACATAAGCATCAGACGTGCTTCTCAGCTGTTAGGAGTTGGATATGGAACAACACACCGTATATTCAAGCAAAATTTAATGCTCTTTCCATATAAAATTCAAACAGTGCAACAACTAAACGATGGAGATTTCGCACAAAGACGACAATTCTGTCAATGGATCCAACAGAAGGTAAATGACACCACCAATTTTCTAGCAACTTTGATTATGTCAGACGAAGCCCATTTTCACTTGAATGGAACTGTAAACAAACAAAATTGTCGTTTCTGGGCAACAGAAAATCCATTGAACATTACCGAAGTCCCGTTGCATAGTCAGCGTGTAACTGTTTGGTGTGGTCTTACTGCATCTCAGATCATAGGGCCGTACTTTTTCGAGGATTCCACCGGAATCCATACCACGAGGAACTGCATGGCAGTTTTGCGTCAAACGTTTCCAGGCGAGTTAATCTCAAGATTTGGAGACGTTGAATGGCCCGCAAGGTCTCCTGGATTTTTCTCCCTTAGATTATTATCTCTGGGGATATTTAAAGAGTAGGGTCTACAGAAATAACCAACGACCTTGCAAGAATTGAAGGCCGCCATCACAAATGAGATACAGGCCATACCACCGCACACTCTTGCAAAAGTGATGCAGAACTTACAAGCGAGAACACTGGAATGCTTGGCAACTAATGGAGCACATTTGAAAGGAGTCATTTTTAAAAAATAAATATTTCATAATAAACTTGTAACTCTACTCTTTCGAATGATATATAGTTTTTATGAAAGGAATTAAATATTAAGAATATTTGGCTTTTTTTTATGGGTCCCATTTATCTGGATCACCCAGTATATTCATATTTAATAATAACTAACTAATCTAGATTTATCTAATACTTAAACATTTTAAGACTATTATCATTATATTTTATAGACCGGGAAATCCCGGAATCCCGGGACGATGACCGATTTTGTTCCAGAAAACCGGGATAGTGGAAACCCCTGAAAACGAGAAACCTTAATACTTGGGTATATATTAATTCAGACTCCATTTTGTGCGTAAGTCGTAACCAAACTTCAGTATGTATTTATCATTTTATTCTTAATATGTTCAATTATTAAATTGTTTGGATCACTCGAAGATCAGGGCCCCCAGCCTTCTTTAGTTAGCTTTATAAGGTTAACTAACGAAAATATCACGACCTAACGTAACCAATCGTCAAGGGCGTACAGTTGGCCTCACGATTGGTTAGGTTAGGTCGTGATATTTTCGTTAGTTAGCCTTTAAGGCTAACTAACGAAGGCTGGGGGGCCCTGATCTTCAAGTGATCCAACTGTTTTATATAACACTGAAAAAAGTTTATCATATAACTGTTTTTAAGGTAAGCCATAATCAACCGTGCTTTAAATTAATATTTTAAATAGTAATCATCCTTGCACCTCCTTATGTACACTGTGAACTGACCTCAATAATAAATCTAACGCACATGCGCAAGCAGAGCAGATCTCAAAAATACTTTCGAATGTATAATACAGTTCCTTGTTTACGAAAAAACATTCGAATGCTTTTGGTACATTTTAAACGTTTTCAGTAATTTTTTCTTACGACAGTACCTAAACAGTGACAAATACTTATAATTACATTTAATTGCAAAGCATAATCACGAAGATATGTTTGCAGTTACTTTATTTCAACAAGAAGTTGACAATAATATGCAAGATAAGACTTTTTGGTTATATTTATCTGAAAAAATACCAACAGCAAAGAGTTATGGAATTGTTACGGGACAAAATAGCAGATAAAGGTCTTATTAAAAAAACATACTTAATACTTTGTATTAAGTATGTTTAGATATGTTCGGTGTTAAAGATGACGTCTGCGAAGAAACTCGCAAAAATACATAAACTAATAATATTTATTTCAGTGTTATCTAACATTTACGTTTATATATATAACTGATCTGGGATCAATGAAAGAAAGCCACCCCCAGCCTTCTTTAGTTAGCTTTATAAGGCTAACTAACGAAAATATCACGATTTAACCAATCGTCAAGGGCGTACAGTTGATCTAACGATTGGTTAGGTTAAGTCGTGATATTTCGTTAGTTAGCCTTATAAAGCTACCTAACGAAGGCTGGGGGCCCTGATCTTCAGGTGATCCGGATAATGTAGGCCCGTAGGGGAACGTAAACTACACTAGGATATTGTAGGGGAACGTAAACTACACTAGGATAGTGTAGAGGAACGTAAACTACACTAGGATAGTGTAGGGGAACGTAAACTACACTAGGATAGTGTAGGGGAACGTAAACTACACTAGGATAGTGTATCAGTAACAGTATCTGTCTTTATAAAGTTAATTTTTATTAATATAACGATGATCACGTATAAATTTGATCATTTCACAACATTCACATGTCGATTCCTCGAATTTATTTGTTTATAAAGATAAAATACATATTCCGTTTATGATTAGGTGAAAGGAGACTGCTAACCTTTGGTTAGCTTCCGCCAGAATTGTTCATTCTGACGAAGGTCAAGTTTTGCACTCCACCTTGGACCTACAGTTAAACTTGGAATCCGAACCACGCCCCACCAGCAGCCCAGCGTCTTAACCACTAGGCCACCCAGGGTACCCATTTATCTACCAACCACTTTCTTTTATTGTGTGGAAAGATGAACACTAATGAACAGCTGGGTTCTGCTGCGCGCCGGCTGCCGTCACCGGGTCTGAATCCCGGCTCCGATGGATTCGTACTCAGCGACGCTAACCACTATACCACTGTATATTATATATATATATATATATAACTGCAAACACGCAGTATAATTAACGTAAAGAACGACGCTTGTACAGGAGATATTCCGTTCTCTCTCTCTCGTCTTGCGCGGAATATCTCCTATACAAGCGTCGTTCTTTACGTTGATATATACTGTGTATATATATATATATATATATATATATATATATACACAAACACACACACACACCACTGTGTATATATATATATAGTTAGTTAGTTAAAAAATAAGTAAAATGATTATCATCATGCTTCGAAGTTATATTATTTGTATTAAGTATGTTTAGATATGTTTGGTGTTAAAGATGACGTCTGCGAAGAAACTCGCCAAAATACACAAACTAATAATTCAGCAAGAAGACTCCGGAAAGTTGTTTACTTCCTTGGATCAACGTTAATTAACAAAAAGGAGAGACTTCTTCAAAACAAATAATTGGACCAAAGTTGTTCACCTTATTAATGAAAGAATATTCGAAGCTATGAAAACTTCGAAAAAGGCAACCGAAAGTTGGTAAACAGGAGACGTGCGAATAACTCCGCCTACAATTTCTTCAGTTGACTTTCCCATTCTCGGCTCATTTAGGTAGTAATTCCTTATTCTTTACTTAAAACCCTCATTCCCTTGTATTTTGTATTCAGATTATTTCGAATAGGAATCTGATGGAAGCAACTGGATAGTTGATGAATTTAATGGCTTTGTATTACGAAAAAATATTTATAAAAATCTTTCAGTGCTAAATCTGAAGATCCGGAGCTTACCTTGGAACTACTGCATAACTTCCTATTGGCCCTTTTGCAAACTTCTACGGCAAATTTAGTGTTATAATTCTCACTGAAACCAGTTAAACAGTAATATTAAAAACTTGTATAATATAGATAATTACAGTGCTCATCATACTGTAAGAGATGGTCAAGCTTGTGGGGGGGTTTATTTTTGTGTATATAAATAAAACGTGCGACTTCAACAAAGTATTTTTTGTATATAATAATAATATTGAAAACCTAATTGTTAATATAAAAGACAAAAGTAATGTGTATTCTGTTCATGCCATATATAGGCCACCTAATACTAATTTCAATAACTTTTTAATTAATTTAGATGACATATTGTCCAACTTCCATAAGTCGAATGCCATAGTTTCAGATGACTTTAACTTCAATTTACCATTTGAAGTAATCTCTCATAAATTTTTAAACCTAATGAATTCTATCTCAGTTATGCTATTACTAAACCCGCTGAGTCTCCAACTATGGCAATCGAATAACAGACCTACAATTGATATATTTGTAAATAGCAATGACCTCGTAAATTCTGGAATTATAACCATAAGTATTAGTGATCATTATCCTACTTACACTATATATGATAACATTGTTCAGGTTGCAGATAAAACAACTATTGATTACAAAATATTTTCAGAGGTCAACAAAAAAAAATTTATTAGGGTAGAAAATATTCGATTTGACTGTGACGAACCTATAAATAATCCAGATCATATCTACAAAGCGACTCCTTGATATGCGTTCAAAATAGCGACTGACTTGTATACTAAACAATTCACATGATATAAATCATGCATTTCACAAGTGAGAATAATTGGATTTCTGTATATCACCGGATTAACATATTTAGCCATATTTTTAGCTTTGAGTAAAAAAGCGAAATATGTTCATAGAATGTACATTAGGGGGGGGGGGGTCGAAACATATAAAAAATCGAGTTTCTCCAATTCCACAGTATGCACGTAGTTGGAAATGATGATCTCAACATCTTGTAAAAAAAATGAGTATATGCGACCCCCCTTACCCCTTCCATAGCATCCCCCCATTTTACTCTCTCCACAGATATAAACCCCAAATGTGACAATCATGCATTATATTAAGTCTTATTAAGTAGATTAGATTAATTTGGATAGATTATTTAGATAGAGTTTTAGATAGATTGAATTGATTACATAGATTAATTTAGGTGAATTATATAAATTATTGTCACGTTTTTTTGTTTAGTTTCAGATTGTTATTTTCAGATTGTTTATGAGTGAATGAGTTATGATTTAATTCCGAATGAGTTATATTAAATTCAGATTGAATGATTCATTTGCTAGAATTTAACAATTAGTTTCTTGTTATTAATGCTACTAGGCCTAAATAAGTGAAATCATGGCGACAAGAAGCAAAACGCACAATTCAACATTTGGTCACCCTGCAGAATTTTCACCTTCAATGACTCCTTCAAGGGCTGACGTATTTAGGCATTATTTATTGGTAAGAAAACGAGAAGAACTGATTTCGAAAGGTTCGAGAACAGCAAAAGAATGTTACAAAATTGTCACTAAAGATGTGGAAGCCATTTGGGAGAAGTTTTCCTTTCCACATGTAGGATTTGAAGGAATAGCTATAAAAGTTGAACGATTGATAGAATCTGCAGCAAAGCTAAATAAAGTACCCTTAAAACAAAGAAACAACAGTTTTCAGCAGAAGGTGGACACATTCGATGAAATGTTTGATATTTGCACTTGTACTTGTTACGATAAAAAAATCAGTCGAACGGATTACAGATGTGATATTAGAGTTCCAATGATTGAGTGGAAGTCTTTTGTGGGGCAGAAACAAGGAAAAACCCAACTAGGACCAATCGACAGAGTAACGACTTCCGCAAGAAGAAGGACTCACGATAGAGTTAAAGGATTAGAAAGAAGAGCCAAGATAAGCCTAGATATGAATGTCGCCTCAACCAGCAAACTGGACCCTTTACATATTATGGGAGATGAGAGCATGGAAATTGATGACAGCGACGATATTGACTTTGTTTCTGATTTTGAGCGGAGAGAAAACCATCAGAACAGAATTATTTATGATAACTTAAAAATAACAGCAGATAGATACTGTGTAAGGTACAGAGCTACTGCAGCTATAGTAAATGCAGCTTTGAAGGATATGGGAATATTAGACGAAACCAATATGTTGGATAAGGAAAAAGTGGAAAGAGAAAGAATACGTGTGGGTAAAAAGAACATAATCAAAGTGAAATCAGAGAACACACAGACTGAAGGCATCGGATTTGATGGTAGAAAAGATCAAACTAAGACAAAGAAGGGAATGGAGTACGAAGAACATTATGTAATAGTCAAAGAACCTGGTGATGTTTACATGGATCATATAGCTCCAGATAACGGAACTGCTTGTTGTATTGCAGATGAAATAATAACTTTTATAGTGATTCTAATAGCAAAGAATCCATCAAAGCTTTGCTATGCGATGGCACCCCAGTGAACACTGGCAGGTTTGGCGGAGTGCTAAAATTGATTGAATTATATCTGGACAGGCCGGTACAATGGCTGATTTGCCTTTTGCATGCAAACGAACTGCCCTTCAGGCACGTATTTGAAGCAATTGATGGAAAAACTTCGGGACCAAACACCTTCAAAGGTTTTCTTGGAAATAAACTCCGAGAGGATTTGACCAAACTGGATATAGTTGATTATACCCCTGTAGAGGGCAACATTAAAGAAGTTTCGGCCGATATTGTTAAAAGTTTCAGCAGTGACCGAAAATATATGCATGAAATGTGCATTAGCATACAATCTGGACGCATCTCACAAGCGTTAGCCACCAGATCCCAGGTGCCCTCCATCATGCAAGATGGCTAACACGAGCAAACAGGATCCTGCTCTTATACAGTATGTCTCTACACGGAATCCAGACAAAAACATCCAAGACCTAGTAAAAATTATAATGCTGGTTTACGCTCCAGGCTGGTTTTGGATAAAGTCTCATCCAATGGTAAATGAGGGAGCATCTAATTTTTGGTATATCATGCATTTGCTTAAAGGCTTAGATAAAAAGCATCAGATGATTATGGAGCGTGTCCTCAGAAATAACGCCTATTTTGCCCACCAGAGAATATCTTACTCTCAATGATAACAGACACAAGAAGAGAGGTCAGAGAGATGGCTCTTCAGCACATCATTCGAGCAAGAACTAGGAGCACCAATGCGAGAAATTTTGAGCTGCCAAAAAACACTGAACTTTGAAGCAGACGATTATCCTACATGATCGACTGGGACAACGAAACCATCACCCCTCCACCTATTTTACAGAATTTGACAAATGATGATGATCTTAAAGTTCGAAATGAACCACTTCAGCTTATTCCTTTCCTGTCACAGCCAGGGAGTAGAACATGCTGTAAATGTGGTAACAGAAGCATCACAAGATAGAATTGGTTAAGAAAACAGACAAATTTATTTTGAATGTACTGGAGTCAAGAAGAAAGCTGTGTTCCAATGGAAAGGCCAGTGGTGTCAGTAATTTACGATTTTAAATTTCTTAAGGTGAATACTTTGGTTTTAATATGCTTCAATTAAATTTCTTAAGGTGAATATTTTGATTTTAGTATGCTTCAATTGATTCTTTAAGTAATATACGGAGAAAGATTTCTTATTATACAGGGCTATTTAAAATTATTCACCTGATTTCAAATGAGAATATTTTTAATGTTACAAATACAGAGTGATTTGTGATACATCAACCAAAAGAAAAACTGTCTAAATTTTGTCACCTCATAAATGCTCTATGTGACTTCCCCTAGTTACACGAGCAATGTCGACACGATAGTCGAATTCCTCCCATACTCGTTCCAGCATGTCCATTGTCACTGACTCTACGGTAGTAACAATGCGAGTTCGGAGCTCATCCAAAGATGTGGGCAATGGTGGCACGTACACAGTATCCTTAACGTACCCCCAAAGGAAGAAGTCGCACGGTGTAAGATCCGGCGACCTAGGGGGCCAGCTGTGGAGCACCAAGTCATGGGGCCAACTGCGAACGCCATTTTCACACTGACTGTTTGTTGCTAGGCTAGGCCACGGCGCGGTGACTTTGGAGCCCTCTCGCGGTGATCTTGTAAAATTCTAAGATTTCCTCTTTCATATGGTGTATGCCCAGTTGATGCACGGTTGATAGGTACGGAAGTATTCTCAGTTGAAATCGGATGAATCATTTAAATAGCCCTGTACAGTAGGGTGGATCGATTTTACATATTTTTCGATTTCCATATTCTAATAGAGACAAAAACTTGCGCATGCATGAGAAAATAGCCTCTGCAAAATTTTAGCTTAATAGGTAATCATCTTCTGCCCCCGGCAGAGCGATGAAAATCATATTTTAGTAGTCAAAAACGTATTTTTAAACCCTAGCCTAGAGTCATAAAATTTTGCGTGTGTTATTTCATGCCTAAGCAACGATATAAATGCTATGGGAAATATATAAATGCATTATTTAAGACAAAGAGCCGATCTGAAATTATGTATAATATACATATTTTCAGATCGGCTCTTTGTCTTAAATAATGCATTTATATAAGCACACCGGACAAAAAATTAGTCACCCCTCTCAGAATGTACCTAATAACGTGTGACGGCGCCTCTGGCCTTGATAACCGCACGAATCCGGCGAGGCAGAGACTCTACGAGGTTGTGCATGTACTGAACATCGATTTGCTGCCACTCGTTCATCAGCCGGTCCCGAAGTTCCGCCAGAGTCCTGCGCTTCACTTTCTGTTTCCAGCCTGAACAACACCTTCGACGCATTCAGGATTAAAGGCTTCATTGGACCTGCGATGTACTCGTCGCCTCCCATCATTGGAGAACAAACAAAAACGGGACTCATCGGACCAAATTACACGTTCCCAATCTGCCGCAGTCCAGTTTTTGTGCCTCTGAGCCCATTTATAACGTGCCAATTTGTGACTTGCTGTTAACAGCGGCCTCTTCCGTGGTACCCTGCTCCAGATGTCCATCGCATGCAGTTCTCGTCGCCATGTCCGTTCGGAAATTGGTCGCTGGAGAACCTCATTGGTTTCTTGGAGCAATTGTTCTCTGGTTTGAAAACGATTTGCAGTTACTAGACGAGAAACATGGCGGCGGCCCCTATTGTCAAGAATTGTTTTCCGGCCACAGTTACGCCGTCGATTGTCAGTTGATTGCGAACTACACCACTCTTTATAAACTCGCTGGACAGTACGCGTTGACACACCAACAAATTGGGCTACTTCAGACATTTAATGTCCGTGGGCTCTGCCAAACACGATGGCTCCTTTTTGCCACTGAGTAACGTCTGCCTCACGACCCATTTTGCAGACTATATCCAACACACACTTTGTTCTTCACCACCTCACGAAACAGATCTGATCCTGTGTGCTACGTCACCGCTACTTGTCACTTACCAATGCTACATCAGCGCCCTCTGTGTGACCTTGAACTTCCTACTATCGGTGCTATTAGGGGTGACTAATTTTTTGTCCTGTGTGCTTATTTCCCATAGCATTTATATCGTTGCTTAGGCATGAAATAACACACACGCAAAATTTTATGACTCTAGGCTAGGGTTTAAAAATACGTTTTTGACTACTAAAATATGATTTTCATCGCTCTGCCGGGGGCAGAAGATTATTACCTATTAAGCTAAGATTTTGCAGAGGCTATTTTCTCATGCATGCGCAAGTTTTTGTCTATTAGAATATGGAAATCGAAAAAAATGTAAAATCGATCCACCCTACTGTACAGTATATATATATATATATAAAAAACTTACTTTAACTTTACTTATATCATTATTTACTTTAATCTTTGTCATTTATCAGGTTTTTTTATTCAAAGAATTGGTTTCAATTTCATTTCAATTTAAAAAAAGGGGGGGACATATGCAACGGGTAGGGGGGGGCGCATAGCGATGTAATTACAGTATGTTGTTTAGGGGCCCAAAGGAAACTCCGAGCAGTGTGTAGAATTATAACCGACACTGCTCTTCTGAACTCTAACTGCGTGTCTCCTCCTTTAAGGAGAGCACGCAGCACCAGATTTTCTACACTTTCTCGCTCTTTTCCTGTCCAACTCTCTTACGCAAGAGTTAATCGATATTTTCAGTCTTTCATCTACTCAACCAGTCGGCTCTGGAATAATCTTCCTCAATCGATCTTTCCCCCTGTCTATAACCTCCAATCTTTCAAACACAGTGCATCTCAAAAGCCGTGAACCTTAATTTTGGCTCTCTTCTTCTTTTGTGTGGGGGGGGGGGGGAGTTTTTGCGTGCATTGCAATTGGCCCCTCCTTCCTACATAAAAAAAATTGACTTATCTACTTTCAATTGTTTTCTTCTAAAAATAATTACTGTTTTAGTTACTTAAAAGGAGAGTCTCGTTTCAACAGTAATTGTATGGATGTAAAGTTAATAGAATTCTGAAAATAATATGCTTGGATTTCTATACATTTACACGCTTATTATTATTATCATTATTATTATTATTATTATTATTATTATTATTATGTGCCATTTTACATTATGTAATAAATGAACTGAATACAATCAATTTTGCTTGAAAGTTTCCACGCTTTTGAATGGCAAATTTAGATAAGAATAATTTAAATACTCGTATGTTAACTGCATATCTGATACCTAATTGTGTGTAGAGAAAATACTGTAGGCATTTTTCTCTGTGGATATATCGTAAAACTTTATATAAATTCTGGTCTTTCTCTGAATAAAGTGTGTAAATTGTTTGAGTCTTGAATACCAAGTAAAACCAATAAAATTGACAGTGAAACGTACTCCAAAAACAAGATTCATTCAGAATCAACATACACATTGTGTGTTGCATTTTAAACGAAACTAACTGCAGCAAATAACTTAAACGTTTAATTTTTTATTTTATGTCGCTGATGATGCAGAATATTCAGTAAATTCTGTTTCATTACATAAGTAATTAATTAAGAGTTAAAATTAAAGAATTGTGTGATCTCACATAACACATAAGTTTCATATTACCCGGCCCCGGCCCGTCACCGTCACCGTCACTAAAAACATACATACATACAGTGATACAAAGCAAAGAATTTCATAAAACTCAAGAGATGGCAGCCAGTCAGTTGAAAGGATTTATCATTATACGAGATTATACAAAGTTTCATTTGACTAGCTTATAAATTAGTTACAAGTTTTTTATATATATATATATATATATATATATATAACAGTACACCTGACGAGGTTTACCTACTGAATACACGGAAGGCTTTGGAATCGCTTTTCACTTTTTATTGTGGGTGTGCATCATTTATTTACTTCACGTGTTTTATTGTAAAACTCATCCCACCACCTGAATGAAGAGGGAAGACTCTCTCGAAAAGCTTCGCGGTTTTTAGCGTTTTATTATTTTAACCTTTGGTTAGCTTCCGCCCGAATTGTTCATTCTGATGAAGGTCAAGCTTGTCACTCCACCTTAGACCTACAGTTTAACGTGGAATCCGAACCACGCCCCACCAGCAGCCCAGCGTCTTAACAACTAGACTACCCAGGGTACCCATTTATCTACCAATCAATTTTTTTTATTGTGGGGAAGGATGAACAGCTGAGTTTTGCTGTACGCCGGCTGCCGTCACCGGGTCTGGATCCCGGTACCGATAGATTCGTAGTCAGCGACGCTAACCATTCCACCACCGATGCCAACTAAGCAGGATTTTAATTGTTTTACTTAATTTTTTAAAAGGTCATTGTGTTTTTAATGTATATTGTAGTAGGGTATAATATGTATTAATAAATTTGAAATGAGGTAGGTAGGTGAATTATGGTAGTAGTTAGTTATTTAAAATCGTTGAGCATGGCGCGATGGCCGAGAGCTTTTTGAAAATCATTCGTATGGATATTGTTATAAAGTAAGCAGTTTCGTGACATTTTGATATTTTGATTATCTGGACTAACGTTAGAGGAAGTTTGTACTACAGAAGTTGTTGAATTTAAGGTAATTTTCGTAAACTTGTATTTATATTAATAATTATAAATGTTAAAAATGACCTACATGATTAATGAATGTAAATATTTATTGGATGTTTAAATATGTATAGGCTTTGAACGTGAGGGTTGGCACCTGATTCGAGTGATTTACATACTGAAGTCCGATAATACGGGTAAGAATTATTATATAATGTATTAATGACTGTTTTGGGTATCATAAGTATTGTATTTTGTATGTAAATTGTAACTACATTCTAAAGATAAATTATAAAATATTGTTAAAAAATGGCAGGCTTCGGGTCCGGAGACCAACACACTTGATAGGACGAAGGGTTCGGACGAGGCTTGGGCTTAATTGTCAATTCCTCTCCGAAGGCTGATTAATAACTTTTAGTTTGGGATAGGTTAGGCTTCATATATGGTGCATTAGTGTGTTCCAGATTGTACAAACTTGTATATTTTTTGCGTATATATTTTGTATCTATTTAATATAACGAGTATAAGTGTGGCGTTTACGCTCGTTCCTTCAGCTGGTGCGGGTCCTCTTGATACGTGAAGCGCGTTAAAGGATCGAGTTAATTAGATTGCAAGGTCGAAGCACGTTCTGGGATTTTTGAGTGAAGTGTAGTCGCATCCAAAGGCGCCCTAATACACAGACCAGATACGCTGAGAACCCTTGGATTTATATTGTTTGGCGTCACTTTAACCGCCAACATATACAGTGTGTATATATATATATATATTAGTGGTGGGCCGGATATCCGCGTCATTTTTACACATCCGCACTTCTGACTGCGGATGTTATGCGGATATTACCTGTAATAAATTATGCAATTTACAATTAAATTAGCTTATAAAGTAGCTTATAAGGCCCAGTCATGCATATTTCATGTAAAGTATTAATTATTAATGAACAAACAAATATATAAACCTCAAAATATAAATAGCTGGTAACACAGAAAATTGAATGAAACTTGTTTCGTTGAATTTTCTGTGGCTAAAACTCTTGAGAAAGTTATTATTTTTATCATAATGAAAACATTAATATTAATTTTAATTCTTATGCATTGCCTGCCATAATAGTAATATCACGAAATTTGAAAAATTATGTCATATATTCATAATTCTATATTGTATTGATAGATTAACTAAATATCCGCATCCGCATCCGCGGATATTGAAATAAAAAAGCCGCATCCGCAAATGTTGAAAAACTGACATCCGTCCGGTCCACCACTAATATACGTACGTATATATAATATATATATATATATATATATATATATATATATATATATATATTTATTTATTTATGAAAGGAAAACACCATTTATGTGTAGATGTTCATTTAAAAATTTAATATAGGCAAAATAAAAAATAAATATTTAATTTTCATTTTTTCTTTTGATCTCAGCTTTTCAGTGAAAATAATAATAATTCTGGATTTTTTAAAGAATTTAATTTAAACTTTTTTTTAATAATATTTTTCGTTTTTTTTTTTTTTTAGGTAGGTAGAAACATACTTCAGGTAAATTAAAGTCATGAACTAAACTAACTTTGACAGTCGAATCAGAAGGTTAAGTTCGATACCTTGGGGTATGAAGAGAAGAATTTCAGGTCAATTGTAATAATAGTTGGTTGTTTAGCCTCCTTCATAATGGCAACGTCACGTGACAGAGCGGATCTATACAGTTTTACGTGGCATCCGAACCACGGGTCGCTATGTCACTGAACGCGGAGGAGAGTCACCCATCCAATTACTGATCAAATTCAACATCGCTTACACAACGGGAAGAAGAGTTTCGACGTGGTCACGACGTATCTCGGTTAGAAGCAAGTAACCAGACAAATTTTAGTTCTATAGTTTATTTTCAGTTTAATCTATTTTCCTCAAAATTACTGAAAAAGTCTTTTGTTGATACCGCCAAAATATTAAATATTTAAGATCGTTATTTAGTGTTCTTCATTATTGAAGTATAGAGAGGAAAATATGTTGCAGACTGGAATCAAATCTGATCATATGTTTGAGTACAATATACGTAGAATTTTAGTGTTTCAGAATAAAATTATTTTCAATGTATGTTCAGTGGAGTCGAAATCAACATACTTTGAAAAAAATGGAACATGAATATATTTAGAAAAGCTTAAAAATAATTTGTTTTAAAAATATTCATACTTGCTGTAATAATAATAAGTATGATTTTAAACGTATATTACTTATTAAACCAGTGTTGGTAAATACAACATTTTTTTGAAAAAAACAAAACCATTGGTTTTTTAATAAAAAAAAAAAAAAAGAGAAGTTTTTGTTTTGTTTTAATATATATATATATATATTATATATATATATATATATATATATATATATAACTTGGAGCAAATTGAAAATTCTTCGTATTTTTTATATAATTTAATTGCTGAAAAATATAAAAAAAGAAAGCAGATAAATCATAGCCTAAGGTTCACCATAAACAACTAAAAAAATATACATTTGACTTATGAATTTGTGGATATAAACAAATATTAAAAAAATAAAAATCCTTTAATATATGGTGCAGTATCGAATAACAAAATAAACAAAATGGAAAAAATATTGCTCTTTGGCCTTTAGGTTTATAGATGTAGCCTCTAAATTTATTTCAAATTATTTGTTAAAACATTTATAAATAAATACTAGTTTAGAAGCTTTATCAACTCCTAATTTGTTTCTTAATTTGGACTGTACCAGTCCAAAAGCGGAGAAGATTCTTTCAACTGCGGCACTAGATGATACTGCAGTCATGAACACTGAGACATTGTTCCGCGCATCTTCAGACAGTTCCCTGATAGATCTCCACCATGCTAGTGGGGTTACGTTCTTCAGTACTGATTCACTGTAAATATAGGATTTATTGAAAGGAGAAGACTTGGATTTAATTTTAAGGAGAATGGCAAGTAAGACTGTGAACTCTTCTTCCGCTAATTTCACTGCCCACGCTTCTTCTTCTTCAGTGAGGCGAATTCCGTGATACTTTGGGTCAAGTACTGTACATACTTTGGGTAAAGATGATATAATTGCAAGGTTGCCTGTGTTCTTTCTTTTATTTCTTCGTCATATATTTTGCTTTTTTTTGTTTTTTTTTTAAATGATTTAAACCATCGTTTAAATCATTCGTTTAAATCAAATGGTTTAAACCAAACAACCCTGTATTAAACAAACGTATAATTAAATTTAATTAAAATGAGTTAAAATTAAAATTTAGGATATTTTAAAGTGTTGAAAATTTTCGATGTAAAGTTTCTGCGAGAGCAAAATATGATAAAATTAACTGTGAATGTAATGAATTTACATTTAACCCTTTCATACCCAAATTAAGTCGAAAAGTAAAAAAAAAAATTGGGATATAAAAATCGTTTAATTGACCCAAAATAACTGAAAAATATTTTACAAAGTTTATTGTTCATAATTAATAAAATACGAAATGTGTTAAATTTCACACATTGGGAACTGGAAGGTCTAAATTGCTTCCAAGTTAACGATGAAAATTTCACACACTGGACATTAAGGGTTAAAATTAATATCTAAAATGAAATAATATAATGTCATTTTATAAAACTAAAAAAAAATGGTTGAAATTGTTATCATCCTGTTACTTTTCTTAATTTCTTAATCCTGTTACTTTTCTTAATTTCTTAATCCTGTTACTTTTCTTAATTTACCTATAATTATGAATATAACAGTTTTCAAGTATTTTCTTGAGTGAGGTGTTGGAAACCTCATACTTATTTTCAAAGGTAACATTAAACTCTTGATAGTAACTTACATTTCCTTGTGACTTTGGTCGCCTTATTAATGAATATCAGACGATTAGAAATTGTAAACCTTTACATTAAGAACGGCTTCAAGAGGCACTTAAGAATACAACAAGAATAAATACGACCTTTATTAATCAATGTTTATACGTCACAAAACGAGTCTAGGTTATATTATTCAAAGATAAGAATAAGGAAATGTAATTTGCTATCAAGAACTTGGTGTTACCTTTAAAAATGTGTACGAGGTTTCCAACAACCCATTCAAGCGAATATTTGAAAACGGTTTTATCCATAATTATAATATAATTCTTTTTAATAGTAAACATAATTAGCATCGACATAAAGTGAGATTAAGAAAATGACCAAAGTCATCATTTAAAAAATTATGGATTAATTATTTCGTTTAAAACTGCATACTGAATGCGTTCATTGACTGATCTCTCGAATTGTGATAGTCACAGGTTTAATTCTTTAAGATAATAACTAACATTTACATTTCAGCGAGCTTTGGTTGTCGACGTCATCACGGCAGTTACAAAACTGTTTAGGTGACTACGATAAGAAGTTGTCTTCAGTGAAACGTGATAAGGTTGAAAAGAAATAGAAAGGGTTAGATTACAGTAAGAACAAAGCCCTTTCTATAGATGTACAGTTTAATATTTCTGCAGCCATGAAACGAGTATAAAACTGGAGAGAACAAAACACTCCTGGACAACAGGAGAAAACCACACATACACAATACACATACAGTACATGCGAGATATCTTGAATTGATATCTTGAATTGTGAACCAAAACCATGGATTTCGCCGCATACACACACACACAATATATATATATATATATATATATATATATATATACATTACGCAGGAAGAAAGGGCCAAGGGTGAACGCCCGCAAAAGTGCCCACCCTCCATAGAAGAAGAAGAGAGCCAAAATCAATGTCCAGGGTTATCAAGATGCCTAGATGCTCTGCGTTTGAAAGATGGGAGATCATAGACAGGGGGAAAGATGGACTGAGGAAGATTGTTCCTGTAGTGAATACCCTTATTATTTTACTTCCTTCATTATTTACTCTCCTTTCTACGCTACTATCTATTCTCTATCGGCTCTTTATTTCATTTATCACTTTCTTTCTCTACTCAATATTTCATTTATCTTTACACTCTCTTTACTCATTTTCGCCGTATCGTATAAAGATTCCGGTAGCCTCGCCGAGTTCTGACTCTGAAAGACCGTTACAAAACAGAGGGGGAAGGGGGGTTATTTAATACTCTTTTTTAACACTTGTGAAGCTTTTATTGATTCCGAAAATAGTTTAGTTAATTAGGAGGATGCGAGTATGAAATTTTATTATAATAATTTAGGTCGGAGAGGGGCACAACCACTTAATTAAATTTTACGTTACATTTCGTCAACTTACGCGTAACGCGTTGCCTAGAAGACTGACTCCCTTATGGGGTAGTCCGCTCTTTTGGGCCCCTGTTCAGGACTGCCAACTCTACCCATTTTAAACAATTTAAAATCTAACAAACATACTTTTTCGTAATTTCATAATTATTTTTAAATGATTTACATTAAACATTATCTTATTTAATTAAGCAGAAATTAATATTCTTAACTAAGCATTACTACACTCGCATCACCCCCTTGAAAATAAGTTTTTATTAGTAAAACTTATTAATATCGTTTAACAATGTTAATAAATTTATTCAACAAATTTATATATTTTTCAATTTTTTTTTTTTTTTTTTCTTTAACATTCAGTTGAGATAGACAAGAAATAATTAGAATGACAATTTCCACCCATATTTTGTATCATATTATAAAAACCGAAAACTTTATAATTTTCACATTTGCATAAAATAACATTTCACTCTAATAATTAAATTACAACCTGTAACTAATCTGTACATGCCAAAAAAAAATAACGGAAAATTTTCTTACAGTGGCTACACAAATCTCAAGTTCACAATCTATTCCCGCGATTCCTCATCAACGATCGCTTTACATTGAAACAGTTATTTGTATAGTTATACAGTTACTATCCGGGCAACATAGAAAAATATAGAAAAAGTTTACATAAAATACTGACCAAGAGCGCACATACTATTTCACGAAAAACACAACAATTATGGGCAATAATCGCACCCTTTCACTTATAATTTCATTACATAATAATCAGTACATTAATTTGCTGGACGTTGTTTAGATGACACTCCGCACGCTGACAACGGACTTCAATTTTCAATCGCAGCTCTCCTGCTCACTTCGCTAGAATGCAAGGGATTGCATCAATCAACATGCAACAGGGCAGCACGCTATAATGGTTCCGCTCTCTCTCCAATGGCGAAAAAAAACGAGAGACGTCCAATTCTAAAAGGATCAGGGGGGGAGATATCTGAAAGCGGGACCACGCGCTGGAATTGGACGGAATTTGCAATTCTAGAAGTCGATGAAGAAACTCGCCTTGTCTCATCTCCACTTTTGTCGGTGAACGCTGCTCTTGCTACGTCCAGCTGAAAGACTCTTCTACTGGCAACAATCAAACGATGACTCCGCCGTAGGCCGTTTCCCAACGAACCTACTGTATGTCTGTATGGACAGTACAGTCGTAGGCACCCGTTCAAGCTCTCGTGGCTTGTCTACCGCATGCTGCGACACATATTTAGCGAAGCATTCGAGCAGCGTGACCAGCTACTGCCCGAAAAATACCAGTAGACCATCTTCGATCGAAACTTTCGTGTGCCAAGACCCTGCACACGTAAATTTCTCTTCTCTTCCGAAACTGTCCTGCGCCAACTGCATGCGCATTCGGTTCCTCTCTTCTCTCTCTTCTCTTCCGAAACCATCCTGCGCCAAGTCCCTGCGCAGTCTGGGTTTCTCTTCTCTCTCTCATTGGTGATCGATCACCTATCCGGTCGACTAAACTCACTTGATGGAACTCGGATTCAACTTGGTTGACCCCAAACTGAGCCTTTGAAATTTTGAAAAAAAAGAGTTTATTCGAAACGTGTTTCTGCACTGCTTATCATTTCATATTTAATTTATCGAATTTCTCGACAGTTCACTTCGAAATACTAACTACACATTTGCTCTGGACAAATTCACGGAAAGAAAAAAAATTACACATCTCAAAATTTCGCAAAAATTTAATCAAATCTAGCTACCAATAAGGTCACTTATGGCAGTTTCAGCGGAGAAGATAACAAGGTCATAAAAACGCTAAACAACATTGTACATATAAAATATAAAAACGCCCATACATAGTAACTGTTAGTATAATTTAAGAAAATTATTGTTCAAACTATCGTCAGAAATCACCTCAATACCTCTAAATACAAAAGACAAAATGAACCCCAGAAAACTTCATGTCATCCATTCTCTGACAATCATGAACCCTCTTGCTTTGAGGAGGAGCACACAGACGCCACAAAACGTACTGGCTATCTAGAAGGCTCCATTCCGAGTGTACACTTGAGTCAAGGTTTCAAATGCACCTAGTTAACTCCGACTGAAGGGTTTAAACAATAATAATTTCTAAACAGTTTTAAAAAAGTAAAAAAAAAAAATTAAATAATACAAAAATCATGTTTAATACAGAATTCCAACTTGAACCGTCAAATTTCATATGAATTGAACTCGCATCGCAAAAATTACATCTGAGATACAACTCTCTCCTTCAACAGAAACCCAGTATGGTTTGCAAATCACAAAAATCTCAGTAATTTATCATTTCCAAGGAAACTACAAATTTGCATAGTTATACTAAATAAGAATAGATCATAGCACTCAAAAATACACGCACCTACTGTAAACAAAAACAACACATTGCTAATTAAGAGCGGTCGCTTGTTTGTAAGCGAACCTCTATACAAATATCCCTAACCGAATGAAAACTGCATTATATCCTAACATAATTTCGTAATATTTTCCATGCAAAACGCTCGAACTAAAAAAAAAAGGACATTTTTTCATTTCTAATACCCAAATTTAAATATCAAATTAAAACATCCTTTTTAGAATACAATCTAAATTTGAACTAAAATTTTACCATTGTCATTGAACTGGAAAGAGAGAAAAAAAATCGGCCTACCTGTACAAATAAAATTGATTATTGAAATGAATTTATAAAACGTAAAGAAAATATATGAAAAGAATTTTCTACACAAATTTCTGTAATTCAAAAAAAAATTATAATATCCAGATTTAGTAAAATATGTGTACCGTACTCACCTTGGCCGTCAAAATAAAAATAAAATTTACTGCTGCACTTTTAGGCCTATATTTAATAAATTCATTGTTACGCGTGGAAAGAGCTATTAAGAATTTAAGTCAAACATTTGTGCTTCTTAATGAAAATCCTGTGATTATTTATGTGAATCAATTAAAATTTTGTTAAATAACTAAAAATTTTACTACTCAATAGACATACCGTAGTAACGGTTAATCTCCGAACAAATATTTTACGATAGGCCTACAAGAAATCTTTCTTTAGTACAATACAACAGCATTTTTACCAAATATGTCGGAATTGTCGTGAAATGAACGAAAGGAACAGAGAGGAAAAAAAAAAAGATAATCAGCGTACCTACCAAATTTATGAGTATATAAATATATATTATATATATAACTAATATATACGTATAAGTTAATAAGTAAGTATATAATTAATGAGTATATAAAAAATCCAAAAAAAAACATAGAAAATTTCACAACACAATTTCTCTATTTCAGTTAAACGAATTCTGCTTATTTTGAAATTTAACACAATCCTATACGGCGACTTATAATCTGACAAATTTAATATGTTTAAGATTACCTTTCGACTGTCAATTAACTGTAACTTAACCTATATAGCGCGAAGCGAGCGAAGCAAAAAGCCCGTAAATCTATATAAACAAAATAATCCTATTATTATATACAGCAATCGAAATATAATCAAAAATCTGCTAATGAAACCCAGAAAATTTTCATGTTCATGAAATGTTTTTAATATGTACAAATGCGGTACAATTTTCGCTAAAACATTTTGAAAGGACCATATAAAATGTGTATCATACTGTATTTAAACTAACAATTTACTTACGTACAAATTTTTTTCTATATTAATCGTTATTATTATATCACATTACTACTAATTCCAAAAGTTTTAAACAAAAAGTAAAAAGGTAAGCTGAAACAGGCATACAGTGGAAGAGACGAAAAAAAAAAAAAATTGAGTCTTCAGGCAGCACGATAATTTTCAAAACTATCCTCTCCAACCGAATGAACGAAATTTAACGTAATAATGACTCGCAATATTGAGTCACAAGAATCCAACGAACTCCACGAAAAGAAAGAAAAAAACAAATTAAATTTTAGGCGCGAAGTTTGTCAGGGACGCTAAGGATGCGAAGGCGATGCGCCATTTTTAAATTTTATTTACAATGAATTTTAAGGAATGAAAATCGAAATTTGCCTGCAAACGGGGTAAACTTTGCATTTAGATATTTTAATAATCGAAATAAAATATTCATTAACGCTATTGGTTATACCGGGGAAGAATTTAATCGAAATAATATCACGTGGGTAAGCCTCACAAATATATAGTAGACCGCCGCTAGCCACCAGATGTAGTGAATAGGCTTTATTATTTACTTTCTCTCTTATTTACGCTTCTTTCTACTCTACTATCTATTCTCTATCGGCTCTTTTTTCATTTATCACTTTCTTTCTCTACTCAATATTTCATTTATCTTTACACTCTCTTTACTCATTTTCGCCGTATCGTATAAAGATTCCGGTAGCCTCGCCGAGTTCTGACTCTGAAAGACCGTTACAAAACAAGGGGGAAGGGGGGTTATTTAATACTCTTTTTTAACACTTGTGAAGCTTTTATTGATTCCGAAAATAGTTTAGTTAATTAGGAGGATGCGAGTATGAAATTTTATTATAATAATTTAGGTCGGAGAGGGGCACACCACTTAATTAAATTTTACGTTACATTTCGTCAACTTACGCGTAACGCGTTGCCTAGAAGACTGACTCCCTTATGGGGTAGTCCGCTCTTTTGGGCCCCTGTTCAGGACTGCCAACTCTACCCATTTTAAACAATTTAAAATCTAACAAACATACTTTTTCGTAATTTCATAATTATTTTTAAATGATTTACATTAAACATTATCTTATTTAATTAAGCAGAAATTAATATTCTTAACTAAGCATTACTACATTCCAGAGTTGACCAGTTGAGTAGATGAAGGACTGGAAATACCGATTAACCCTTGCGTTAGAGAGTTGGACGGAAAAGGAATGGGAAAGTGTAGAAAGTCTGGTGCTGCGTGCTCTCTTAAAGGAGGAGGCATGAAGTTTGAGAGTTCAGAAGAGCAGTGTCCGTTATAATAGCGATAATAAAGAAAGAGTAAGGCAACATTGCGGCGAAGAGAGAGAGATTGAAGACTGAGTAAGAGGCGAGGAATTGATGAGACGGAAAGTCTTTGATTCCACCTGGTCAACTACGGCTGTGTGGGTTGAGCCACGACGTACATGAGAAACATACTCCATACAGGGGCGGACAAGACCCCTGGACAGAGAGAGCAACTGAGCAGGGGTGAAGAAACTGCGAAGCCGGTACAGCACACTTAACCTCTTGGAAGCTGTTTTAGAAAGAGAGTATATGTGATCTTTCCAGGAAAGATCACGAGGAAAGGAAACGCAAAAAATGTTAAGAGAAGAGGAAGAATTGAGTTGTGTGTTGAAGGTAAGGGCATAGTCATGTGGAAGATTGTGACGAACAGACAGATGGAGGAACTGAGTTTCTGAGGCATTCAAAGCCACAAGGTTTTCTCTGCCCCAATCACATTGGCTATGAGCTCCGTAGGCGTACTACGCGAATCATGAGTGACTGTTGAGAGGGACGCTTTGGGAAGCGGGTGGAGAAGTGAAGAGTGGAATCATCGGCATAGAAGTGAATAGGACAGGAAGTGCGAATTAAAAGATCATTAATAAATAAAAGGAAAAGAATGGGTGACAGGACAGAACCCTGAGGAACACCACTGTTGAAAGGTTTAGGAGAAGAACAGTGGCCATCTACAACCGCAGCTATAGATCGGCCAGAAAGGAAATTAGAGATGAAGGCACAGATAGAAGGATAGAAACCGAAAGAAGTCAGTTTGGAAGTTAAAGATTTGTGCCAGACTCTATCAAAAGCTTTCGATATGTCTAGCGCAATAGCAAAAGTTTCATCGAAGTCCCGAAAGGAGGATGACCAAGAGTCAGAGATATGGAAGAAGATCGCCAGTAGAGCGTCCCTTGCGGAACCTATACTGACGATTTGAAAGAAGATTGTGAGAAGAGAGGTGTTTAAGACTCTTCCTATTAAGGATTGATTCAAAAACTTTGGAAAGGCAAGAAATCAAAGCAATGATAGGCCTATACATATAATATGCATTCAGATTACTTTGAAAACATTTTCTTCTTCATTTTCTACATACAGTCTATATGAAAATGAAAATGAAAAGGTTTATTGGCAGACTATAGTCCATATGACAAATATTATTAATACAATGACAGTTCATATACTAAGGATAGAAATATATACAATTCATTAAAAATAATACAGTAATGTCGGAAGAAAGTGGGGCTACAGACAGACGTTTTCGTACCAAGAATCCTATTAAGGATTGATTCAAAAACTTTGGAAAGGCAAGAAATCAAAGCAATGATAGGCCTATACATATAATATGCATTCAGATTACTTTGAAAACATTTTCTTCTTCATTTTCTACATACAGTCTATATGAAAATGAAAATGAAAAGGTTTATTGGCAGACTATAGTCCATATGACAAATATTATTAATACAATGACAGTTCATATACTAAGGATAGAAATATATACAATTCATTAAAAATAATACAGTAATGTCGGAAGAAAGTGGGGCTACAGACAGACATTTGCGAAGCTGAGCATCTCGGGGGGTAATTTACGTAAGAGTCTAAAAGACCTGTTGTACAGCAAATTTAGAGTTCTGCCAGCACCTTTTTTATAATTCACCCAGAGTTGCTGTCCGTATATATTACTGCAGAAAGTACGAGAGTGAGTGTCTTTAGCTTCACTTGTACAGAATCGAAAGTTCTTTATAGTCATATTTGCTTTAGCACAAAGGCTTCGCGATTGTTTTCTTATATCTGAATTATCACTCAAGGAGCTGGTGATAGTTTGACGCAAATACTTATTCTTGTACTTCCTCAATTACTTCACCTCTCATTTTAAACCTAATATCACCTGGCTGATTACAGCTTTTAGAATGAAATTGCATAACCTTAGTTTTTGTAACATTAAAAAAAATATGTTTCTGCGACTACACTTCGCAGACTTTATATATATATATATATATATATATATACACTTCGCAGACAATACACACACACACACAGTATATATATATATATATATATATATATATATATATATATATATATATATATATATATATATATATATACACTTCGCAGACAATACACACACACAGTATATATATATATATATACGTATATACACTTCGCAGACAATACACACACACAGTATATATATATATATATATATATATATATATATATATATATGTGTATATACACTTCGCAGACAATACACACACACACAGTATATATATATATATATATATATATATATATATATATATATATATATATATATATATACACACACACGGTGCGTTCGAAAAGTCTCTCCGCAGTGCTATGTTAAACGCATAGGAAATTGAAAAACTACAATGTTTTCATTCAACCATGATTTAGTGATTTTATTACAAAACCTTTTGATTTTACAGCATGTGTTGAAAGTGTTTTCCACCATTTTGCAGGCACAGAGCAACTCGTTTACACTTGCTGTCAAACACTTTTGACAACAAGCACGATGACTGCTGAGAGACTTTTCGAACGCACTGATATATATATTATATATATATATATATATATATATATATATAATACACATTTCAACTGCAAAGAACACGCAGTATAAATAACGTAAAGAACGACGCTTGTATAGGAGAACATTCCGCACAAGATGAGGAGGAAGAACGAACAAATGAAAAATGAGGTTACCACCCGGGAATCGAACCCGGGATCTTCCGATTGCCGGTCAGATATGCTATCCACTACACCATGGGCCTCGATTAATCAGAAGTCGTAATTCTCCTACATACGAGCAGAAACCAATGCCCTGAGGTTGCAAAACTACAAGATATGACCTCGTAAGCAAAATAAAGCTCACACCTAGCTGGGGGATTGGCATTGACAACTTTGATGCAGTTATTCACATTAGGTAACCATTTATTGGGGGCAAATATCAAAAGACATGATTGTGTCAGGATCGTCAGGATCATCAGTCTGCTCTTCGTTTGCGTTTTGGGTCAATGGATTGTTGCAATCCAAGAGGCTGCCACATGCACAGAACATTGTGCAAGGGATTCCGCGTCCCATGCAGCCGCAGCGACTCCCCCTGCATGCTGATTGTGATTCACACCCACATCTGATTAGCTTCAGAACTTCATCTGGTGCTAAGCACACTCCTTCACCAACTGTTTTTGGGATGAGAACTCTGTTTGTTTCGTCTCTCTCCCACCCATAATGCACAGGATCAAGTGGTGGTGGGTCACACTTTAGTGCATCGAGCCAGTTCGCCACAGTGTAGTGGGATCTGAGCACATTTTGATGGAAAGCTTCAGTTGTTGGTGGTAGAGAACATAGTTTGGGTGCAGCAGTTCCCGACTTCCCTGTCTTCTGAGCCCATATTCGCTGACGACACTCAGTAAGGGATGAGGATTTCTTATCCCCATAGCATGCAACAATGAACGCTGTTGCCTCTTTCTCGATATGGTCAAAGCATGCATCAAGGGACCCCAGCTTGTCTAGCTTCCGACCCTTCTTGGCTGTGGCAATGGCAGTGGCTTTGCCGATGCCATATATTGCTGCAACTGTGTCACAACCACTCAAAGCGTGTAGTTTGAGGATTTGTGGGATGATGTCTTTGTGCTGGGTTACAGTTGCTCGGATGTCCACTGATTTTCTGCCACGCACTGGAGACTCCATAATCATGGGACAGCCTAGTTTCTTAAATTCATAGAAGTGAGTCAGCATGGCAAACACGTCTGTGTCATCACAAATGATGGAGATGCGGGCATCAGAATCTTTCTCAGCTTGTGCGATAGCGTGTTGTCTTATTATCACGTCAGTCTCTTCATGAGATGATGAGAGCTCCAATGCTGCTCGGCTCCTGCCTCGCACAATGGAAGTCAGTATGGTCTGCCATCCTGCAAGCACTAGCTCATGGTCTTGGGTTACATTTGCGAGATACTCACTGTCAGCAAGGATTTGCTCACAGAGCAGCCTGTTTAGTTGCTCCTTGTTTGCGGTGCATGCGAGAACAGCGTCTCTTGTAGGCAATGGGGTGTTGAGGTTCAGCTTGTGAACGCTGCTGTTCTTGCTTCTCACTGCCCGAGTGCTTGATTTCGGAGAGAAATCATAGTAGCGATCAAAAGCTAGTACTACAGGTGCATGAGAAAGCTGTTTCGGTAGCCATACTTTGAAGGTTTGGATAAATGTAGCAATTGTGCCACTAGCAGGCCAGTCGACTGTCCACAAAACAGCTGACACATCCATGATAACAACTGTTGGTCGACCCCATGTTCGAGAGGATGTTTCCACTCCCAAGTTCTGCTTCAATGCGGACTTAGCTGCAGTTCTCATTAAGCCATCTGGTTGGAACAGTGCGGGTGGGTATGCCGCAAGCTCTGTTGAGAATACATGGGTCAAGTCAAGTTCGCGTTCGCTCATCAGCAAACCGATGACGCGTGCATAAATCGCTTCTTGGTCCATAACAAAGTGGGCATCAACCTTGATATGTTTCGTTTTACTTGCAAAGGTTGCAAAGTATTGACGAATGTGGGTCAAAACGACTCCCAAAGTATCTGCAACCCATCCAGATCGACTCATCATCCTAAAAACCCCTAGAAATGAGACCAAGATCATCAAAATCCATCAAGTATTAACCAGGATATGGGATTTTTCAGTTTCGCCGGCCATCTTGAAAAAGCCAAGCGGGGGTCAGATGTACACCTGATGGATTCTTGAATGGGGTGGTATAAGCTTTCAAAATATGTAAAAATTTGCTTTATAACAAACAATGCAGGGTTCCAGTAAAATGAGGGTCTGTGCTACCGGACTATTTCAAATTAGAGTGTCTTTTTTTACGACCTATATATATATATATATATATATTATATATTAATAATATATATATATATATATATATATATATATTAGTGATGTAGCGGATGTCATTTTTTTCACATCCGCGGATGCGGATGCGGATGAGGATGTTTGATTTCAACATCCGCGGATGCGGATGCGGATGTCTACATTTTCGTTATTTTTTAGGATATATTCGAGATTTGTTGTGTTTAACGTATATAATAAGTTATTATATAGAGAGAGCTGTAGCTATAATGTAGTATAATTGATTAATTGTACAATAATTGCTGTACTTTTCTCTGAACATATAAAATAATATCAAGCATCTAACTAATATAGAAATCAATTAGTGAATTCGTCTGCAAATAAATTCGTTATATTTTGTTGAGTTTCAGCCACAATTAGAAACCATAATTGTGTTACCAGGATGCGGGACGTGAACCCAACTCAAATGCACCCCACCGACCTCTTTCCCCAACCTCCACCCTTATAGAAAGAGATCTTTAATTAGCTTGATAACTATTTATATTAAGTTTAAAGTTTTATTAGGCATATTTATAAATGAGTAATTAAAATAAAGTAAACTAAGATGTTCATCGTTTAATGTTCAAACTTAATTATAGGAAGGTTATGCTTAAGGAACATTAATTTTTCTGCCTTTTCTGCTGCCAGTCTGTTTCTCTTTTCATCATATATTAATCCAGCACTGCTAAATAATCTCTCGCTTGGTACGTTTGTTGGAGGACAGGCTAAATGTTTCCTTGCAAGTTTACTCAAGTATGGATAGATATTCTGCGTATTTTTCCACCAACTAATAGGATTGTCACATGCAGCCAGGCGTTTTTCTTGGTGATAGCTCTCGATCATTTTTACTACATCTTTTGACATCGCGTAGGTCTCGTCATTGCTGCTTGACTCAAGAAACTGAGAGACAGATTCTGTGATAGATTTGCTTGTTGAAGGTGTTGGTTCTGTCACTGAAACTTTTATTCTTTTGGTGGGTGGCGAAGCGACAGATTCAAGAGATTGAAGCTCTTCAACTGCTTTGCCAAGTGATGATTTAACTCGTTCTAATGTACTAGGTGAAAATAACTTAGATTTGTAACGTGGATCTAAGTAGGTTGCAAGAGAGTAACTTCATACAAGAACAGCCTCTCGTCTTGTCGCTTGCATCACTTTTGCGCACAATGAACTAGTTCTATTATATAGTAGAATTTGATAATTTCCGCTTATTAATGACATTTTATCTCAACGGTCCACATCCGTACGACATCCGCAGTCCAAAGTGCGGATGCGGGTGCGAGAAAATGTGCGGATGTTCCACGGATGCGGATGCGACCTACATCACTAATATATATATATATATGTGTATATATATATATATATATATACACACACACACATATATATATATTATATATATATATACACACATATATATATACATATATATATATATATATATATACACACATATATATATACATATACACTGTATATATATATACACACACACACATATATATATATATATATATATATATATATATATATATATATATATATATATATATATATACATATATACTGTATATATATATATATATATACATATACTGTATATATATATATATATATATATATATATATATATATATATATATATATATATATATATATGTATGTATATATATATATATATATATATATATATATATATATATATATATATATATATATATATATATATATAAACTACATATATATATATATATATATACATACATATATATATATATATATATATATATATATATATATATATATATATATATGTAGCGTATCGACAAGAAATAGACCAACAAATCGACAGACATACTTTCTTTCCACGCTACCATAAAACAGTTTGGAACACACGTGGGCAATCAAACAATGGAGCGTCTGTTTCTTCCCAAAGAGGCGCCAATGTAAGCTTTTATCAAACAAAGGACACGCGGACCAAGCGTCTTAAGGTTTGGTATAGTCCTACGTCACCAGGGTATAAAAGCGAGCTTCCATTTGCTTTCATTCTCACACTCACTCACCCGTACGCTCACCATCGAACGTCCACCAACCGCTTTCCGGCCCCCTGGCCGGGGGCCACGGCCGCTACTTTCTTCAGGGCCTACAATTTGTCTTCACGTAAGATCTACAGACCACCTGCAGAAGCAATCTTTCGAGGCCCAACCGGAATCACTTCGGGCCTGCGGTTTGCTGGGTCGGCCTTCAAGTTTCTCCACGTTCCTCGAGATATCTTCCGCACCACAGGCCTACGCCTGCAATATCACAAGGCCAGCCTGCACCTCGAGAAGTAACATCACCTCAGGCCTCCACGAAGCCTACATCCATCATCTCAAGAGGCTTAATGGACAACGACAACCAGAATCTGCGTAATAGGTTCGTCGTCAACCCGCCTTCAACAAAGTTTACGTCACCATAAGCTAAGTACATCATATTCTAAGTACTCTTGAAGCCTACATTAGCCTACCACCGAACGGTAGGCTATACTCCCAAATTGTGTATTTACGCGTTCCAACTGACTCTCGTGAAAGAACGCAGTAGGCCTGTCATCCAATTCAAGTGTCATTTCAATACCTTATGCCGCGTATCATCCGTCATTATGTTCAAGTCATATTTGTGTGTTAAATATTCTCTTGACGTAATCATTTAACATCACATGATGTTCTTATATAAATGATACTGTGTAAGCATTTCAATCCATTATTATTAGGCCGCATCAATTATTCTATGTGCATCCATGCAATCATTTAGCCTACTTAATCAGTGTCAAGTATTCCATTCAATGTACCAAACGCACGTGCATTCTTTATATCAGTTACTAGGCCCATTCAATGTTACATGTCGCATGCCATTTACATACCATCGATGAGTATTACATTATTTATTACGTGTCAATTAAGCTATTAACATTTCATCTTATTAGCTAAGCCTATGCCATAAGCATAACGTAAAACTACCAATTAATTACTGTCAATTCTTTGTTATATCACAGTGAATAAAATAACGGATTTATTTCATAATAAACTACAAAAGTAAGGTGTCTTTCATAACCTTAATATTAATTTGCTTTGGGCGTAAACCAAAGCTGGTGACCTCGCTGCCATTTCGGTCACTTCCAATAGTATGGTGGACCTAATCAAATAACCATTCATTCCAATCGGTGATACTGTATTACATCATAAATTATTAACCCAGCCTATCATTATAAAGCAGTCAGTCATTGCCTTAATCAATCGTTGCATACAATTAAATCATTATCACCTTAAACGGCGAAAACTAGCTCCACTATAAATTGGTGTAACCCCGGAGTGACTCGATCTTATTTTACGTTATTTATTCACAGCGATCCTTGTGTTTAGCTATTATTGACCATTTCATTTTTTTGCAGCCACATTAAATAATTTCTATGTAAATACGGTATTCATAAATTCAATGTGATTTTCTGCAGCCATATCAAATAATTTCTATGTACGTACGGTATTCATAAATTCAGTGAAATTAAATAGGTCTACTTGCAAACAGTGATATTCGTTCCGCGCGGTACTTTAATGCCTTACTGTCTCGCGGTCATGTGCCGTCGCACAATCACCGCAACTTTCAAATTCCCGAGTGCGTCCCCCTGAGTCGAGTCTCACTGCCTCCCGACGGCAGGGGCGCGGCGACCCCTTGGAGAAGCCACCACTGGCATTGGGTCCTGCTCCGCCGTCATACGGATCGTGGAGGGACTCACGAAATCCACCACCTAACGCCTCAGGACAACACTCACCCCCCACCCCCCCAGCGCTGCAGTCAGTCCCAAATTCGTTTCAAACGGCGCATTCTTTCGTCACCACCTCGTCCAAAATATTCAACGGTCCCGTCTCGGCCGTTGTACGGTAAATCATTTGGCGATAAATCTGGTGACGCGCCTCATTGATCAGCGATTTTTTTCCGTAAGCACGACGGGTTTTCCCTTCCCCATTCCCTACGGGAAGGCCTAAAAAGAAAGCATTCTTCAATCAACGAGCAGAGCGCACACATGCATCCACGCAAAACAAACACTTCAGGCACAGGGTTGGCGATCCCCTGCCTTCATCAACTGTCTCTTTGCATCATTCCGTGGATTACTTCCTGCTGCTCGTGGACTCGAACGACGTTTCTTTTTCTCCCTTCGGCAGGAGCGACCTCGACGACAACATCCACACGACGAGTTACGGGCACAGCATTCGAACTCAGACAGTTCCCCGGCCCCTCTCGTTTCCTTCGTCCACTCTTCATTGCTCCACATTCCTGCCGAAGTCCAACCCCTGCGGCAGGAGCGACCTCAACGAGAACACCACGCGACGAGTTACGGGCACAGCATTCGACCTCCAACACAGTCCCCCCGCCCCTCTCGTTTCCTCCGTTCGCTCCTCACTGTCCCCCATTCCTGCCGTACCCCAACCCCACCCCTGCGGAACCCCCACCCCATACACCAGCGCTTCCTCTTCCGAGCATCTGACGACCCTTCATTCCTTCCTGCGTCAGGAATTCCACGACATACCAGGCCAAGCGTCAAATCTCGGAGTGGCCTCATCAGGTCTCCCAACAGAATGGTATTTCTTCTCAGTATCGTTCCTTCGTCTCTGAGAGGGAACTACTTGTAGCGTATCGACAAGAAATAGACCAACAAATCGACAGACATACTTTCTTTCCACGCTACCATAAAACAGTTTGGAACACACGTGGGCAATCAAACAATGGAAAGTCTGTTCTTCCCAAGAGGCGCAATGTAAGCTTTTATCAAACAAAGGACGCGGACCAAGCGTCTTAAGATTTGATAGTCTACGTCACCACGGTATAAAAGCGAGCTTCCACTTTCATTCTCACTCTCACTCACCCGTACGCTCACCATCGAACGTCCACCAACCGCTTTCCGGCCCCCTGGCCGGGGGCCACGGCCGCTACTTTCTTCAGGGCCTACAATTTGTCTTCACGTAAGATCTACAGACCACCTGCAGAAGCAATCTTTCGAGGCCCAACCGGAATCACTTCGGGCCTGCGGTTTGCCGGGTCGGCCTTCAAGTTTCTCCACGTTCCTCGAGATATCTTCCGCACCACAGGCCTACGCCTGCAATATCACAAGGCCAGCCTGCACCTCGAGAAGTAACATCACCTCAGGCCTCCACGAAGCCTACATCCATCATCTCAAGAGGCTTAACGGACAACGACAACCAGAATCTGCGTAATAGGTTCGTCTTCAACCCGCCTTCAACAAAGTTTACGTCACCATAAGCTAAGTACATCATATTCTAAGTACTCTTGAAGCCTACATTAGCCTACCGCCGAACGGTAGGCTATACTCCCAAAGTGTGTATACGCGTTCCATTGACTCTCGTGAAAGAACGCAGTAGGCCTATCATCCAATTCAAGTGTCATTTCAATACCTTATTCCGCGTATCATCCGTCATTATGTTCAAGTCATATTGTGTGTTAAATATTCTCTTGACGTAATCATTTAACATCACATAATGTCTTATATAAATGATATGTGCAAGCATTTCAATCCATTATTATTAGGCCACATCAATTATTCTATGTGCATCCATGCAATCATTTAGCCTACTTAATCAGTGTCAGTTTCCATTCAATGTACCAAACGCACGTGCATTCTTTATATCATTAACTAGGCCATTCAATGTTACATGTCGCATGCCATTTACATACCATCGATGAGTATTACATTATTTATTACGTGTCAATTAAGCTATTAACATTTCATCTTATTAGCTAAGCCTATGCCATAAGCATAACGTAAAACTACCAATTAATTACTGTCAATTCTTTGTTATATCACAGTGAATAAAATAACGGATTTATTTTCATAATAAACTACAAAAGTAAGGTGTCTTTCATAACCTTAATATTAATTTGCTTTGGCGTAAATCAAAGCTGGTGACCTCGCTGCCATTTCGGTCACTTCCAATAGTATGGTGGACCTAATCAAATAACCATTCATTCCAATCGGTGATACTGTATTACATCATAAATTATTAACCCAGCCTATCATTATAAAGCATCAGTCATTGCCTAAATCAATCGTTGCATACAATTAAATCATTATCACCTTAAACGGCTAAAACTAGCTCCACTATATAATATATATATACATAAACATATATATATATATCACATATATATATATATATATAATATATATACATACATATATATATATATATATATATACACATATATATATATATATACATACATACATACATACATACATATCATATATATATATATATATACATATATACATATATATGTATATATATATATATATTAGGCCGCTTCGAAAAATCGAAATTTATGATGGCTCAACGCACACATACTAAAAAAGTAATATGTCATGAATAAAGACTTCATGCAAAATATTAAGACAAGAGCTTATTGTTATCCCACCCCTCAATGCATATCTATTTTACCCCTCATGAGAAAATTTTCATTTTTCTGGCAAATATATTTATTTATTTTGTGATGTCCTCTTAAATTTGGTATATAAAATTCATAAATAAAATTGGAGGATAAGTAGGTCATTTTCAGGAATGGTCCAGTAACCCCCCTATTCTTTAGAGAGAATTCTAGAAAATTCTTCCTTCAGGATAACTATTCTAGAATTTCCATTTTTTCCCTTTATGGATTATATGATGTTTTATTTGCTTTTCATCTATAATTACTGATATTTTCACAAGTTTACTGTTCTAGAAAGGTTACTTCATGTTACTTTACAACTTTCTTACAGTAATCAAGTCATAATATAATTTAGGTGAGTGATTAATGATTATATTATATTATTATTAAGACTAACAGGTGGTAAAACTTTTTCCTTCAGAATTATGCACAAAAACCAGAAACAAGTGTGAAGTCTGGTTGGTCGGACAAGTGCTGGAAGAGGGTTTTTCTGAGAAGCAGCTTCCAACTAAGTGATGTCCTTAAACGTTTCTTTATCACATTAAGGTGGGAAAGCAAAATGTCTCTGTAGCTTGCGCAACTGTAGCCAACGAAGTTATTGCTATGTGGGAAAAAGCCTCCTTAATTACATCCCACAAGCCTTATATTGTCTCAAAGCTTAAAAGGCTTTACAATAAGCATGAAGGGCTGGTCAAGAACCGAACTCGACGAACTCCTACCCAAGAGAAGAATGAAGCAGAATTTGTCACCAGCTTAAAGAAGCTTTTCGATGTAGCTCATTCAGAAGTGGAAACAGAAATAAAATTGTAGGAGGATAAAGATTTTCTTAAGGATCAAAGGAACGATCGGAAAATGATTGTGAGTCCAGAAGACAAGGAGTTTTCAAGAAAGGCAAAAGCACGACAGATAAGCATGGAAAGAATGGAAAAACTTCGCAGGAAATCAAAGGAAGAAATGAGGCAATTGACAAAGGTTGTGGATCTCAACCAATGTGAAAATTCCGGTTCAGGAGGAAGTGAAGAATCATCTGGTGATGAATTGTTCTACAGAGCACTCTCATCATCATCTTCAAAAAAGGAGAAGCTTGAACCAGGT
>JAJOZX010005165.1:147500-182500 GCA_023014485.1 Bathynomus jamesi
TTTAAGTAAAATATTTGAAAAAAAAAAATCATGTACGTTAAACTTACTAAATTCTTAGTCAAATACGATATTTCAAATAAAAAACAATTTCGGTTTAGAGGGGGACGTACAACGGAAGATGCCATAAACACGCTATTAGAAAATATGTATCAGAACTTAAACAGCGAAAAACACATTGCCTTGATCTTCCTCGACTTGAAAAAAGCATTTGATACACTTTCACATGAAATCTTATGGAATAAACTTCACATATGTGGACTAAGAGGAAGTATCCTCGATTGGTTTAAATCATATCTGTTAAATCGCCATCAGTACATCAGATCAAAAGACAATTTATCCGACAAGGCGATGCTAACTAGTGGAGTCCCACAGGGATCTATTCTTGGCCCATTACTATTTCTAATTCACGTCAACGATTTTCATTTCTGAATCACATTGAACTGCGTACAATACACAGATGATACCACACTTACTTCTTCCCATCATAACGCAGACTTTCAGATTAATGAAACGAACAGGATGTGCGCTAATCAACTTTTACTGAACTTGACAAAGTCTTCCTTTTTGATTACCACAAAACTTATTAATACAAGCTGTCAAGTAAAAATTGGGAATACTAATCTCATTCACCATTGCAAGAGTAAAGTACTTGGGATTAATTTAGACGAAAAATTAAATTTGAAAAGTCGTGTACAACATATCAAATTCAAAAAGGAATTTATGGCATTTTGCCTGAACATCCGGGCTCTATTCATATAAAATATTTAAAAATTGTAAAACTATGTCACTTGTATTCTTTTCTGAATAAAGATTTTTGAATTAAAAAAAAAATTTGGATAAGATATACGAAATTACGACATTTGACGACTTGACATTCTGTCAACGCGCATATTGTGTATAAGGTTAAGTTAGGTTAGGTGAGAATAGCATAGTTAGGTTATACCCTTACAGAAGTTAGGTTAAGTTAGGTTAAGTTATCTTTTTAGTTTAGAGGTTAGGGTCTTGTCGATCAGGTGTGCGTAGGTCCAAAAATATTTCTTTTCATTTTAAATACGATTCTCTTTTGGTGTAAGTTAATTTCGTTAATTTTCATATTTTAAGTAAATTTTTCTGCATTTTATAGTTTTTTTAGCTTTGAATTTTACACTTAAATTTGATCATCAGCAAAGCGGAGATGTTGTCTATATACAGTATATGAAAAAATCACCACTACCAGGGTTTGAACCCACCACTCCTTAAGTAGAATGTGGGACGCTTTTACATCATGAAATAGCGTGTTTATGCATGATATTCCATATATATATATATTATATATATATATATATATATATAAAACCTCGTTAACCTCGTTGATGTTCCGTGTGTTGGTCTCTCTCTTCACACGAAGGTCAAGCTGGTGGTCCCGCCTCTAGACCTGGCTTAGTGGAGGAGAGAGTTGCTTTCTTGCGCTTTCCACCGCATATAGCCAGGTACACCCGGCTCACCTGGTACCGTCCTAAGCCAGGCATCTAGTCTTCTCTTGAACACTTCAACTTTGACCCCTGGAACGTTTCTGAGGTCTTTAGGAAGCTAGTTAAAAAGTCTTGGCCCCTGACAACCAAGCTATTTTCCTTCAGTGTTGAGGAGGTCCCTTGTCGGGCCTTTAATTTGGGAACACTACACATTCTGCCTTTCCTACTTTCCAGCGTTGTTTGAATGGTAATTGGGTTTAGTTTTAGGTTTGGTACGAGTTTTTCGATCATTTTCAATATGTAGCTTATGGTGTACCTCTCTTCTTTCCAGAGAGTAAAGATTTAGTTTATATAGTCTTTCCCAGTAGTTGAGTTCTTTGCAGCCATCAATCTTGGCTGTGAAATGTGTCTGCGTTTCTTCTAGTTTATTAATTTCTCCCTTTTTATATGGAGACGTCAAAACTGAGCAGTATTCAAGTTTTGGTATGATCATTGTTCTCAGCAAGGGAATCATTACTGTCTTGTCCCTCCTTTTGAAAGTTGTTAGTACCTGCCCCGCGACTCTTTTGTCTGGTTTGTTGCTATCTGATTTTGTATCTCAAATTTGGCATCTTCGGTCATTATTACCCTCCCCCCCAGTCGACCGCTTTCGTGCTTCTCTGAATTTCCTGTCTATCTGGAGCATAATATGCAGTCTGTTTAAGGTCCTCATTTCTACCATATCTCAAAAGCTGAAATTTCTCGGCGTTAAATGTCATATTTTTGTCTTCTGACCATGTGTATATTTTGTTCGTGACCCTCTGCAAGGCCTCCACTTCATTTGCATCGCTGATTTATCTGCTGATCTTTGTATCGTCCTCAAAGGATGTTGTTATACTGTTGCGGTTTACTCCAGTGTCTATGTCTGTTAGCATGATAATGAACAGGAGTGGGGCCCGTACTGTACCTTGTGGTACTGAGCTGCGTACTTCTGACTCTGATGATGATGCACCGTTTAATTTTGACGACCTGTAGACGTTCTTTGAGGAAGTTGTAGATCCATTTTCTCACTTTGCCTGTTATTCCCATATGTTTAATTTTATGTGCTATTATACCATGATCGCATTTTCCGAAAGCTTTAACAAAATCTGTGTATATGACATCATAGTTTTCATTGCCTTCAAGGGCAGCTAGGATATCGTTATAATGCCCTTAAGTTGTGATAGGCATGATCTTCCCAATCGGAATCTGTGCTGATTTTCGTTGAATCTTTCCAGTGTTTCCAAGAAATCATAGATTTTCTCTCTGACTATTCTTTCAAATATTTTGGTGAGGTGGGACTTCAAAGACACTGGGCTATAGTTCTTTGCCTGAGATCTATCCCCTCCTTTATATATAGGGACAATGTTTTCTCTTTTCAAGATGCTCGGTATTTCCCCAGTGTCTAGGGATCTTCTCCATATCCAGTATAAAGGTGTAGCTTTTTCATTTTATACAGTTTTTAATTAATAGTGCGTTCCATTTGTCCGGACCTGCAGCTGAATGTGATTTAATTTGGCTTATAGCTCTCGCTACATCATCTGGGGTAAAATCAAAGTCTGTTATACATTCTCGCAATTTCTCTTCGAAGAATGCATCTATGTCAGGTATCGCTTTGTCAGGTATCGCTTTGTCCGATTCATACTGGGCTCTCAATGTTTCAAATATTTCTTTTAGATCATCTGTTAGTTCATTATTTCCTTTTCTTCAGGGCCCGATAGTAGCGCGCGTTTTTGTTTTCCTTTTCGCATAGCTGTAGAAGTATTTTGGATTTTCTTTTATTGCTTCTACCGCCTTTTCCTCTTTCCTCTCTGTATGGCCCTTTATCAGTTTGTATTTCCCTATCGATACCCTCCAGTTTTTCTTGTATTACTTTCATGGCAGTGTTGTCTCCGTAATTAGCTAAATTCGTCGCTACTGTCTTTCTTTTGCGGAATATTCTTCTCGTTTGCCTCTCTAGCCAGCTCCTCTTTCCTTTTGGCTGTGCTTTCGGAGCATATTTTTCTAAAATTTTCAGTGTCTTTTCTTCCAAGGTTGTTAGCATTTCTTCCGTTGTTTTATTCTCTAAGACTGTTCTCCACTCTATTTGGGCCATATGTGATCTGATTTCTTCCCAACTTATGGTCTTGGAGTTTAAGTTAACAGCCCCAAATTTGTTTCTTCCTTCCGTATGTATTGTCTTTTAATGTTATCGCCATATTTGTTGATAATTCGATTATGTTGTTGTCTGAGATAATAGTTAGGGTTATTTTTATATCGGCAATCAAGTTCGGGTTATTCGTGAATACCAGATTCTTCCTGGTATTTTTTGTTATCTCCTGTGTCAGCATAAACTCGTTTGTGAGAGCCATCAACATTTTTGCTTGCTCCTGGTCCTCTCTTGCTGTATAAATATATCTCTACCCACCTTATTATATTTTATAAATGGGAAATTAAAATCGCCACAGAATATCATATTAGGAGATGGAGAGTTTACGGACTTTATTAGGGTTCTGATGTCATTAATAGCATCCGAAAATTTTTCAGTTGGAGAGTTTGGAGGTCTATATATGACTATCAGTACCGCGTTTAGTTTCTCTATTTTCACTGCAAAGGTTTCCACGAAGCTGTTGGATTTACTTATCACCGTCTCTGTCATATGCCTCTCATGTATATAAATAGCACATCCACCTTTACGTCTCGCTGTTTTATTCGCTCTTAGTAAGTTGAATCCATTGCTATGCAATTGTTTCTTATCTGGGAGTTTTCAGAGTGTTGCGTTTACATTTTTCATATTGTTCCGTGCGAAACAGATATACTAAAATTAAACTCTCGGTGAGCGAAGGTTTTGAACGTTAGACTGTATGTTTAATCTGACATTACTTAGCTAACTCTATGGCTATGCGAACGAATGTTTTTGCGGTCTTGATATTTTTAACGATTTTTTTTGTTTTTTGTGCGTAATTTCAAATTTTCTGTGTAATAACATTTTTATGGTCTTAAAATACTTAGTGCGTAAATACAAATCCGCGTTGTAATAGTAGGCATTATAGCAGGGCCGACGGTATATATATATATATATATATATAGTGTGTGTGTGTGTGTGTGGTAGGTAATACACGTTATTTACCTTGTCATAGCAATCTTCAATTTTTAAAAAAATTGCAGATCAGTGAAATTTATTCATGAGAAAATAAAATATTTATCAAATAAAATATGGAAAATAGTTAGAAATAGGGTATAACTTGATGAAAATTATTCTTAACTAATGGTATTCTGATGTCTCGTTTTAACACGAGCTGAGAGAGGGGAAACAATCCCTCACTTCCGGCAAGGGGACAAGGAGGAAAGCGTATGAATATATTACAACTTTGGAAACGAAATAAATGAGACACCGCTTTATAAATGAGACACCGCTTTATAAATGAGACACCGCTTTATAAAGCTAACTAAAAAAGGCTGGGGTGACGGATCGTCAGTTGATCCAAATGTTTCTTGTACAAAGCTGTAAAAGATGACAGGAGCTGAAACATTAAAAGGTTAAAAAGAATTTTATTCGGACTGGAGCAGGAACTCTCAACTCCTGTTGAGTATTTGGCATGACGATAATAATTTTTATTCATTTGTGTCAAGTTAACATAATTTCTTCACTTTGTTAATCTGAGGGACAGAACAAGTTTACAAAAAAAATGCTATTTCCAGCCAAATTAAATTTCTCAAAGTATTAAGATTTTGTTAAGTATTTCTTAACCCTTTCGCTTTGGGTGTGGCATATAAACTACACGTCCAATTTGCGCTCAGATCCGGGTGTGGTAAATAAACCAATTCATAATCTTTTCTGAACTCCGGGTGTAGTTTATAGACCAAGGGTATATCCCTCTTTTTCCACCCTCTGGTGTTGAAAATGGGGGACATATGTATTATAATTCGAATTGAATAATTCAAATTCATATAATTCGCTTCAAGGCTACGCTCGTAGTGAAGAGGTTAAATACGACGGTATAAATGCGCATTCCCGAAGTTTTCAGATAATTTTCGTAAGTGATTAAGCGTTAAATACAAGGTTATAATTGTTTATATTCAATGTTTAACTATTTTGGAAATATGATACTTTATGCTTGAGCAGTTGGTGATGTGGATTCATTTATACTGCGAATTACCAAACCGTAGGAAACCGTAGGAAATATTTATATTCACTGGAAGTCAAGCTGGGTTCGAAAGCATTTTTATTTTAAGTTAACGGGACGAAGTGCTCAAAACAATTAGACATTCTACATAACTTTTGCTATTTATTACTTTCATATGATTTTGGATAATTAAGCCTTAAGTTATCAAGCTTTCCAATTTCAATGAGCCACTTTATATATTAGTGTGTTCTGAATTATAATGGGGAAAAAATAAAATGCGAATTTGAAGTCACATAGGGTTTTATTTGATGACATTTGACAAAACAAGTAAGAAGTAAAAAATTTATCCACTTTGATGTTTGTTTAGGCACTGCACGAGGACCGAAAAAAGTATCTGAATTCCAAATTAAATACACTTAAAACAAACTTGTATTAAAAATATCACTACAGGAAGTTTGATTTTGGGGTTTAGGAATTTTGTTGCGATGAAATTGCACAATATGGAAAAGAAATTGGCATTGTTCCTCATTGGCTAGGATTGTATCATTGAAGTCCGTAGCAAATTTAACTGCCCGCTCAGCACAATCGTTAACAACTTTTAGATGGTGCACTAAATCTTTCACATTTATGTATGTTGCTTGTCACTCCTTGTATTAGATCTTTATGAAACTTTCATCTAATTTTAAGGCCTTGAAAAGGTTCAGTGATCTAGTCGTAATAAAGTCCATCATACTTTTGTTATTGTATGAGCTCGTTGTTGTACACTCTATCCTACGCAGGTCTTTCTTCGAAGGCAACTTCTTAAACGATTGAATCATCGCCCTTTTTCTCTTGTGTATCGATTTCATCAGAAAACAATGCCAATGACGCCAAGTGTTCGCTCAGATACCAGAGATAGGTAGTTAGCTTTTTTTATGCAGCTTGAGAGACTTCTTGGTCCACTTCTCTGAAATCCTTCAGCTTACCCATTAGCGTAAGATCACTGAAAGGTCAGAAGCATTGAGACAGAAAAGTAATACAACGTGCGGTTGGTGCGCGCACTAATCTTTGAGACATGTGGCTCTCATTCGTGTCTGAAAGTAAACTGCGGGTAGTCTGTAAGTCGTACCGGTGTCCGGCAAAGAAGTGTTGTCACCACAATTTCTAACGGGTACTCTATTTGGATACTGAAAATTGTTTTATATTAAAAGACCATTCTTTCATGCATAAAATAATATTGCAGGTGTCATATCAGGCCGATTATCGTCAAATGGCAGACAGGACAATTTTGATCTGTCATGCGCAGTCCCAAAATATAAACTAATCTGACCAAAACTTTACCTGACTTTGTTTCTCATCCAAACGCATCAGTTGACGACATATGCCATGAATTATGGTGAAATTATTTTTTTTCAGAACACACACACACACACACTTTTGGGTCATTGTTGCTTTTGTTCCTACACTTAGTGTGAATAACTGTGTGAAGTATGGTTGGTCTACGGTGTCGTTAAGAGGTCGCTCAATCATGCATGACGTGTCCCACTAATGACTGATTACTATAGTATGACTAAATTTGGCTTCTTCTTTTGTAGGAATGTGTAGAAATGCCGCCGAAGCAGCAATCAAAAACACGGTCTAGCAGTGAGGTGTGGTTACTAGGGAAGGCGGAGGAGAAGTTAACTAGGGCAGGACTCCCTACCAAGCTTCAAGTCCTCCGGAAATTCATGTTCCACCATCTGGAGGAGAGGAAGACAGAATATAACAGTGCGGTGATGACCATTGAGGCTTTGATCCCGTTTTGGACAAAAGCAAACGTTCCAATGATGGATGCCAGATACGCTGAGAAGAAGCTCCTGAAACTGTACGAGCAATACAAGGGGCTGAAGAAGAACCGCACAAAGAATTTCCCATCCTACAGAATGAAGGACATATTTCGCGGAGACCTTGACGATGTGTTCGATCTTTCACGTCATGACGCCCTCGAGACCATGATGAATGAGGAGGACAAGAACTTCCTTGTCGCTCAGCTCGATAATCCCACTTCCTCCAGCTTTGGCCCGATTGACAAGAAAATGGCTGACCAACAAACGAGGAAGAGGATCCGGTGTGAGGCGGAGATGAACCGAGAGGAGAAGGCCAAGCGCGAGGCGGATGCGAGATGGTCCAAGGGAGAACTGGAGGCTTCTAGTTCAAGCACATCTGAATCATCAGATTCAGATACTGTAGTTTTTAAGGAGTCAGCACGAAAACGTTCCACTCCTAAGCGATTGAAGTCTGTGATCACGCCTGACATTTCCTTAGCCTTGGATCGCCACAACATCAGTGACAGGAAAGGAATGGCAGTGGTCGCAGCAACTATTAAATCGCTCGGGCACAACTTGGACGAAGTGTCAATCTCACGCAGCACCATTCGTCGCGTGAGACAATGTACACGTGAAGCGGTGTGCCGCGAAGATCAGGCCACTTTCAAGACCCATGAGCCCCTTCTCTTGCACTGGGATAGTAAGCTGCTTACAGATATCTCCCATGGGTTAGAGGTGGTGGACCGTGTGGCTGTGCTTGTAACCGGTAACGGGGAAGAGAAACTCCTTGGAGTTCCAATGGTAGCTGCTGCAACTGGAGCCTCTCATGCTCAGGCGTGCCTGAAGCTTGTGGACGACTGGTCTTTGAGGGGCAACGTTCGAGGTCTTGTTTTTGATACAACTGCGTCCAATACGGGACTTCATGCTGGAGCTTGTACTCTCATTGAAAAGGAGTTGGGTATTGATCTGGTGTGGATCGCTTGCCGACACCACGTGGTAGAAGTCGTCCTTGCTGCGGCATTCGGTGCTTGTTTCGGAACATCCAGTGGACCTGAAATTGGCCTATTCAAGCGCTTCAAGCATCACTGGGTTTTCATTGATCGCAGCAAGTTCGAGAGTGCACCCGACAGCCTGTTCATTGAAACAGCAGAGCAGAGGAAGGAAATGGTCTCCTACTACAAGGAGGCTGTCAAGAAGAAGAACCAGCGGGACGACTATGATGAACTGATGCTTCTCTGCCTCCTTTTCTTGGGAGGGAAGCTTGACGGTCCTGTGAGAATTCGAAGCCCTGGAGCCATGCAACATGTGCGATGGATGGCCAAGGCCATTTACACGCTCAAGGTGTTCCTATTCAGAGATCAATTCACCTTGCTTCAGACCGAGAAACGGAACATCGGGGAACTAAGCCTGTTTATCACGCTCCTTTACGGCCGTTACTGGAACGAGGCCAGTGTTGCATACATGGCTCCATTGAATGACCTCACTTTCTTGCACCAGCTGAAAGATCACCCAGGAAAGACGAACGACGCGGCATTTGCCGCGATGAAGCGCCATTTGTGGTTCATTTCTGAGCACTTAATCCCCTTGGCACTCTTTGATCCTCAAGTTCACGCGTCCACGAAGGAGAGGATTGCTCACAACATCGTAGCTGTTCCCGAAAAAAGAAAAGGACTCAAGCACGTGGACGGAAAAACGTTCTCCTCGAGCAATCCCTTGGAATTCTATACCACCAAACGTTCAGCAATCTTCTTCAACCTCGTCATGCAGCACGGAAGTGAACAGGCGCAATCATTCCTGTCCAAGACACCAAATGATTGGAACACAGATCCAGCTTACCAAGGAATGAAGGAACGTGTAGAGAAGATGGCAGTGGTTAACGATTGCGCAGAAAGAGGAGTTGCGCTCATTAAGGCTTTCAACAGCACAATCACGAAGGATGAAGCGCAAAAGCAGTACCTTCTCCGCGCAGTCGCTCAGCACCGCAAGGAATTCAAAGAGCCGACTAAAACTGGTCTCAAGAAGACCTAAAGATCTTCAACTGTGTGCATTATTTGTCCCGCTATTATAATTTCATAATATATATATATAAATATATATATAATATTATATATATATATATATGATACACACAGACCGTGCATGGAACAAGGAACTCTTCTGGGATAATTAAATCCACTATAGTCCGAATAAGTAATGGTAAATGGCAAATACCATAGTTTTTCTTTTTCATGATGCAAGCCCGACGTAGAATGGGACCTCTTTGCGAGAGACCCGTTGCCCGAGTTAATTCCCATCATGAAACGGACATGTTATGTGCCTTGAAAAGTGGACGCTCAATTCTGCCAGTTGAGGTTTAAGTTTTGGTTTTGGCTAAAAATATAATACTTACCCCTTTTTCTTTGATTTATTCAATCCGACGTGAATGCAACGAGTCTTTTACTTATATTGAGGTTCTAAATGTAGTGGGGCTAGGCTGCTTTAAACCCTAGATCCATGACCCAAAGCTGGATCCTGTCTGCTTTGCAGATAGCTGGTGAGGGAAGCTATATTTATGGGACCTCTTTGCGAGAGACCCGTTGCCCACGTCGGGCTTGCATCATGAAAAAGAAAATCTATGGTATTCGCCATTTACCATTACTTATTCGGACTATAGTGGATTTAATTATCCCAGAAGAGTTCCTTGTTCCATGCACGGTCTGTGTGTATCATAAAAAACTCAGAATGGTTCCGAGTTCATTCCCATATATATATATATATATATATATATATAATATATATATATATATATATATATATATATATATATATATATGGGAATGGAGAAGTGATCTGTCCTCCTTGTGAACAGATGTGTTTTGTCGAGTGTCCAGTGTTACCAATTGGATAAGTGGTTTCAGTCAAAGTAGCTTAAAAAAATAGTGTTCTGTGCCTTCTTAACTAAATTACCACGCGTTATTAATTATTTATAACCAAATATATTTTATTTATTGACTTAGTTTAATCAAGTAAATATAATAATAAATAAAGGCTAGTGCATATAGCTTCTTTTGTTTTGTTTGAGAAGTGTGAAATCCCAATCTTTTAGAAAAAGTGGTTGAAAAGGTTGATTTTGCTTTGCTAAGGATCATCAAGTAGGGTGTAGTTACACTCCGTGGGAAAAAATCGGCCGAGTAGCGGGCAGATAAGTTATATATTTATTTAGTTATTTGTTATTGTTCACAAATTGTCTTGTATCTTTATCCCTCTTTATTAATACTTTTCCTTTTGCAGAACCTTCTTCGCTAGCTTAATTCATTCAGTACAATTTTGTGTTACAGGAACCTGTATTCTGCGTTTCAAGAACGTTTGTGCGGGCTTGCGTTTTTGACGTCACAATTAAGCACGCGGTAGACCTACGTTTTATTTATTAACTGCTCTTTACTTATTCCCGGAGACTTGCGTCGTTATTAGATTACTATTATTAACTCGCTATCAATTTCCAAACGCTAGCAATTTAATTAGTTAATACCATGGCGAAGGAAAGTTTTGCTGCTTATGCGTTTAATTTACGAATAATAACGATCAATTAGTTTGCAGGTACTGCTCGAACATGGATTTGCTGAAGAACGAGCTACAGCGTGAGGGAGGCCAGATTGAGGATTGAAGAAAGGGTGATGCTCCTGACAGCGACATTAGAATCCATTGGCCCTTCTGAGAAGAGTTATTCTTCAGTCGCAGCCTCTCCTGCCTCAATTTCTACTAATGGTATAAATAATTCTAACAGCCCTCTCTCTTCCCCTAGTTCCCAACCCTTCGTTCAAGAGCGTAGTGAAGCCCCATTGAGACAACGTAAGACTTGTCTACCAGTATTAACAAACAATAAGTTTCCTGTTTTAAGATTCGAAGACGTTGATGAACGGAAATACGACTCGTTGGTGATTCCATTGTTCGAAGCCAGCTCGAGGAATTCTGTGGAAGAAATTCCCGTCGTAGGCGCCGTTTCTGCTACCCTGGTGCAAGGGTGGAGGATATAACGAATAGTGTTGACCATTTTACAGAGGGAACCTCTGAAGACACAACGTATGTTATTCATGTCGGTACTAATAACATTTTAAATTCTAGATCGGAAACGGTGCTGGCTAGTTATAGGGACTTATTAGAGCGACAAAAAGAAAAAACTAATGAGATTGTTTTAACAGGTATACTTCTCGAATTATTCAACGTAACGAGTTCTACAGCAAGGCGACCAATATCAACAATAACCTAAAGTCTCTTTGTCAAGAGGAAGGGGGTGCATTTTGCAAATTTTTGGAACAGTTTCTACGGCAGGAGGGACTTGTTCCTCGGAGATGGACTTCATCTTAATGACGTTGGAGCTGCGCGTTTAGGAAGACTATTTCATAATACTGTCTCCTCTTTTCAGGCTGCCCTAACTCGAACGGTCCCGGCGTAATTTCTTTAAATTTACCTTGCGTGCGCGAAGGTAACGCGGTTTTAACAAACAAAATAAACGAATATTTTTCTTTAATTGCTGGCAAAGACTATGATTTAATTGCGATAAATGAATCATGGCTTAGCACTGAAACACGTAACTTTGTAGGGGAGTATCAAATTAGAGGTTATAGACTTTTTGTTAAAAACAGAATTTGTAGGCGAGGAGGCGGTGTTATGTTGTATATTAAAGATAATATTGCGAACGCTATAGAATTAAAGCACAGAATTCCAGAAACGAGATTCGACTATAGCAGAACTTAAATTGAACGATTACAAACGTGTTGTTGCCGTTATATATAGGCCCCCTAATCAAACAGCTGATACGGACGAAGCATTATATGGTGAACTAAAGAGATTAGAGAATAATAGGTAATGAGCAGGCCTTAATTATAGACGACTTTAATTGCGCTAACGTGAATTACGATACAATGCAGGGAGACGCGGAAGGTAATCGTTTAGTTAATTTTCTCGAGGATAGCTTTCTTTTTCAAAAGGTTGGGGAACCTACGAGGTTGGACAGTATTTTAGATTTAGTAATAACTACGGATGATAGGCTTATCTCTGATCTTGAAGTAATAGAACCGTTAAGCATTACCGATCACAATATGGTAGAATTTGTCCTCTCAGTAAGCCACTCGAAACCAGCTAACTCGACTAAAATTCCTGGTTTCCAGCAAGCAGACTTTTGTAAATTTCGAAATAAATTGTCACACGTCAATTGGGAAAACGTAAGGGGGACCTCCAACGCAGAAACAATATGGGAATCATTTGGAATCGTTTGCTCTTAGGCATTACTTCTCTGATTTCCCACGGAATGATTACTGCTTCCGTGGCATGCTTCTCGTGCATGGAGGCGTACATTCCATATTCTATTCCTACTACTAATGCAAAAAAACCTTGGTCTAACTTTACTTGTTCTAATGTTATCCGCAACAGAGGAGGCTTTCAGAAGGTACCATCGCCATCCAACTTCTGACTCTTCCTCAGCTTATATTTCTGCCCGGAATCGTGCAACATCTGTTCTTCGACTCGCCAAAAATTCCTTCATCCGATAAAAATGTGAAAACCTATCCAATTCTAATTCTTCTCGCTCTTTCTGGCATCTAGCTAAGAACCTCTTCAACAACTTTACTTCCTCTTCTTTCCCTCCTCTTTTCCATTCCAACGGCATAGTTGCCGTCTCTTCTCCTGAAAAAGCTGAACTCTTAGCTCAAACTTTCGCTTACAATTCAACCCTGGACGATTCCGGTTCTGTTCCTCGATCTCCTCCCCTCACTGACTTTATTATCTCTGAAATTAGAATCTCTTCTAAAGATGTTTTTCTGCCCTATCTGAGCTCAACTCTAGGAAGGCGTATGATCTTGATGGTGTTCCTCCTGTTGTTCTCAAGAACTGTGCTTCTGTGCTGACACCCTGCCTAGGCAAACTCTTTTGTCTTTCTCTCTCATCTGGTACTTTTCCTTCCTGTTAAGTTCGCTTTCATTCAGCCTGTTCCAAAGAAAGGTGACTGCCTCAACCCTCCAACTATTGTCCAATTGCTTTGATTTCTTGCCTTTCCAAAGTTTTTAAATCTATCCTTAATAGGAAGGTTCTGAAACACCTTTCTTCTCACAGTCTTCTTTCAGATCGTCAGGATGGATTCGGCAAGGGACGCTCTACCGGCGATCTTCTTGCATATCTCTCTGACTCCTGGTCATCCTCCTTTCGGGATTTCGATGAAACTTTGGCTATTGTGCTAGACATATCGAAAGCTTTTGATAGAGTCTGGCACAAATCTTTAATTTCGAAACTGCCCTCCTTCGGTTTCTATCCTTCTATCTGTGCCTTCATCTCTAATTTCCTTTCTGGCCGATCTATAGTTGCAGTTGTAGATGGCCACTGTTCTTCTCCTAAAGCTATTAACAGTGGTGTTCCTCAGGGTTTTGTTCTGTCAACCACTCTTTTCCTTTTATTTATTAATGGTCTTTTAATTCGCACTTCCTGTCCTATTCACTTCTATGCCGATGATTCCACTCTTCACTTCTCCACCCGCCTCCCAAAGCGTCCCTCTCAACAGTCACTCATGATTCGCGTAGGACGGCTATAGGACACCTGACCTCTAATCTTTCTGATATATCTGATTGGGGCAGAGAAAACCTTGTGACTTTGAATGCCTCAGAAACTCAGTTCCTCCATCTGTCTACTTGTCACAATCTTCCACACGACTATCCCCTTACCTTCAACAACACACAACTCAATCTTTCTTCTTCTCCTAACATTCTTGGCGTTTCCTTTTATCGTGATCTTTCCTGGAAAGATCATATATACTCTCTTTCTAAAACAGCTTCTAGAGTTAGGTGTTCTGTACCGCCTCCGCGGTTTCTTCACCCCCACTCAGTTGCTGTCTCTGTACAGGGGTCTTGTTCGCCCCTGTATGGAGTATGCTTCTCATGTGTGCGGTGTTCAACCCACACAGCCGTAACTTGACCGGGTGAAATCATAGGCTTTTCGTCTCATCAATTCTTCGCCTCTTACTAATTATCTTCAATCTCTCTCTCTTCGCCGCAATGTTGCCTCACTCTTTACTATCGCTATTATAACGGATATTGCTATTCTGAACTCTCTAACTGCATGCTTGCTTCTTTAAGGAGAGCACGCAGTACCAGACTTTCCACACTTTCTCACTCCTTTTCTGTCCAACTATCTAATGCAAGGGTTAATTGGTATTTTCAGTCTTTCATCTACACAACCGGTGAATCCTGGAACAATCTTCCTCAATCCCTCTTTCCTCCTGTCTATGACCTCCCATCTTTCAAACGCAGAGTGTCTAGGCATCTCGAAAACTTCGGACCTTGATTTTAGCTCTCTTCTTCTTCTATGGGAGGGGCGCTTTTGGGGGCATTTGCCCTTGGCCCCTCCTTCCTGCAGAAAAAAATGAGGAATGTGTACAGTCCAAGATTAAGCGTGCGAAAGTAAATAACAAGCCCTTGTGGTTTACTTCTACAGTAAGGGATATTATAAAGAGTAGAGATAAGGCTTATAGGCTACATAAGTGCGATAAAGGCAATTTGTGGTTACGAAACAACTACATATCTCTAATGCGTGAAGCGAAAAGCGTAATAAAACAAAGTCCAATAGCTATTTTGAAATTTCCATAGCTCCTATGGAAAAACTATACATGCCTTTACATTACAATTCACAACAAAGGTATATGGTACCTTTATTTCATAATTAAATACAAATTATTAATTTATTGTATTAAATAACTACAAAATTGCCTCAGGATTGGCGACAAAGCCTATTGGGAATGTTAAAAATTGCATACATAGAACCGAATATGTAGGCATTGGGCCTGCATAACAACAAGGAAAACCTACAATATGGTATCGTATATGGTACCTTTATTTCATAATTAAATACAAATTATTAATTTATTGTATTAAATAACTACAAAATTGCCTCAGGATTGGCGACAAAGCCTATTGGGAATGTTAAAAATTGCATACATAGAACCGAATATGTAGGCATTGGGCCTGCATAACAACAAGGAAAACGTACTTTTTGGTATCAAAATTTTCCATCGCTGATTCATGAAAATTGCTTCAAGAGAAGAAATAATGAAAATGCAAAAATTAAACGTCTGGAGACTTTGCAAAGTAAGGAAACTTAACAAAAGGATATTAGCTCATCTCGGAGCTGTCTAGTGAGAAGCATTGCTGTAGGCAAGGAAGACGTGTTTAATCTTCCTACAAGTTCCGAGTGAAAAACTAAAATAAAACAAAACTAATAACACAAAAGGATAGACCTATTCCTTCAGGTATGTAACGGTAATGAATTGCCTATATTAATTAGAATAAACTCGTTGCGTAACCCTATCGCCTACATCGAAAGAGAGACGCGATAGGCAGCCGCGCGCCCTACAACCAGAAGCGAGATTCAACGAAATAATAAGGTATGGTAGTTTCCTTTTTAACCATTAGGCAGCGCTCAATACCGAAGGCAAATAAATTTAACATTAACCAAAAAACTACTAAAAGAGGTCTTTTGAAGACCTCCACAAACGGACAACTTTTTAACGAAAAGACGTCGGGGTTTTGCCGTCAAATGAGCATCAAATGAGCATCTGATGAAAATTTCCATCGGATGGTCAAGTTAATTGGCAATCAACCGATAACCCTATATATTTTTTTCATAGCTCGTGACGGGAAAGAAAACCCCAAGCGATTTTTTCAATACGTTCATAACAGGAACTCGGTAAAGAGCGTCGTGGGACAGTTGAAAAATTCTGACGGTAAACTAGTTTCTGAAAACAAGCAAATAGCTACTCTGCTAAACGAATGTTTTAAGTCAGTTTTTACAATAGAAGATGTAACGAATATCCTTACGGTCATAGACATAATACCTTTTGATAATGGTAATAGTTTAGATAATATTGTGGTGAGTGAGAGGGAGGTACTGCACTATATTTGTAAAATGAAAATGCTTAAATCACTGGGGCTGGATTCCATATATTCCATACAACTAAAAGAATTAAAAGAAAGCATTGTTGTACCACTAACAAAGTTTTTTAATGCGTCTATTTCTGAGGGGTGCAAAGCAGATAACTTCAAGTTCGAAAATATAACACCTATTTTTAAGAAAGACGATAAAGGCGCGGCGTGAAGTTATAGGCCAACCAGTTTAACGTCTGTTATAGGTAAGCTACTGGAATCGATAATTAGGGATCGAATAGTCAAACACTTAGAATTGCATAAGTTGATCAGAAATAGGCAGCACGGTTTTAGGCGAAACAAATCTTGCTTCACACACGCTTTAGAAAAATACTAAAAGATTAGTTAAGTTTACAATAGTCATCGGGCGTATTTTAGGAAAAACAGTTAGGAGTTAGAGTCACTGGTAATTTAAAAGTAACGAAATAAAGTACAGCAGCGGTCAATAAGGCGAACAAAGTGCTAGGTTTTATAGCTAGGAATTTTGAGTACAAATCGAGCGATATCATTGTTCCTCTTTACAAGTCATTAGTTAGACCCTATTTGGAGTACGTGATTCAATTTTGGAATCCGCATATGCGCAAGGATATAGACAAACTCGAAAGAGTTTAAAGACGAGCAACTAAGATAATTCCGTCGCTTAGGTCAAAGTCGTACGAGGATAAGCTTAAGGAATTAAAATTGACTACACTCGAGACTAGGAGGCTAAGGAGTGATCTAATCCAGGTTTTTAAAATTATGAATGGGTTCGATAACGTAAATAGAGATAGCTTTTTCGAAATAGCACAGTATCGTAGAACTAGAAATAACGGGTTTAAGCTGACAAGCAGAAGATTCGAAAGAGCAATCACCAAAAACGTTTTTACGTATAGAATAGTAAATAGCTGGAATAGTTTGCCGGTAGAAGTAATTACGAGCACGTCTATAAACATGTTTAAAATCGATCATATGCATATGTTGATAGATTGGGTATAGTTTAAGGTAGTAAAATTAAGGTTTTTGTGGTTCGGAATCCACGTAAAATTGTAGGTCCCCTCCGCCACTACGGAGGACATGCGCAGTACACAATTACAAACACGGTTAGGTAGACTAGCCATGAGTGGATCCTAGGGTCTTTACTGGTCTGAAACATATATTATATTAATATAATAATTATATACTGTATATATAATAATGAGGGGTCGCGCGTCTTAAGGCACCTAAGCGCCACCACAGGCGAAAACGTGTTTTTGATGGATATCACTATTTTCACTCTTCCTCTATCGCGTGGTTTGGGTTATAATGACCTTACGACACTAGAAGTATGGTTGAAAACCTTATGAAGCGAATTACTTTTTTCACCTCTATCGCCAACCAAAAGTTCACCCAAAGTTCGGCATAATAAGAAAATAAAGAAAATAAAAAAATTAAAAAAATATATATAAAATATAAAATATGAAAATCTATTCCAAAAACTCATCAACATCTTCATTAGCATACTTAGAACTCTAATTTAGCTAAAAATGAACGTTCTAGCTCAATTAATAACAGAGATACTATTGCCGGAATATTGCTGAACTTTGGAGGCGATTTCTGACGAATTTTAATTTTGGCGCTTAGCAGTGGTGGGCACCGTTAACCAAAAAGTTAACTCCGATAACGATAATCCAACAATAAATAGGTATTTAACTGTATTTTTATCAAGTTTTGCAACTTTTTTGCTTAATAACTTTTTTTTATTTTTAATAAAAAATGTACTGATTACATGTTTTGAAACCCTTGTAACCACTAACCATTAACTAAATTTTAATTTACCAGAGAATTATTATGGCGGGAACTGAAAGGTAAAATTAAATTTTAGGCACATTTATTAAAGACTATGACACAATGTGCTGGTTGCCCTTCAGAAAGACCAACTTCTCAAAGTTAGGCCCAACTGCCAGTCTTGACCTCTTGGGCCTCCCCAACCTCCCCTTGCGAGATCTGGAAGCAGACTGAAGTTATGGCGGTTTGAATTCATTCGCGGAGCGGTGATCTTCCGTGAATGACTCCTCGCATTTAACGTGTTAACGGACTTTAACAGACTAAATATCGAGTTATCGGAAGTTAACTGGTCCGATAAGGATAAATGGAAATTAACTTCCGTTAATAGTCCGTTAAAAAAAGTTAATTTCGTTAATTAACTGTTATCGGATTAACGCTTTAGTGCCCAACACTGGCGCTTAGGTACCTTAAGACGCGGGACCCCTCATATATATATATATATATATATATATATGGGGAGGCAAATGTAAGGAAACACGTTTGACGAGCTATCATATATTGTTTTGTATTGCGGTTGCACCTGTTATACAAAACACGATTTATACAATTCAATGACAAACACACATCTTTACGTTAAATGTAAATGAATTACTCTTCATTTCAACGTGATTGAACGTTCACGATCATGAACAATAAATTCCCTGTTCAGTGGATCAGGAAGCCTTGACCGATTGATTGGCCAGCATAGTGTCTGAATGTACTTCACAAAAAGAAACAAGCCAAAGTCAAATCCAAAGAACACTGTGTTTACGAAGAAACCCATAACAGCATTAGAAAATTAATAAAAAAAAATCATGAGGTCAAAGATTCCAAATCTGCGTGCTGGACTAAGAAAAAAAAGCTTTTGGAAAATGACAGTCCACATTAGTTTAATTTTGTTATTTATTGTTATTTATTGTCTTTTTTAAGTACTGCGAGAACACCTTCAAAAGTGGAAATTTACTGTAAAATCTTGCCAGAAATACACTCCAAATAATTAATTAAAAACTTTTTAATTGTTGAAACTGGAACATGTAACTTGCAAAATCTTTTGTTAATGTGGTTCGTATTTTATAATTACATTCGCTAGGTGTACCATACACTGTTAATTTTAAGGGGTGAGTTAGTAAATCTGTAAAATGTAACGTATTTTTATTGAAGCGCGTTCAAGATTGCAAAACAAGTTGTTTTGATGTTCTGGGTGTGCTGAAATCCTAAGTTATGACGTTTTCATCCTTTCAGGTTACGTGCTTAAGAGGCTTTTAAGCTAAGTTTCAGGGATTCTAATTCCTTAAAACCATATATGAGAGAGAGAGAGAGAGAGTTACAAGGAGTTACAAGGAAAAGAAGTACCTCAAAAGGCCTTGCGGCCCATACCGAGGAGGTACCAATGGCAACGGGTGCCAGGGAAAATTTTGTACACACTCAAATAGTGTGCAAGATTTGGTCTAACCTTTTCTTGAACTGATCCACAGAGGAAATGTTCACAACTTCCGAAGGTAACCTGTTCCATGTGTCACAGATCTTATACGTAAAGTAATTCCCACACACACACTAGTCCTAAACCTTTTCAAATCCAACTTCCAACCATTGTTACGAGTTGGGTTATCATTTAAACTGAACATACTTCTAAAATCGACATCATTGAACCCGCGTAAGAGCTTGAAAATCTCGATCAGTTGACCGCGCAGCCTCCGAGTTTCAAGCGAAAACAAGTTCAGGTCGCGTAACCGTCGATTGTAGCCCATATGCCTAACGGAAGGGATTAACTTCGTGGCCCTCGCCTGCACTCGCTCCAGCCTCTCAATATCTTTGCTGAGGGTGGGCGACCAGAACTGCACAGCATACTCCAGGTGCGGCCGAACAAGCGAATTGTACAGTGAGAGCACAATCTCCTTGTTCCGAAACTGAAATTGCCTCCTCATATAACCCAATAGTTTCTGGGCTTTCTTTTCCACCTCTACGCACTGTTTCATAAACTTAAGGTCGCTGCTAATTAGCACACCCAAGTCCTTTTCTAAATTAGTCACCTCGATATTACTACCCAACATCGAGTAGTCCGACTTGGGATTGGCGTAGCCAATGTGCATCACTTTGCATTTACCCAAGTTAAACAGCATTTGCCATTTTCGGACCACTCTCCTATCCTACCTAGGTCCGCACGCAGTTGCTCGATCGCTTCGGGCGTCCCAACATTGGCCCCAAGCTTGGTGTCATCAGCGAATTTGGCGATCCGACTGACGATGCCACCGTCGATATCATTTATGTAAATGATAAACAACAGTGGCCCCAAAACGGAACCCTGAGGAACCCCACTAGTGACCGAGGCCAACCCCGAACTAGCCCCTTTAATTACAACCCTCTGCCGCCTATTACTCAGCCAGTTTTCAATCCACCTACCTATTTCCCCACCGATACCCAGCGCGCGCACTTTCGCCATTAGCCGGCGGTGAGGTACCTTATCAAAGGCTTTCTGAAAGTCGAGATAAAGTATATCAATCGCCCTACTCTTATCATACTCACTCAACATGACGTGGAAAAACTCGAGCAAGTTGGTGAGACACGACCTATGCCGTCTAAACCCATGTTGGGAGTCCCCAAGCAGCTTGTAGGAATCCAAATGGTCAACGATCCTATCAGCTATTATCCCTTCTAATAATTTACCTACAACTGAAGTGAGACTAATGGGACGATAGTTCCCTGGACTTTCGTGATCCCCTTTCTTAAAGATAGGGGTCACGTTGGCTTCCCTCCAGTCACCAGGCACCTGGCCCATCTCCAACGATTTGTTGAAGACTGTAGCCAGTGGGGAGCCACCTGGTCGCGGACTTCTCGCAACACTCTGGGGAGAAACTGGTCTGGCCCAGGAGCCTTAAACGCGCTCAGTTTGTCTATTCTATCGGCAACGACTGTCGCGGTACATCTAACACTATCCAGGCCAGCACCTTCGTGCCTCACGCCTGGCTCGGGGATGACGCGGGTATCCTCCCTGGTGAACACTCCCGCAAAGTACTCATTAAGCACATTGGCGATGTCCACGTCGGAGGTCCGCAGAACGCCGCTTCCGTCCTTTAACGGACCTATCATGCTTCTAATGGGCTTTCTACTATTAACATAACTGAAGAACTCCTTAGGGTTCCCCTTGCAGAGGCTTGCCACCCGTAGTTCTTCGTTACGTTTCGCTAGTCTAACCTTCGCCTTCACTTCCCTACACAGGCGGACATACGCTTCAGTGTTCTCGTGGGAACGATTGGCCTTCGCCCTCCTATACGCTACTTTCCTATTTCGGATAGCCAAAGCGATGTCACGATTGAACCACTTAGGCTGCGTTGAAGCAGGTGTGACCGGTTTTGAGGGTATGGAAGCAGACTGCAGCACCATAAACTCGTCCCGGAATGCACTCCACACCCGCTCAACATCGCCGCCGACCTCTATCCCATCTCACCTACGCTATCCCTGAGGCTAACAAAGTCCGCCCGCCGGAGATCGAGCTTACTACCTCTCGAGTTACTACGCTTCACCCGAGGGACGCGCACACGGAACCTAATCAGACCGTGATCACTCCCGCCCAACGATTCGTCAACGGTGAGGCCAGTGACGAGGTTGTCTTCGGTCGTGAATACTAAGTCTAGAACGCTTTCGCCTCGTGTAGGCTCGTTCACCCACTGAGTGAGGAAGTTCTCATCAGCAAAGACAACTAGCCTCCTCCCTTCAGCATCGGCAGTCCTGTCTTCCCACTTTATGCCGCGACAGTTGAAGTCTCCTAAAACTACACACACATCACCTAGCAGGCCACTGAGTTCGGTGTACAGGGCTGTATCCTCCTCGAGGAGGAGATGCGGAGGTCTGTACACCAAGATTAACCTATAGTTCGTCCCCCCACGTTCAGATCGACACCAAGCAGCTCCCGTTCCGATCGGAACTGGCAGTCAACCGGACTCAACATGTCCCTGACGTATATTAGTACCCCACCCCCCTCCCCACGGGTGCGGTCTTTGCGAAACATTCTATACCCGGGAATTTCGAACTCCCCAACGTAGTCCCTACGATCAGTATGAATCCAGGACTCGGTGATAGCAACGATATCCTGGTATTCTGATGCTAAGAGAGCCCGTAGCTCGCAAAACTTGTTCCTAATTGACCTAGAGAGAGAGAGAGAGAGAGAGAGAGAGAGAGAGAGAGAGAGAGAGAGAGAGAGAGTCGAGTGTGTGGCAATTCAAAGATATGGTGTGGTAATTTTTTGTGAGGTAACATAACACTTTTAGTACCTAGGAATCTTAAAAAAAATCTAATAGTTTTATTGTCGGAAACAATATTACGTTACATTATGCTATGTTAGAGGCTAGTTAAGATTTGGTAAGGTTAGGTTAGGCTAGATTAATGAGTACCTCGCTGTTTAATGACTTAACAGAAAACACCCTTCGAGCCCTTTATTGCGTCCGAAACCCTTATCACGCATTCTCGGTTCGATGGCACTAAGGTTAGGTTAGGTTAAGTTAAGTTTGGTTAATTAATTTTTTACATATATGGATTTAAAAAAAGTCGGTACCTCGCTTATGCGGAGATACACACGTTTGTGTGCGTATGTGTGTGTGTGTGTGTATGTGTTTAGAAATAAAAATAGATATTCCGAACTCGAAAACAACTGAATGTGTCCTCAAAACCATTATGTAAATAAGGATCCACATAACAGAAGCTACAACTAAATTCGTCAATGCCTTCATGCACACACACACACACACACACACACACCACACACAACACAGTGTGTATGAGCGAAGCGGTGCTTTGAAAAACTAGTGAAGTTTTTATCCTCTACCAAAGGCTTAATTTGCAAACAGTCTGAAAACAAGTTCAAATAAACTTGAATCTCAGCCACACACACAGACACACACACACACCACACACATATATATATATATATATATATATATATATATATATATATATATATATATATATGATAGAACTCAGAATGGTCCCCCGAGGTTTGTTATGATACACACAGACTGTGCATGAAACAAAGAACTCGGTACTTGTGGGTTATCTGTCGCCACTTTTTAATATTTTTTTATTTATTTATTTTTATATATTAAGAGAAGAGGATTCTTTATACTGTACGGCATTGACGATTGGTTAGGTTAAGTCGTGCTAGTTTGGTTAAATAAAAAACTTTTTAATATTTTTTTTATTTAGTTATTTTTATATTAAAGAGAGGATTCTTTATACTGTACGGCATTGACGATTGGTTAGGTTAAGTCGTGCTAGTTTGGTTAAATAAAACGGTATTTAACCAAACTAGCACGACTTAACCTAACCAATCGTCAATGCCGTACAGTATAAAGAATCCTCTTCTCTTAATATATAAAAATAAATAAATAAAAAAAATATTAAAAAGTGGCGACAGATAACCCACAAGTACCAAGAACTCTTCTGGGGAAATTCATTCCACTATAGTCCGAATAAATAATTGTAAATAACAAGCACACTAGTTTTTTCTTATGAAAATAAAAACCCACTCTAATAGACAGAGTTTATTTCCACGACAGTTTCGACGCCCACTGGCATCCTCCTCGGGTGGATACAGAAACACGAATGAACCAAAACAAGAGGGAAAAACAGTCCAGGGACCGACCGTTAAGAAATTCGCACCTAGGTTAGATCCCATTCTCCAGACACCGGAAGGGCATTTTCATTAAGTACATTCGCGCAAATTTAAAACTATCTTCCTGTTCTAAACATACAGATTCTATTATATTTTTCTTACATAATTATTGAATTTATTATTAATTTTATTACATTTAATATTGCATAATTAGTTATTACAGAAATTATAAATTTATTATTACATTGGTTATTACATTATTGTTTATTATACAGAACTTATAAACCGAAAAACGAATGAAAAAAGCCGATTAGGAAACAATCCAGAGAAATTCGCACCTAGTTAGATACCGTTCTCCCGACACTGGAAGGGTATTTTATTACAGGGTCCGCTTATAAGTACATTCCCACAAATTAAAACTATCTTCTTGTTCTATACATACAGATTCTAATATTTTGACATAATTACTGCATTTATTATTACATTTACATTTTTTTAACATTTATTATTATTACCTTTACCCTAATTATTAAATTTATAATATTACCTTTATTATTACATCTGTTGCATTTATATTTATTTCCACATTTATTACTTCCATTATTACATTTACTAAAGGCGAGTAAGGAAACATTCCAATCCAGAGACACTTAAGAAATTCACACTTAGGTTCGAACACGTTCCCACGACTCCGTAAGGGATTTTTTGACCAAGAATCTCATTAAGGGGTCTAACTTATAAGTACCTTCGCACAAATTAAAATTATCCACTTTTTCTATACACACAGATTCTATTATTTTTCTTTTGACATAATTATTACATTTATAAAGTACCTTACTTGATTCCCAAACTATAGCATGATTATTTTGGCTGGCGTGATAAAAAATGGCATTATTAGTATTACAACTTCTGAAGGCATATTTGTGTTCTTTAATACGGGTTTCAATATTTCTTCCAGTTTCTCCCACGTATACTAAATCACAACTTTTACAGGGAATGCTGTAGACACAGGCTTGTTCCTCTTTTGCCACGTTATATTTTCTCATTTTGGCCTGACCACTGGAACAACTTTGACACTTTCTTTCAGTCATTAAATAATCTTGTTCCCTCTATTAAATTTAAATATGAATGGGAGAACGACAAACAATTACCTTTTCTAGATGTTTTGGTCATTAACGAAAGCGGAAAGCCCAATTTCACGGTTTATAGAAAACCTACTCATTGTAATTCGTACATTCATTATTTTTCATATCATGATGAAGGGGTTAAAAGCTCAATTATTTCTTCCATGTTTCTAAGAGCACTCAGGATTTGTTGTCCACATTTGCTGGACCCGGAAAATTCAAAGATTTGGAACATTTTTAAGGATTTAAAATATCCCGAGTGGTTTATCAGAAAGGCGTATTTTAAAGCCAGAAAATCTTTTTATGCCCCTCGGGAACCTTCAGTTAACCAAAAACAATATGTGAGTTTGCCTTACATTGCCGGCTTAGAAAGAGTAAAACCGTTGACGAAAGATTTTAAGTTTGCTTTGGCGTTCAAATATTCGTCTACCGTGAAAAGTAAATTGGTTAGGAATAACGTGGCAAAAGAGGAACAAGCCTGTGTCTACAGCATTCCCCGTAAAAGTTGTGATTTAGTATACGTGGGAGAAACTGGAAGAAATATTGAAACCCGTATTAAAGAATACAAATATGCCTTCAGAAGTTGTAATACTAATAATGCCATTTTTTATCACGCCAGCCAAAATAATCATGCTATAGATTGGGAATCAAGTAAGGTACTTTATAAATGTAATAATTACGTCAAAAGAAAAATAATAGAATCTGTGTGTATAGAAAAAGTGGATAATTTTAATTTGTGCGAAGGTATTTATAAGTTAGACCCTTTAATGAGATTCTTGGTCAAAAAATCCCTTACGGAGTCGTGGGAACGTGTTCGAACCTAAGTGTGAATTTCTTAAATGTCTCTGGATTGGAATGTTTCCTTACTCGCCTTTAGTAAATGTAATAATGGAAGTAATAAATGTGGAAATAAATATAAATGCAACAGATGTAATAATAAAGGTAATATTATAAATTTAATAATTAGGGTAAAGGTAATAATAATAAATGTTAAAAAAATGTAAATGTAATAATAAATGCAGTAATTATGTCAAAATATTAGAATCTGTATGTATAGAACAAGAAGATAGTTTTAATTTGTGGGAATGTACTTATAAGCGGACCCTGTAATAAAATACCCTTCCAGTGTCGGGAGAACGGTATCTAACCTAGGTGCGAATTTCTCTGGATTGTTTCCTAATCGGCTTTTTTCATTCGTTTTTCGGTTTATAAGTTCTGTATAATAAACAATAATGTAATAACCAATGTAATAATAAATTTATAATTTCTGTAATAACTAATTATGCAATATTAAATGTAATAAAATTAATAATAAATTCAATAATTATGTAAGAAAAATAAATAGAATCTGTATGTTTAGAACAGGAAGATAGTTTTAAATTTGCGCGAATGTACTTAATGAAAATGCCCTTCCGGTGTCTGGAGAATGGGATCTAACCTAGGTGCGAATTTCTTAACGGTCGGTCCCTGGACTGTTTTTCCCTCTTGTTTTGGTTCATTCGTGTTTCTGTATCCACCCGAGGAGGATGCCAGTGGGCGTCGAAACTGTCGTGGAAATAAACTCTGTCTATTAGAGTGGGTTTTTATTTTCATATTTTGACCTTCACGTAGAAAAAAGTGAAGTTTTTTGTAGTTTTTTCTTTTTCATGATGTTAGCCCAACTATATTCAGAACCTCAATATAAGCAAAAAACTCGTTGCATTCACGTCGGATTGAATACATCAAAGAAAAAGGGGGTAACTATTGTATTTTTAGCCAAAAACTAAAACTTAAACCTTAACTGGTTAAGGCAGAATTGAACGTCCACTTTTCAATGCATATAACATGTCCGTTTCATGAAACGGTAATGCACGGTCTGTGTGTATCATACATACACCTCGTTAACCTCGTTCATGTTCCGTGTATTGGTCTCTCTTCACACGAAGGTGAAGCTGGTGGCCTCGCCTCTAGGTCTGGCTTGGTGGAGGAGCGAGTTCCTCTCTTGCTCTCTCCACCGCACATAGCCAGGTACACCCGGCTCATCTGGTACCGTCCTGAGCCAGGCGTCTAGTCTTTTCTTGAACACTTCAACTTTGACCCCTGTAACGTTTCTGAGGTCCTTTGGAAGCTGGTTAAAAAGTCTTGGCCCCATGACAACCAAGCTATTTTCTTCCTTCAGTGTTGAGGAGGTCCCTTGTCGGGCCTTTAATTTGGGAACACTACATATTCTGCCTTTCCTATTTTCCAGCGTTGTTTGGATAGTAATTGGGTTTAGTTTGAGGTTTTGTACCAGTTTTTCGATAATTTTTCATATGTAGATTATAGTGTACCTCTCTCGTCTTCTTTCCAGAAAGTACAGATTTAGTTTATTTAGTCTTTCCCAGTAGTTGAGTTCTTTGCAGCCATCACTCTTGGCTGTGAAATGTCTCTGCGTTCCTTCTAGTTTATTAATTTCCCCTTTTTATATGGAGACGTCAAAACTGAGCAGTATTCAAGTTTTCGTGTGATCAGTGTTCTTAGTAGGGGAATTATTACTGTCTTGTCCCTCCTTTTGAACGTTCTTAGTACCTGTCCCGCGACTCCTTTTGCTTTGTTTATTGCTATCTGATTTTGTGCCTCAAATTTGGCATCCTCGGTCATTATTACCCCTAAGTCGACCACTTTCGTGCTTCTCTGAATTTCCTGTCTATCTGGAGCATGATATGTAGTCTGTTTAAGTTCTTCATTTCTCCCATATCTCTCAAGAGCCGAAATTTCTCGGTGTTAAATGTCATATTGTTGTCTTCTGACCATTTGTATATTTTGTTCGTGTCCTTCTGCAAGGCCTCCACTTCATTTGCATCGTTGATTTTTCTGCTGATTTTTGTATAGTCCGTAAAGGATGTTACTATAATGTTGCTGTTTACTCCACTGTCTATGTCTGTTAGCATGATAATGAACAGGAGTGGGGCCAGTACTGTACCTTGTGGTACCGAGCTGGGTACTTCTGATTCTGATGATGATACACCTTGAATTTTGACGACCTGTAGACGTTCTCTGAGGAAGTTGTAGATCCATTTTCCCACTTTGCCTGTTATTCCCATATATTTCATTTTATGTGCTATTATACCATAATCGCATTTGTCGAAAGCTTTATCAAAATCTGTGTATATGACATCATAGTGTATATATATGTTATATATATATATATATATATATATATATATATATATATATATATATATATATATATATATATATAAAAGTCCTTTTCAAGAAAAGCCATATTGCAACTGCCAACTATTGTTTTGCCTCCTCGTTCATTAGAAGGAAGGAGAGAGTTGATGAAAGAGAGAGTTGTTTCCTGCATACATCCTTCCCTTGTATCTTGCTGCATAGGGTTGGTTTAAGAAATATTTCAGAAATCTGTGAACCTGAGTTTTGAGGAGACTAAAATCCTTGCTGTGGAGACCACATCTTCGGAAAAAATGTTTAAAACAGTTTTGGGACTATTATCAAACAGTTTTCTATTCTCATGATCCAGGCATTTGTCTCACTCTCTCTTTAAGACATATAAGCCTCCCAGACGCTCATTTCTAATATCTTCCATAAACCTCGCGTTTTACAAGTTATAAGCGCATCATCTATTTCCATGAGCTTAACTTATTTCCTTTCCAGTTTTTTAAGCATTTGTCTCAATCCCTCTTCAAGAAGACATACAAGCTTCCCAGACGCCCATTTCTAATGTCTTCCGGAATAAAGTTCGTTTGTTACAAGTTATGAGTGCATTATCTATTTCAATGAGCTTCATTTATTTTCTTTGCAGTTTCTGAAGTATATATATTCTTTGCGCCTGGAAGTACCACCACAGATGGCGTATGAAGCGCCGCAGGTGTGGAATTTTGCCATGTAGTGGGGCGTTGCTCCACCAAGACACCTGTGTGACTAGATATGTACGCTTTACTTTCTGCCTTTTCCCTTTTTCACTAACTTCTGTACTTTACATCCGCGTTGTTTCCTACCTTCCCGCCCAAATCCTTGGGAAATGGTTTTTTTTATAATGTACAGGGTGTCCCAGAAGTCTGGACTCATAGGGAAATAGACATATTTTTAATGTGAAACAAACACATTTCTGATGTCAGTTTTACATATTTCAGGAAAGAAAATACCCTGATGGTTTCATTATACCAATCAAGAGAAGGTGGAACTGGTATTGCCACATTTTTCCGGAAAAAGCCAGAGAAAGGTATGTCAGTTATTTCACGAACATGCCTCCCTCTGGCTTTTTCCGGAAACATGTAGCAACACCAGTTCCACCTTCTCTTGATTGGTTTACTAAGTCATCAGGGTATTTTCTTTACTGAAATATGTAAAACTGACATTAGAAATGTGTTTGTTTCACTTTAAAAATATAATGTCTATTTTCCCTATGAGTCGAGACTTCTGGGACACCCTGGATATATTGTAATAAATGGGATTAAGGTGATTGTTAATTAATACAGTGTGACGTGATTACTAATTAGAAATTTGTTTTATATTACTGCCGAGAGAGAGAGAGAGTTACAAGGAGTTACAAGGAAAAGAAGTACCTCAAAAGGCCTTGCGGCCCATACCGAGGAGGTACCAATGGCAACGGGTGCCAGGGAAAATTTTGTAAAAGTTTATTTTTCTTTCAACTATCCTAGCAGTAGTAGAAAACTGGATAGAAAAGTAGAAGGCTCTCTCCCCACCCTCCGTCCCTCCCTGCCAGAGGCAGGTACGGAAAAAGGTTGAAGAATTGAATACCTTGACCCTGGAAAAGTAGCCAAGGAAATTTTACAGGAAAGTGGAGAATATAAAAAGCTCTATATTTAGCTTGCTCACAGAGACACCGTGCAAGCGATCTCCTGCAGAGTTTTCTTATGTTTTAGTCTTAAACTATGAGAGTATTCAGTACTTTGTCTAGCCTATTTTCAAACACATTTACACTTTGACTGGAAACAACATCTGAGGGAAGTTGGTTCCAGATATTAACTATTTTATAGGAAAAGAAATTTCCGCAGACTGAGGTCCTAAATGTCTTTACACACTCAAATAGTGTGCAAGATTTCGTCTACCCTTTTCTTGAACTGATCCACAGAGGAACTGTTCACAACTTCCGAAGGTAACCTGTTCCATGTGTCACAGATCTTATACGTAAAGTAATTCCCACACACACCAGTCCTAAACCGTTTCAAATCCAACTTCCAACCATTGTTGTGAGTTGGGTTATCATTTAAACTAAACATACTTCTAAAATCGACATCGTTGAACCCTCGTAAAAGCTTGAAAACCTCGATCAGTTGACCGCGCAGCCTCCGAGTTTCAAGCGGAAACAAGTTCAGGGCGCCTAACCGTCGATTGTAGCCCATATGCCTAACGGAAGGGATTAACTTTGTGGCCCTCGCCTGCACTCGCTCCAGCCTCTCAATATTTTTCCTGAGGGTGGGCGACCAGAACTGCACAGCATACTCCAGGTGCGGCCGAACAAGGGAATTGTACAGTGAGAGCACAATCTCCTTGTTCCGAAACTGAAATTGCCTCCTGATATAACCCAATAGTTTCTGGGCCTTCTTTTCCACCTCTACACACTGTTTCGTAAACTTAAGATCGCTGCTAATTAGCACACCCAAGTCCTTTTCTAAATCAGTCACCTCGATATTACTACCCAACATCGAGTAGTCCGACTTGGGATTGGCGTAGCCAATGTGCATCACTTTGCATTTACCCAAGTTAAACGGCATTTGCCATTTTTCGGACCACTCTCCTATCCTACCTAGGTCCGCACGCAGTTCCTCGATCGCTTCGGGCGTTCCAACATTGGCCCCAAGCTTGGTGTCATCAGCGAATTTGGCGATCCGACTGACGATGCCACCGTCGATATCATTTATGTAAATGATAAACAACAGCGGCCCCAAAACGGAACCCTGAGGAACCCCACTAGTGACCGAGGCCCAACCCGAACTAGCCCCTTTAATTACCACCATCTGCCGCCTATTCCTCAGCCAGTTTTCAATCCACCTACCTATTTCCCCACCGATACCCAGCGCGCGCACTTTCGCCATTAGCCGGCGGTGAGGTACCTTATCAAAGGCTTTCTGAAAGTCGAGATAAAGTATATCAATCGCCCTACTCTTATCGTACTCACTCAACATGACGTGGAAAAACTCGAGCAAGTTGGTGAGACACGACCTATGCCGTCTAAACCCATGTTGGGAGTCCCCAAGCAGCTTGTAGGAATCCAAATGGTCAACGATCCTATCAGCTATTATCCCTTCTAATAATTTACCTACAACTGAAGTGAGACTAATGGGACGATAGTTCCCTGGACTTTCGTGATCCCCTTTCTTAAAGATAGGGGTCACGTTGGCTTCCCTCCAGTCACCAGGCACCTGGCCCATCTCCAACGATTTGTTGAAGACTGTAGCCAGGTGGGGAGCCACTTGGTCGCGCACTTCTCGCAACACTCTGGGGAGAAACTGGTCTGGCCCAGGAGCCTTAAACGCGCTCAGTTTGTCTATTCTATCGGCAACGACTGTCGCGGTACATCTAACACTATCCATGCCAGCACCTTCGTGCCTCACGCCTGGCTCGGGGATGACGCGGGTATCCTCCCTGGTGAACATTGCCGCAAAGTACTCATTAAGCACATTAGCGATGTCCGCGTCGGAGGTCCGCAGAACGCCGCTTCCATCCTTTAACGGACCTATCATGCTTCTAATGGGCTTTCTACTATTAACATAACTGAAGAATTCCTTAGGGTTCCCCTTGCAGAGGCTTGCCACCCGTAGTTCTTCGTTACGTTTCGCTAGCCTAACCTTCGCCTTCACTTCCCTACACAGTCGGACATACGCTTCAGTGTTCTCGTGGGAACGATTGGCTTTCGCCCTCCTATACGCTACTTTCCTATTTCGGATAGCCGAAGCGATGTCACGATTGAACCACTTAGGCTGCGTTGAAGCAGGGGTGACCGGTTTTGAGGGTGTGGCAGCAGACTGCAGCACCATAAACTCGTCCCGTAATGCACTCCACACTCCCTCAACATCGCCGCCAACCTCTAACCCCATCTCTCCTACGCTATCCCTGAGGCTAACAAAGTTCGCCCGCTGGAAATCGAGCTTACTGCCTCTCGAGTTACTACGCTTCACCCGAGGGACGCACACACGGAACCTAATAAGACCGTGATCAGAGAGAGAGAGAGAGAGAGAGAACTAGTTTTAAAATCCCAGTTGGTATGCCCAGAGAGTAGTTAGTTTTAAAACTTACAGCTGGCAATCTTGCGCCTCATTTCAACTAGATTTTGCTGAAAGACGTAGTGTTTCATAATGCTTTTTAATGTAAATTCCATTAATTATAGTCGGCTTAGGCCGACTTAACCTCTCTCTCTTTCAATGTTATTAATCTTAATTCGCCCCACCTTTAATCACCGTGTTTCAAAAGTTAAACTGAATAAAATCATAAAATCTATTTCGTGTTTCGGCTTCCCATACGTTAGGTCCAATCAGACACACGCTGCCAAGTCAGCCGGGCGCTCTATGTAGTTCAACGAAATTCACGATAGACAAGCCGTTAAAGTTGTTTTCAGCGATATCATTGATATGTAAATACTGCAATATAAATGGTAAATGACAGCATTAAAGTTTTGACTCTGGAAAGCTTGCTCCAGAATCTGCTTTATCTTCTTTTATGTGCTAATTTTGCTTTAAAAGTTTACAGCTCTTGTCGTTGTAAAAAGGCATCAAAATTTAAAGTAGGAAACTAAAGGCTAACAGGACTCGATTCGAACTCGCGGTTTATGGTTTTAAAGTCAGCACTGCTACCAATCATACCATCCAGAACCCCAAAATAGGTTCGTTCAAACGCGGCCAATATTTAAGCTGTTTAACTATGTTTCATTAAATTTCCTGACCTTTATAGAGCATATAAATGCTTTTTAAATACAATGACCGCACTTTCTAAAGGCGAAGGAGTTGAATAGAGCATGATCGAACAGTGTAAATTACTGAGCTTCATATTATGTTCCGCTTATTATATAAAAGTGCTAACATGGCTTTGTTAGTTTTATAAGTCTTTCTTATTTCCAAGAATTACGTCGCGGCCATGTCTCAACAATGCTTCCCGTTAGATCAGCATGGTTAAGCAATGTTGAATCTGACCATTGGTTGGGTGGGTGACCAAATTATAAAGTGACCCATGGTTCGAATTCCACGTAAATTTGAGGTTTCCTCCGTCACATGACCTTTCCTGTCGCGAAGGAAGTTAAACAACGCCAATTATTATTATTATTATTATTATTACTAGTACAGTTCCCGTCGCTTCGCTGACGGTTAGACAGGCTAAACTACAAAAAAAAACCCAGCGGTGAAAATTTTGAGCTTCACATTGTGTCAACATTTCTGAATCTGGTATCTCCCAAAACCTCCTCACCCCCATTCATACAACTTGGGGGCTAACCCCTCCCCATTACCCCCACCCCTCCCCATTACCCCACCCATCCCGATTACCCCCACCCCCACCCTTCCCCCATTGCTAAACTACAGAAAAGAACACAGTCATGAAAATCTTGAGCTTCACATTGCCGCCCGTAATACAATTTCTGAATTTTTTTTACAATTTCTGAATTTTTTTCTCAATTTCTGAAAGTGTGACGGACAGACGGACAGACAGACGGACAGACGGACAGCTCTCTTATTATAGTATAGATTTTAGAAAGTCGATATCAGCCTATGTCTTCATAAAGGATTTACATTTAATTTCCAATATTTTCAATAGTTTTTTATTTTCAGTACCGAGTTTCTTAATAATAAAATAACTCTAGATAAGAATTTGCAGTATGCTAAGAATACTGTCTTCATTTTTTCTTCTGCTGACGCGTTTCGTTCATATACTTTGAACATCTTCAAAGCTTTATACATAATCTTAAAGTAAAATGGGTTTTACTTTAAGATTATGTATAAAGCTTTGAAGATGTTCAAAGTATATGAACGAAACGCGTCAGCAGAAGAAAAAATTAAGACAGTATTCTTAGCATACTGCAAATTCTTATCTAGAGTTATTTTATTATTAAGAAACTCGGTACTGAAAATAAAAAACTTTTGAAAATATTGGGAAATTAAATGTAAATCCTTTATGAAGACATAGGCTGATATCGACTTTCTAAAATAATAATAATAATAATAATAATAATAATAATAATAATATATATATATATATTTTTTTTTTATTGTAAGTTTGATACAATTTCAAATTAATTTAAGAATATTCGAAAGTTCATTAAATTTTATATTAATTTTCGGTTTTTTCATTTTGATGTAAAAGACCGGCAATTTTTAGTTTTTATACGTTACGTGATGAGTAGAAGATTTGAAAGGTTTGTGAGATATTTTTTAAATTTACTATTTTATGATCTACTCTGTAATGTTCGTTAATTTTACTTGGACGATATTTATGTTGGTATGCTCTCTCTTTAATGTGGTTTGTGGTGTAACCAATGTAAGTCGACGTAGAGTCAACTACAGAACATGTAAATTGGTACACCACATGATGTTGCTCATCAGGGTTTTTGTTATGTGTCGAAAAATGACTTGATAATTTTTTGTTTTTATAGTATATGTTAACATTGATAGTTTTTCTTTATCCATTGGTTTTATGTGCCTCTTTAATATATTGTTTAGACATTTATCTTCATGTTTTAGTCTTGTTGGAGTTCTTGTTTCGAAGTAAAATTTTATACCTGTATTTTTATTTTTATTTTCATCATCTTCCTTATTTTTGTTATATAAATTTGTTAGAGTTCGGTTTATGATATTAATTATCGATTAAAAATAGCGGAAAATCACTGTTTATTAGATTTTGCTTTATTCTCTCAATTTCTTGATTAAATAGTTGCCAACTTGAGCATATATTGAAAGCTCTGTGCACGAGTGTTTTAATTATTGATAGTTTATATTTTTGTGGTGAGTATGAATTATAATTTAAATACGTTCCTTTGTCCGTTGGTTTAACATGTACACCAGTCGTTAAACATCCATTTTGACCAATGAATATATTAATGTCGAGAAAAAGAGTGTGTATTATTCAAGGCAGGTTCAAATGTGAATTTTAATTTACTTAGTTCACGAAGTCTTCGAATAAATAAAGGAATGTGGTTATTGTTTTTAAATAGTGTCAAGGTATCGTCGACATCTCTCATATACAGTTTTGGGTTGTAGA
>JAJOZX010005165.1:185000-332500 GCA_023014485.1 Bathynomus jamesi
TCGGTTTCAATTTGTTTTTCTATCTTTTTAGATGGTTTCTTAAGGCCAAAATTTAATCCTTTGTCAAGTATACTAGATTCGTGTTCATTAGGTTCATAATTTGATAACTTAGTCACTATTGATTCTTTGTTTTTCTGCATTCTGTATTCTTAGCATAGCATACTGCAAATTCTTATCTAGAGTTATTATTAAGAAACTCGGTACTGAAAATAAAAAACTATTCAGAATATTGGAAATTAAATGTAAATCCTTTATAAAGACAAGCTGATATCGACTTTCTAAAATTTTGCCTCAATAATAAGCTGTTTCCTAATTTTCTAAACATAAGACTTTACGAAAAAACAGCTCACAAAGAAAAGTCTACAGAAAATTTCAAAACGCAACTTCTCAAACGCGAAATTGTGAAAAAGAAAGGTAAATTAATCGACCTTAAAAAAGAATCCATTAAAAATGTTTTACTTTTCAGAAAAGAAACCGGAAATCTACACTTCTATTCTTCTATCTTATTCTTAACTAAAAGCTTAAGAGAATTCAAAGATGACATTGAGTTTAAACACTTAATAAATTACACAAACTTTATGGGGGAACAATTATGCAGAAAAACAAAGAATCAATAGTGACTAATTTATCAAATTATGAACCTAATGAACACGAATCTAGTATACTTGACAAAGGATTAAATTTTGGCCTTAAGAAACCATCTAAAAAGATAGAAAAACAAATTGAAACCGAAAGACTTTATGAAAAATTAAATACAATGAACATAATGGTAAAATAGATGTGATTAATGATGATGAACTTAAAACGAAATTAAAAACCTTTTCAATCTCATTTATTGAAAATAATAATCATGGAAAATTAACAAAAAATGAATATGACGCGATATCATCTTTTAGAAACAATGATGAAATCATAATAAAAAAATTCGATAAAGGTAATAGTAGCCTACTGTTATATTGAACAATAATGAATATAATAATAAATTGAGATATATTGTCAGCAATAATAGTAAATTTTAGAAATGTAATATTAACAGTTTTAACACAACACCCAAAACAAAAAATGAAATAAATAAAATTGCTAATTCAATAAATGACGTAAACATCTCCAAATTACTAAAACGATCAGGAAGTTATGATGACGGTCATCTTTATGGACTACCTAAGATTCATAAAAACTACTAATCCACCATTACGCCCTGTCATCTCAATCATCACACATGATATAGCTCAGTTTTTAAATAAGATAATAAGACCGTATCTTAACAAAAATTTTATTATAAATTTTACAACCGAAACACTAGCTAAATTATCTAACTTAAAAATAGCCAACGCTGAACAACTTGTTTCTCTTGACGTGGAATCACTTTTTACAAATGTACCAGTCATGGAAACCATAGAAATAATTTTGGACAATGTTTACAATAATCAAAATTTAATTGCACCAACTTTTAAAAAAAAGATATGAAACAATTACTTATTTTGTGTTGTACAAAAACTCCGTTTAGATTCTGTGATGAAACCTACATACAGATAGATGGTGTTGCTATGGGCACACCATTAGGACCTACCTTCGTAGCTTAGGGAATTCGTACACAAACAAAACATTCACATAGCACTTATACAAGAAACAAAACTAAAACGCACACACAAAACACCCACCATCCCTGACTTCACGGCGATCCGTCAAGATCGTACTGGGGGTAATGGAGGTGGACTCATCACTTACATACGTAAAAGCATTAGCTACACTGATGCTACCCAAAACATTACAAACACAATCCAAGCAGATAACACGATAGAAATACAGGCAGTTAACATTAAAACACGCGCAAAACACAACACCACACTAATCAACATTTACATCCCACCAGATAGTTCACCTCAGGTGCCAGCCAATTACAATCCACAGTTACACAATCTGGCCTCTCTCACTAATGTCATCTTAGGAGGAGACTTCAACGCCAAAGACACTAGTTGGTACCTGCACAACCAAAGCAACACCAGAGGCGGCAACATAGCCACACAACTAAACAGCCTCTTCATTCTTAACAATACAGAACATACACACATACCACATCAAGCAGGATACTCAAACTCCTCCCCAGACATAACGTTCTGTTCCCCCTCACTAGCAACACATACACAATGGAGAACAGAAAAACAACTGTCATCAGACCACCTGCCCATCATCATTACAACACATTCTACACTCTGCCCCAACAGCCTAAGGCACACTTACAGAAATTACAAGAAAGCTGATTGGGAACAGTTCAAAATACAGACTGAGGAACAATTCACCACATTAAACAGCACACCATCATAAACATCAATACAACACTCAAGACATTTAATCAGATCATCAATAATGCAAACAAATACATACCGAAGGGCAACATTAGGAAATACAACCCAAATTACACTAGAGAAATAGCCCACCTGATAAGGCAACGTAACAACCTCAAATAAACACACAAACCCCACACACAGAAGCCATAAAACAGCAGATACAACAGCTCAACACAGAAATAAACAACAAACTGAAAGAAAAACAAACAGAAACATTCAGGGAATTCATAACAACATTAAACCACTCCACAGATACATCAGGCTATACAAGACTATAAACGGCATTACCCACTCTAACAGCGGCATTCACACCTCACACGCGGCTATCTGTCGCAGCCAAAATAATATCCCAACATACACACAACAAGCTAACATTCTAGTTAATCACTACGCAAAGATAAGTCACTTAAACAGAGACAACAACCAGAAACATGCAGACAGACAAACAGCCAGACACAAGAAAACCTACAGACTCGACACAACCATTACACCCTTCAATACAGACCAGACCACCAAGATCATCAAAAATATTAAGAATTCGAAGGCTACTGGACCAGACAACATATCTAACATACACCTTAAACACTTGGGACCACAAGGAATACTAGCTCTCACAAATATCAGCACATATTCATACCAACACTGTATTATTCCTGACATATGGAAACAAGGTAAAATTATTACACTACTCAAACCAAACAAAAATCCAACAGAACCAGCTTCCTATAGACCCATTACTTTACTATGCACACCTTCCAAAGTAACAGAAAGACTAATCTTACAAATCACCAACCCACACATTCCACTATCGCCTACTCAACATGGATTCAGACCTCACCACTCAACCACGACATTACTCACTAACCTCACGCAGCACATCATGGATGGCATCAACTCCAGACGACCAGCTCAACGTACACTATTAGCAACAATAGACATTAGTAAAGCATTTGATGCTATCCCACGCTTCCCTCTCATAAACAAAATACTCAACACAAACCTGCACAATAACACCAAAAGGTGGCTGAGCAACTATCTTTCAGGAAGATAGTCACATGTCACATTTAATGACGTCATCCAAAAACAAGCTTTTTCCGAACGGGGTCCCTCAAGGCTCTGTTCTCTCACCAACACTGTTCAACTTATACATGCATGACATTCCAACACCCATAGATAACAAGCTTACATTATCATCATATGCAGATGACATCACTCTAACATCCACCCACAACAACATGGACACCGCTACAAATAACCTACAAACATACATAAACAGTATACAAGACTGGCTCACACACAATAGACTCAAAGTAGCGCCCACAAAATCAACCATCACCTTGCTTACAAGCAACACAAAAGAACACCAGGTAATTCCACAGCTTACACTAAACAACATCAACATTCCACACACTCACAGGACCAAAATACTTGGGGTCACATACAACACATCATTATCTTTTGCAAACCACATTCAGGATATTAAAAACAAATGTACGTCAAGAGTTAACACGCTTAGGGTACTAACAGGCAGAAACTTTGGACACCAGCAGGAAACAACATCACTCATATACAAACAATATATTCGCTCAGTTATGGACTATGCTAGCCCATGCTGGGCACCCATTATCTCAAACACACACATAAACACCTTACAGACAATACAAAACAACGCACTTCGTATCATTACAGGATGCACTCAAACAACACCAATAGAACACCTGCACACAGAAACAAAAATACTGAAAGTTAGGGAACATTTAGACATGAGGGGAACACAATTCATGGCAGCAGCGACAACTAACCCACAGCACCCTTGCCACTACTTGTACAATCACGCACCGACACCTCGCACCATTAAAGTAACACCAGAGAGACATTATAACCAAATACTCCATTCCATACCACGCCCCACAGACATCACACAGTACAGAAAACACATACACGCACACCTAACCCACAAAGCACTGACACGACTCGGTCCGAATGCGGTCCTAGGTGCGAAGCCGCCACCATTAACCCATTAACAGGTCAGAGATCAGCCTGAGCAGATCGGATCGAGTTAACTTAGCACGATTCCGATGTGGACATCACCCCAACTTACTAAACATATAAACACAGATAGACAACTCCATAGACGACACCTGCCACCTGTGCCACGACACACCACAAACAATTGAACACATTATGACAGACTGACCGCTCTAGCACACAACGAACACAAACACAAACATCACTAGTGCGCTGAACCGCTGGTCCACTCCGAAGAGGGCGATCGGTTACCGGCGTGCCGCCGGCTGCTCGATCAGGGTGGGCTGATCGGCTAAACAACAACAACAACAACCTTCGCAGACTTTCATATGTCAAACTTAGAAAATAAAATAATGAAAGAAAACAACTCTACAACCCAAAAACTGTATATGAGATATGTCGACGATACTTGAAAACTATTTAAAAACAATAACCACATTCCTTTATTATTCGAAGACTTCATGAACTAAGTAATTAAAATTCACATTTGAACCTTCCTTGAATAATACACTCTCTTTTCTCGACATTAATATTCATTGGTCAAAATGGATGTTTAACGACTAGTGTACGTGTTAAACCAACAAACAAAGGAATGTATTTAAAATATAATTCATACTCACCAGAAAAATATAAACTATCAATAATTAAAACAATCGTGCACAGAGCTTTCAATATACGCTGAAGTTGGCAACTATTTAATCAAGAAATTGAGAGAATAAAGCAAAATCTAATAAACAGTGATTTTCCGCTATTTTTAATCGATAACACTGGTATGCATCAATTTTGCTGTCAAGGGTTTTGTAAGTGATTCTTATAGAGGTTTTCCTGCTGATTTCGAATCTGCAATCCGTTTTTCTCAATCAGCTCAGGTTATCCGGCTAAGGCCTCATAAGTAAAATAGAATTTTTCGTGATTTTGTCAAAGCGGAATTGGAACAGTAACATCTATCATCACTTGTTTCACTTTATAATATCTTTTTTTACTTTTCAGGCATATAGATAAAATATTTCATAATGAATAGAGCGTGTAAAAATGATCCCAATAGATTCTGCTACATATGTGGGACGGTTACCATGCCAAATAACCAGTCCCAAATCACTAAATTTGTGAAGACAATGTATAGAGCATACTTTGGAATTAAGCTAGGGGACCAGGACAAAATTTCGCCCCTCATATGTGCTGCAAGACGTGCATTGAAAATTTGAGAAGATGGAGCAAAGGCAGAGCGAAATCTTTGCCTTTTGGAATTCCCATGATTTGGAGAGAAGGAAAGGATCACGTGACAGATTGCTATTTCTGCATGACAAACCTCCAAGGTGGGCTTATAAATTTATTTTTCTTAAATATTTTGAAATCCTCGTATGAAACTTGACATAATATTCACCATAATGTAATATTCACCATATATAGTATAATATTCACCATAATGGTAATCATACATTTACATATACATATTGTTATAGAAAATACATTTACACATACATATTGTTATACAAGTTACATTTACATATACAATGATTGTATATTTTCTTTCTTTTTCATTCATATTGTCCCCGAAGGGACAATATGAATGAAAAAGAAAGAAAATATACAGACTCCATCGACCTATTTCATATCTTACAGACCGCAGCCTTCCCTCACGAGCCGCCACTGTCTGAATGCTTCTTCTATTTCATATGCAAGTTTTATATCCATGTTTCTGTGTTTCCATTTTCAGGAGTTAATAAGAAGAATAAACACATTGTTGTATACCCTGACATTCCTTCTGCTATGAGACCTGTACCCCATGGTCCTGGAATTCCAATACCCGACCCACCTCAAACCCTGGACTTCGATGATTCTGATGATGAATCAATGACCAATGCCAATGACCAGTCCCAGTCGTATGTACCTCAAAATACCGCTTCAAATGAGCCGAGGCCTCTCAACCAGGCCGAACTTAATGATCTTACCAGGGATTTAGGACTTTCCAAATTAGCTGCCGAGATCTTGGGCTCACGACTTCGAGAGGACAACTTGCTGGCTCCGGGAACAACATTCTCCTGGTATAGGAAACGAGAGGAAGAATTCCGCAAGTTTTTTGCAGTGCACGAAAATACCTCTTCCTTATTGTACTGCTGCAATGTTGAGGGGCTAATCGAATCCTTGGGCCTGCCATATAACGCATCAGAATGGAGACTATTTATAGACTCGTCTAAACGAAGTTTGAAAGCAGTACTTCTCAACATTGGGAATAGGGTTGCATCAGTCCCTGTAGCACATTCCGTACAACTTACTGAGAGCTACGATAACATGAAAATTTTACTGGATGCTCTCGTATACGACCAACATAACTGGAGGATCTGTGGAGATTTGAAGGTAATACTAATATCATAAGTAAACTATTGCTATTGACTATGTGTTTTTCCAAAGGTTTTTGAGAGCGTATAAGAACACTTAACTTCCCCACAGAAGTGATACAGTCCAGTGCATAGATTTTTTATCTGATAGAACAAATTCTCTAAATTCTTTAAATATTTTCATTTTTTTCAGATTGTGGCATTTGTATTGGGAATGCAAGGGGGATACACGAAATACCCATGTTTCCTCTGCAAATGGGATAGCCGAGCGGATGAGAAGCACTATGCACAGCGTGAATGGGCATCCAGAGAGAATTTTGAACCTGGGTCGCATAATGTCGTTTCAGTGCCCCTTGTACCACCAACAAAAATTTTGCTCCCACCACTTCATATTAAGCTGGGCTTGATGAAAAATTTCATCAAATCAATGAATAAGGAGGGTTCAGCATTCCGATATCTCGAGAGTAAATTTCCTCATATATCTGATGCTAAACTAAATGCTGGGGTTTTTGATGGTCCTCAAATTCGAACTTTGATCAAGGATACTCAGTTCGAAAACGCAATGACTCCAACTGAGAAGAATGCCTGGCAGGCATTCAAATCAGTTGTCACTGATTTTCTTGGCAAGCGTCGAAGTCCAGAATACGAGTCCGTTGTCGAAAACTTGATGGAAGCTTTCAAAGCTCATGGGTCGCGCATGTCCATAAAAATGCACTTTTTGTGGTCCCACTTGGACTATTTTCCTGAAAATTGTGGGGATTATAGTGAGGAACAGGGTGAACGATTTCACCAAGATATCAAAATAATGGAAGAGAGGTACCAGGGAAACTGGGATATCAATATGCTGGCGGACTATTGCTGGTGTTTGAAGCGAGACGTGCCCGAAGAAAAACACAGACGGAAAGCCAAAAAAACTTCATTCCTTCCTCAATAAACTTTTTTTCATATTCATTGTATGAATAAAAGTATTTATTCACACAATGTTTTCATTTTTCACGAGTGTTCTTATAATATTACTCGTATCTACAGTGTTTAAGCTAAAAAAATCAATAAATTTGGGGATAAAATTGGACTTATAATAAATGGCCAATAGAGAAAAAACCTGACCTGATTGAGGGAAACCAATGTCATTTTCGAATTCAGCATGGTCGAATTATATAATATGAGTTGAAAAAACCCTCACAGCAGACAAAAAAATTACATATGCATACCAGTGTAATATCATAAACCGAACTCTAACAAATTTCTAACAAAAATAAGGAAGATAAAAATAAAAATAAAAAAACACGTATAAAATTTTACTTCGAAACAAAAAACCCAACAAAACTAGAACATGAAGAAAAATGTCTAAACAATATATTAAAGAGGCACATAAAACCAATGGATAAAGAAAAAACTATCAATGTTAACATACCATAAAAACAAAAAGTTATCAAGTCATTTTTTGAACGTAACAAAAACCCTGATAAGCAACATCATGTGGTGTACCAATTTACATGTCCTATAGTTCACTGTACGTCGACTTACATTGGTTACACCACAAACCACATTGAAGAGAGAGCTTACCAACATAAATATCGTCCAAGTAAAATTAACGAACATTACAGAGTAGATCATAAAATATTAAATTTAAAAATATTTCACAAACCTTTTAAATCTTATACTCATCATATAACGTACAAAAACTAAAAATTGCCGAAGCCTTTTACATTAAAATGGAAAAACCGAAAATTAATATAAAATTTAATGAACTTTGAATATTCCTAAATTAATTTGAAATTGTATGAAACTTACAATAAAAAATATATATATAACCCATTTTACTTTAAAATTATGTATAAAGCTCTGAAGATGTTCAAAGTAGTATATGAATGAAACGCGTCAGCAGAAGAAAAAATGAAGACAGTATTCTTAGCATACTGCAAATTCTTATCTAGAATTATTATTAAGAAACTCGGTACTGAAAATAAAAAACTATTCAGAATATTGGAAATTAAATGTAAATCCTTTATATATTATTATTATTATTATTATTATCTTTACGATTTCGCGTCCACATTTAAGAGAGCAACATTATCTTTGGTAGGGCTGCTCAAAGTTAAGCGATAATAGGTTTAGAGGGTAGTTGAATGGGAGACCGACCTGCGTCAAGTTTATGTAGCGACCCGTAGTTCGAATCCCACTTAAAAATATAGGTCTCCTCCGCCATATGACCTTAGATGTTAGGAAGAAGGTTAAACAAACCCATCACCTTATCTTTGGTAAATTTGTCCTTATCTGATATTAAAATAGCGAGAGAAACTAATAATTTCTTCGCTGTAAAGAAATTTGGACTGTTGGAGATAAGGATTTTTCTATAAAATTGAATATTTTTCTTTCTGGACAACTAAAACTAATCCATCCAACTCTCGACATAACTTGTGTTTTATAAACCTATATACAGTGTATTCTTCGTGTACCCATGAATGATTATGTTTGCTCTAGTGGTGTACCAATTAATCGCCATCGGCAACGGCAGAATCGGCCATTTGGGGGCATCGGCCAAATTTAGCCGATTCTTTTACCGATTCTTGACATTTTTAAATTTTCATTACAAAACAGAATCTATATTTTTAGAAAAATGAACATGCAAAAAACGCTATTTATAAATTTATGCTCGTTTCAAAGTGTAATTATATAAAAATATTTTATATTTACGAAAAACGCAAAGCTTAATAAGTTAAATTTCCTTTAAATTTACAATTTCTCTAACGAGCTACTCTCATATTATTATAAACTATTTAATTTTCTGCTCTTCTATATTAAGTTATACTTTGTAATTTATATATTAAACCATCTTATTATGTTCACTTTATTTTAGGTATTTTAATAATTTTATAAATCCAAATTGTATATCCATTTTTTTTATTCAAATTGGTCATCAGGATTCAGGGCCTTCAAATTTTACTGAAAATTTTTTGTTGTTTACATTGTTGAACAAAGAAAATACCATTAACATAAGGAAAACAATTACTTAAATATTGGTATTCAGTTCATGAGACTAAAATAAAATTATTTTATCATTTTACTGAGTAATAAAAGTTTTTAACATCATTTGAGCTACGGTATATGAGTAGCAAATTCTGGTACTGTGGTATTGTGGAGTGAGCTAAGAAAGGCATTTAAAAATTTAAAAATAGGAAAATTGAAAGTTTTCACATTAGATTAGTAAAATTTATGAAGGGAATTGATTTTTTAAAATATAGGCAAAGAATCGGAATCGGCATCGGATAAATTTTGGAATTGATACATCACTAGTTTGCTCAAGTTTGGCAAATTTAAAATTTGCATAATATGACGTTAACAGAGACAATGATGTTTTTCATATGGCGAACTGTTCGTTCTTTCACTTTGATTTATTAATTTTTTATTCCGTGTATATTACCTTGTTGCAGAATATAAGGGTATATCGAACACATATTTCTAGTTTAGCTATTAAGAATGAAGGTTAAATGTTCAATAAGCCTTTCACTATTCTCCTGTCGATAATTTTCGCTTGTTCACCTCTCTGATCGGGAATGGTCGTATTTTATTGCCTCTGCAGCCTAATTCCCTTCCAACTTATGCCAAAGTACTTCAGTGTAATTTTTTTATTTCAACGGTCCCCTTTCCTCTTCTACCAACTTGTTTACTTTTTTATCACTCAGTTTTCATTACATTCAGTTTATTTTCTTTCTTTTTTATCTGTTATTTTGTTTGTGCATTTCCTTTGTCGGGAAAATGTCGTGATCCTTTTTTCAACTTTGTTTCTTTTCTTTTGTTTATTCATCTTTTTTTGCCTTTATTTTTTTCAGGTTTTCTTGTTTATTCTTTTCCAATTTATTTCATTAGAATTTAAATTTAATTTTCCAAACATCCCTCCACTCCTTTCATGCATTTCATTTATGTAAAATTTTGTTTTTGCTATTAGTAAGAATTTTTTGTTGTCATAATACATATAGAGTAACTTTAGTAATTTCTAATACATTCATTCTTTCAAAAGAGAGCAAGTGTTTCACGAATTTTCCATACCAATTTCGTTTCCTGTCGTTCCTTATGAGCACAGTGTGTTGGTTAAAATGGAAAATCATTTCATACCGCAAATTACAAAACAGGATTGAAAATTTTGATTCTCTTAATTAGGCCTCAAATTCAGGATAAAACTTTGATTACTTCAATAATTTCCTAACATTAGATTTATATGCAATGAATTAACATAATAATAATATATTATATATATATATATATATATATATAAATATATATATATATATATATATATATATAAAACTAATCATAAGTTATCTAATTACAGAGCAGTGATAAACCCAATCACACACACACTTAAAATGATGTATTGAAATTAATATTAGTCTCGAATGAATTAAATTAATTCTGTACAACTGGGCTTCGAAGACATATAGCCAGAATTTAATAAGGAAGGAAGTTAAAACACTTCAATTTCGCTTCGGTAAACCTATATATAATTTGCGTATAATTTTAACTAACTATACTACATTATAATTATTTTGGCATCTTTCCTGAAATGTCTTTAATCATAAGACATCAATATCATCTGTAACCTCAATAAATACGACTGCATCCAAAATTTCTATAAAAATCTTATGTATTTACTCGTATATACAATTATCTGTATGATAGACCATTTCATTGTTATTACTTCTATAAGTTTTTAGGAAAAGCAAAGAATAAATTACAGCACCACAATGTCTTGTCACCCCAGTAAAATACTAACTGATTTTCGTTTTTCTTTCAGACCCATTTGAAATATGTGATAGCAACAACTATACGATTGAACAACGCGTATTGGCTAGTACCTGTCCTGGGTCCATGAGCGACCACCTAATGGCAAAACCAATAAAAATATTCGTGCAGACTTCCAGGACCGATTCAGTCGTGCAACTCCTCCTCCAAAAAAAAAAAAAAAAAGCTGGACGTCTGTCTGTAGCTCCATTTAACTTCGACATTACTGTATTATCTCTCACTAACTGTATATATGTCTATCTTCAGGATGTGAATTGTCATTGTATTATTAATATTTGTCTTATGGACTATGGTCTGCCAATAAACCTTTTCATTTTCAATAATAATGATAATAATAATGATAATAATAAATAATAATAATGGTGATAATAATTGTAAAGATAATAATGTTTATGATAGTAGCAGTAATAACGGGAATGGTGGTGGAAAAACTATCTATCTATCTACCAATATATCATACTGTATATATGAGAATGAAGGAACTGAACTGGATTATAAAGAGATATACTGGAGAAATATTGAAATTATGAAGTCATTAAAAGAGTTTCCGAATTTCATCCGAAGATTGCTTTTTATGGAGGTTATTTTACCGTACAACATAGTCTTCTTTGAATCGATTCAGTTCGAGTTTACAAATACAATTTTTTCCCAGTCTATATATACACAGTATATATATAATATATATATATATATATATATATATATATATATATAATATATATATATATATATATATATATACAGGGTGTCCGAGAATTATCTGTACAATTTTGGCTGTTATTAAAAGTCAACCATGAAGTGTAGAAATTCCAGTGTTGTCCCATTTTACAGAGAATCTCTAAGTTTTTTCTGATACCAAGTTTTGACAAGTTTTTTAGAAATTCCAGTGTGTCCGAACATTATCTGTACAATTTCATCTTTTAATAAAATTCTTGATAACACACGTAAAATTCTTAAACAAGATTATTTAGAATCTGTATTTTCAAAAGTTTCTTTTATTAAAGTAACGTTGTTACAAACATTCGATATTTGCACCATTAGTGATTCGCAAAACATCCAATCGATACTCCAAATGTTGCCATGTACGCTGCAGCATATCCACATCAATTCGCTCAATAGCAGCTGTGATTCTTGCTTTTAAATCATCAATGTCTGTCACCCGCGTACATTTCTGAAACCTTGTCAAAACGTGGTATCAGAAAAAACTTAATGAGATTCTCTGTAAAATGGGACAACACTGGAATTTCTACACTTCATGGTTGACTTTTAATAACAGCCAAAAATTGTACAGATAATTCTCGGACACCCTGTATATATATATATATATATATATATATATATATATATATATATATATATATATATAGTTACCAATTTATAGTGGGCAATTATGGTTACCACTTTGATGCGTAAATTGGTACTATAATGAATAATGATAATTACGGTTAATTGAATGTCACTGATAAATTGTTAATGATAAATGCTTTGGCCGAGGTCACCAGATCTTTGCAGATCAAATTATGTTATTAATTAAGTTATTAATTAGGTTAATAGAATGAGTTTTCTTCCTTTATTACACAAAATGATTTATGAATGAGATAGAATATGCTGATTGCTTACAGTTGAAACAATGTGTACACTTGAAATAATGCCTTCAATAAAATAACGGCTTGATATTTAGTAACGCGGGAGGTAATGATTAGTCTTTATACAAAGTTAGGTGAATGACACCAGGCCCAAGTGGGGCCTGCAAACGTTGTTACATGGTGAAATCTCGCTTGTCACTGAGTTTTCGGAGGGAGAGAAGAAGCCATGTCCAGAAGTCCTTGTAACGAAGTTGATGTGTGCTGCCTTGTATATTCCCGCTCTGTGACGTCATCTTAATCGTGTTTGTGTGACGTCATCTTCGTGGTGTTTGTGTTGATGGAATATCGCTAATTGTGTTGATGCAATATTGCTAAGGTGTTTGCAAACGTCTCTGCCACTTCAGTAGTCACTATATATATACTACCGGTCAAAAGTTTAAGTACACCCTGAAATATTCATAAATTTCAAATTTTTTTTAAAGTTTTTATTTATTAACTAAGTTATCATGACACAAATTCATAAGCACAAACATGGGAACTTAAATAGCAACAAATCGGGACAATTTACCGAAAGCAAAGTCTAAATTTTAGATTCATCAAAATAGCCTCCTCAGCAGCAATTACAGCAGAACAAATTCGAGGCATGCGCTCAACAAGAGAAAGAAGATAGTCTGGTGAAAGCTGCTGCCAGCACTCTTGTAAGAGTCCCCAGCGCTTCTGAACACTGGATGGCTGCTTGGCTTTCACTCGTCGATCCAGTTCATCCCACACCAGCTCGATGGTGTTCAGATTCGGGGACTGTGCTGGCCATTCCATAACTGTGAGCTGACGTTGCCGTTCTTTCTGCTTCAGGTAATTTTGACAGAACTTGGAAGTGTGTTTAGGATCGTTGTCTTGCTGCATTATGAACTGTTGGCCAACTAGTCGCAGTCCAGATGGGATGGCATGGCGCTGTAGAATGCTGTGATAGTCACGTTGGTTCAGTATTCCGGTGACTTTGTGGAGATCTCCAACTTGCTCCCCTGCAAAACATCCCCAGACCATCACACTTTCTCCACCGTGCTTCACTGTTGGCACAACACACTGCTGTGTCATTCTTTCACCCGCTCTGCGCCGCACAAATACTCTGCGTTTGGATCCAAAAACTTTGAACTTTGATTCGTCAGTCCAAAGGACAAATTTCCACTGCTCAACAGTCCATTTTTAGTGTTTTTTTAGCCAAGGCTAGCCTTTTCTTTTTGTTCTGGAGTCTCAGCATTGGTTTCTTTGCTGCAGTTCGTCCTTTTAATCCTGCCTCTCTAGTCTTCTCCGAACAGTTGATGTTGAAACTCTTGTACTTCTGGAGTTGTTCAGCTGGGCTTTCATTTCAGGTGCTGTGAGGCGTCTGTTGCGCAGACTGGTGACTCGGATATACTTGTCCTCTGAGTCTGTTGTGGTTCTTGGTCGCCTTGATTTTTCTTTCCTTATTTTGACCAATTTCTTCGTACCGTTTAATAGCGCAAGCAACCGCATTCACAGAAACTTTTAATTTTTTGCAATTTGCCTCTGAGAAATGAGGGCCAATCACTGAATTACAATCGACTGTCTTTTTTCTGTTGTTAACTAAGCTTTGGCACCATTTTTGCTTTTTGAAACACAGAAATATACCTTAAACTACACAGTTAACTCCTCTGCAAGGATTTTATATGCAAAGACCTGCAGCGCATGTTAATAACTGATCACATGTATTAACATACTCCTGAAGAAATACACTACCCAAGTAAAGACTTTTAAACTGTGTTTTGACCTTTGGGCAGAGCTAATGGCATTAATTTTAGATTGCATGCTAGACGTCAATTAACAAACACATTTTGAAGGCTATTTTGAAGAAGCTTCTCTGTTACAACACACTGCATAGGGCAGATGCACTGAAGCATACAATATGAAAGCCAGGTAAGCAAATTCATCTCTAGTATCTGTTAAGTTTACATTTGAAGTTTATTTCATGAACTAAGCAGCAAAACATTGGAAATTAGTAGGTGTACTTAAACTTTTGACAGGTAGTATATATATATGTGTATATATATAATATATAGAATGACCGCTCCTTTTTCGGAGAGAATGTATCGCCGCATCCGGTACACGCGCGAATAGTGCCAAACCGTAAAGACGTGAGTTCAGTGTGCATGTGCGAGACCCGAGGTTATAAAAGCTCGAGTCAAGCCACAAGTCATATATTGGGCGTTACACCAAGACACTCGTAACAACGAACCAGAACCACCAATACTGAATGTCTAGCGTCTGACAAGCAGGGCCGCCAAGAGCTGCCCCAGGCCCTGAGGAAGGATTGGTATATGGGCCTCCATGTTTACTCAGTATTTTATTATGAATGTTTTTTGTGTACACAACAAGCAAACTGATTATATGTCCAAGTCACTATTCAAAACATACAGTATTAATAAACAATTCGGAGGATAATGACCATTTTATTTTTCGAATCAATTATATTAATTGTATCACCATACAATTTACAAATGCAGTACCAGTCCATGCAGGCAAGACAATTGTTTACTGCAAGATTTTCATAATCAGAATTGTACTTTCTTTGCCTTCTCTCTAGCAAAGTGATAAATGATTCTGATGAAATTTAAAATAAGGGCTAACTGGCTTTCAATTATAATGGTTCCCAGATCTCTCAGTCGGTCTTGAGCATTGGTGGACTGCAGATAATATTTTATCTGTTTCAGTTTAACTATGATAATCTCTATAAAATGTATGTTCATTAATTATATTTCCTCTCTGTTATTTAATCAATTGCTTTATTAATATTTTTAGATTTTATCCCCCCTCTTTCCGGGCCTCCAAGAGGTCCGGGCCCCAGGGATTTATCCTGGCTTCCCCGCCTTCTTGGCGGCCCTGCTGACAAGTCCCAATTCAGAATAACTGGTGTCAGAAGTGCACCAGTTCAGAATATATATATTATGAAATGAAATGAAAAGGTTTATTGGCAGACTATAGTCCAAATGACAAATATTATTAATACAATGACAGTTCATATACTAAAGATAGAAAATTAGAAATATATACAATTAATTAGAAATAATACTGCAATGTCGAAGTTAAGTGGAACTACATACAGACGTTTTCGTACCAAGAAGTCCATAGCTTATAGGATAAATGGCAGGACTCATGGATAGCTTGGATGATCGGGTTGGTTGATTTTTTAATTCTTTGCATTAGACTGTGTTGAGCACGTCTTGTTACCTCCGGGAAGCTCGGGACATTGCGCGTAGCAAACATTTGCGAAGCTGAGCATCTCGGGGGTAATTTATGTAAGAGTCTAAAAGACCTGTTGTACAGCAAATTTAGGGTTCTGCCAGGACCTTTTTTATAATTCACCCACAGTTGCTGACCGTATATATTACTGCAGAAAGTGCGAAAGAGTTTTGTCTTTAGCTTCACTTGTACAGAAACGAAAGTTCCTTATGGTGATATTCGCTTCAGCACACAGGCTTCGAGGTTGTTTTCTTATATCCGAGTCATCACTCAAGGAACTGGTAATAGTTTGACCCAAATACTTAAACTCTTGTACTTCCTCAATTACTTCACCATTCATTTTAAACCTTATATCAGCTGGCTGATTACAGCTTTTAGGATGAATTGCATAACCTTGGGTTTTGTAACATTAAAAAGAATATCATGTTTCTGCGAATACGCTTCGCAGACATTTAGGAGCCGATCCAGACCTTTAACAGAGGGACTTATTAACATCATATCATAGGCATAAACTAAGTTATTTATCCTTGTGTTATCTATACAACATCCTACTGTTGCCTCATTAAGTGAAGCAATTAATCCGTCAATATACACATTAAACAGCATAGGGGAGAGCAAGGAGCCTTGTCTCACCCGCAAGAGGAGCCAAAACACTCGGATAGTACATTGCCCACCTAACAGTGAAAGATTGGTGGGAATACCAAAATTTCAATAAAATTAATATGTACGTGGGAACCTTCCTGTCTTCTAGTTTTGCAAATAAAATATTGTGGTTCACCCTATCATATGCCTTACTTATATCAAGGAAACAGCTATAAATGGTTGAATTACTGTCAATGTATTTAGATATTGTTTCTTTAAGTACATAGATACACAGGTCAGTTGAGTGGGACCTTTTAAAGCCAAACTAATTAGGAGATGTCCATAGGAAATATATATATTATATTATATTAAAGAAAATACAGGCCTGTATACGAACGGTTTGCGATTGCTGATAATAATTACCTTACTTTTCCCAGTTTATATATATATGACTTTGGTTTAGCTTCCACCCGAATTGTTCATTCTGACGAAGGTCAAGCTTGTCACTCCATCTTAGACCCACAGTTTAACGTGGAATCCGAACCACGCCCTACCAGCAGCCCAGAGTCTTTACCATCAGGCTACTCAGAGTACCCATTTATCTATCAACCAACCTTTTTTAACTTGTATGGAATGATGAACTGCTGGGTTTTGCTGCGCGCCGCCTGCCGTCAGCGGGTGTCGATCCCGGGGCCGATCGATTCATAGTCAGCGATGCTAACCACTACACTATCGAGCCGCATCGTGGGTTTTGGTTCAGTTTGTGTAGTGCAATCCTGAGGTAGTACGAGTGTGACTGATTGATACAGGTAAATTTGTGCTGCCTTGGGAGGAAACACAAACTTGTTGTGCATCTTGCTCCTGAAGATGTTGCGAGCTGTTCATACCCTGAATTGGGCATATGGGCGGAATAATACTCTATGTAAAAAGATGTACAACCTTTCATATTATATATATATATATATATATATATATATATATATATATATATACAGGGTGGCCCAAAACAAATGGCACCAATTTTGAGAAGTGATATCTCAATAACCATTGCAGCTAGGGACTTAAAAAAAACAACCAAATGAAAGATAATTCTTTTCTCTTTAAATACTTATTCTATGGCTTGATGGTTATAAGCCCATATAATGCCCAAAATTGGCTTCCAAAAAAAATATACAAAAAAAGTTGCGCATTTATATTTATTCATTGATCCTAATTTTAAATGAAATTTTTCTATTCCAGACCCCTCAAGATGGGATTGAGAGAATCTGATAAGAACATTATACAAGCACTACGTGAAGAAAAAGGATATTCATTAAACAGAATCCTTTACGAATTTCCAAATAGAAATTGGAAAAAAAGAACTGTGGCACATTTTTCACAAAAACTTAAAGAAACCGGCAGCAGTCAACGGCGTCCGGGAAGTGGTCGACCAAAAAGAATTAGAACGCCAGAAAACATTGAAAAATTAAATTAAATGGTTTTAAGTCAAGAGGAACAACCGGGAACAAGTAAAAGTGAACGTGAAGTTGCGAAAGAAACCGGAATTTCACGTTCATCAGTACAGCGAATAATTCGAAAAGATCTTGGGTTGAAAACATTTAAGAGGGTGAAGGTTACTGCTTTATCGGAGCCTGTGAAAGAAAGACGTTTCCATCGATGTTTAAATCTATTGCGAATATTTCGGTCAAATGAGTCTGTGAAAAAAATTTGGTTTTCTGATGAGAAACGATTTACGGTCGAAACACCACGAAATACCCAAAATGATCGGGTTCGTGCAGCAGTGGCGACAAAAACTCATGTTGACCCAAAACGACTTTTGCGTGAAAAAAAACACTTTTCAGATTTGATAATGGTTTCCCTTGCAGCGTCATCTGAGAACAAAACATCCATCATTTTTATTCAGCGAGGCGTTAAAATTAACTCAATTTACTACTGTAATGACATTTTGTCTCCAATGTTGTCAGAGATCAAGGAGACGAGCACTGATTTTGTGTTCATGCAAGATGGAGCCCCATCTCATACAGCCAAGGAAACGATAACATTTCTCAATAATAATTGTCCTGGTTTTATCGAACCAAATAATTGGCCACCATGCAGCCCAGATCTAAACCCCATTGACTACTTTGTGTGGTCTGCCTTAGAGAGAGAAGTCTACCATGGTCAGAAAATCCGTGATGTGAACCATCTTCGTGAACGAATTCAGGCTGCATGGGAAAGTCTCTCACAAGTGACGATCTCAAAGGCAATTTCAAAATGGAGGGCGAGATTACAGGCTGTGGTTGACCGTAATGGAGGACAGATTGAGCCATTTATTGAAAATTAGGTTTAACTTAAAACCACAGAACTTCGTTTAAAGACCGTAAATTAGAAGATAATTAATTAGAAAAAAATAAAAGGAATAAATATATATGCGCAACTTTTTTTGTATATTTTTTTTATAAGCCAATTTTTGGCATTACATGAGTTTATAACCATCAAGCTATTGAATAAGTATTTAAAGAGAAAAGAATTATCTTTCATTTGGTTGTTTTTTAAAATCCCTAACTGCAATGGTTATTGAGATAACACTTCTGAAAATTGGTGCCATTTTTTTTGGGCAACCCTGTATATATATGTGTGAGAGAGATAGATAGAGAGTTACAAGGAGTTACAAGGAAAAGTAGTACCTCAAAAGGCCTTGCGGCCCATACCGAGGAGGTACCAATGACAACGGGTGCCACGGAAAAAATCATACACACTCAAATAGTGTGCAACATTCGGTCGGTCTAACCTTTTCTTGAACAGATCCACAGAAGAACTGTTCACAACTTCTGAAGGTAACCTGTTCCACGTGTCACAGATCTTATACGTAAAGTAATTCCCACACACGCTAGTCCTAAACCGTTTCAAATCCAACTTCCAACCATTGTTGCGAGTTGGGTTATCATTTAAACTAAACATACTTCTAAAATCGACATCGTTGAACCCGCGTAAGAGCTTGAAAACCTCGATCAGTTGACCGCACAGCCTCCGAGTTTCCAGCGAAAAAAAGTCAAGGGCGCGTAAGCGTCGATTGTAGCCCATATGCCTAACGGAAGGGATTAACTTTGTGACCCTCGTCTGCACTCGCTCCAGCCTCTCAATATCTTTTCTGAGGGTGGGCGACCAGAACTGCACAGCATACTCCAGGTGCGGCCGAACCAGGGAATTGTACACAGAGAGAGCACAATCTCCTTGTTCCGAAACTGAAATTGTCTCCTGATATAACCCAACAGCTTCTGGGCTTTCTTTTCCACCTCTACGCACTGTTTGGTAAACTTAAGGTCGCTGCTAATTAGCAAAGCTGGGCACTTGCGGTTTTTTTTGCGGTACTGCGGTACTGCGGTACTACCGCACTACCAAACCGGTACCGCATAACGCAGTACCGCAAAGGATCGCTGAAAGTACAGGCTGTACTTTCAGCGATCCTTTGCGGTACTGCGTTATGCGGTACCGGTTTGGTAGTGCGGTAGTACCGCAGTACCGCAAAAAAACCCGCAAGTGCCCAGCTCTGCTAATTAGCACACCCAAGTCCTTTTCCAAATCAGTGACCTCGATATTACTCCCCAACATCGAGTAGTCCGACTTGGGATTGGCATAGCCAATGTGCATCACTTTGCATTTACCCAAGTTGAACGGCATTTGCCATTTATCGGACCACTCTCCTATCCTACCTAGGTCCGCACGCAGTTCCTCGATCGCTTCGGGCGTCCCAACATTGGCCCCAAGCTTGGTGTCATCAGCGAATTTGGCGATCCTACTGACGATGCCACCGTCGATATCATTTATGTAAATGATAAACAACAGCGGCCCCAAAACGGAACCCTGAGGAACCCCAATAGTGACCGAGGCCCAACCCGAACTAGCCACTTTAATTGCAACCCTCTGCCGCCTATTTCTCAGCCAGTTTTCAATCCACCTACCCTACCTATTTCCCCACCGATACCCAGCGCGCGCACTTTCGCCATTAGCAGGCGGTGAGATACCTTATCAAAGGCTTTCTCAAAGTCGAGATAAAGTATATCAATCGCCCTACTCTTATCATACTCACTCAACATGACGTGGAAAATCTCGAGCAAGTTGGTGAGACACGACCTATGCCGTCTAAACCGATGTTGGGAGTCCCCAAGCAGCTTGTATGAATCCAAATGGTCAACGATCTTATCCGCTATTATCCCCTCTAATAATTTACCTACAACTGAAGTGAGACTAATGGGACGATAGTTCCCTGGACTTTCGTGATTTGTTGAAGACTGTAGCCAGGTGGGGAGCCACCTGGTCGCGCACCTCCCGCAACACTCTGGGAAGAAACTGGTCTGGCCCAGGAGCCTTAAACGCGCTCAGTTTGTCTATTCTATCGGCAACGACTGTCGCGGTACATCGAACACTATCCAGGCCAGCACCTTCGTGCCTGACGCCTGGCTCAGGGATGATGCGGGTGTCCTCCCTGGTGAACACTCCCGCAAAGTACTCATTAAGCACATTTGCGATGTCCGCGTCGGACGTCCGCAGAACGCCGCTTTGGTCCTTTAACGGACCTATCATTCTTCTAATGGGCTTTCTACTATTAACATAACTGAAGAACTCCTTAGGGTTCCCCTTGCAGAGGCTTGCCACCCGTAGTTCTTCGTTACGTTTCGCTTGCCTAACCTTCTCCTTCACTTCCCTACACAGGCGAACATACGCTTCAGTGTTCTCATGGGAACGATTGGCCTTCGCCCTCCTATACGCTACTTTCCTATTTCGGATAGCCGAAGCGATGTCACGATTGAACAACTTAGGCTGCGTTGAAGCAGGGTTGACCGGTTTTGAGGGTATGGCAGCAGACTGCAGCACCATAAACTCGTCCCGGAATGCACTCCACACTCCCTCAACATCGCCGCCGACCTCGAACCCAATCTCACCTACGCTATCCCTGAGGCTAACAAAGTCCGCCCTCCGGAGATCGAGCTTATTGCCTCTCGAGTTACTACGCTTCACCCGAGGGACGCACACACGGAACCTAATCAGACCGTGATCACTCCCGCCCAACGATTCGTCAACGGTGAGGCCAGTGACGAGGTTGTCTTCGGTCGTGAATACTAAGTCTAGAACGCTTTCGCCTCGTGTAGGCTCATTTACCCACTGAGTGAGGAAGTTCTCATCAGCAAAGTCAACTAGCCTCCTCCCTTCAGCATCAGCAGTCCTGTCTTCCCGCTTTATGCCGCGACAGTTGAAGTCTCCTAAAACTACACACACCCTATCCCCTAGCAGGCTACTGAGTTCGGTGTACAGGGCTGTATCCTCCTCAAGGAGGAGATGCGGAGGTCTGTACACCAAGATTAACCTATAGTTCGTCCCTCCCACGTTCAGATCGACGCCAAGCAGCTCCCGTTCCGATCGGAACTGGCAGTCAACCGGACTCAACGTGTCCCTGACGTATATTAGTACCCAACCCCCTTCCCCACGGGTGCGGTCTTTACGAAACATTCTATACCCGGGAATTTCGAACTCCCCAACGTAGTCCCTACGATCAGTATGAATCCAGGACTCGGTGATAGCAACGATATCCTGGTATTCTGATGCTAAGAGCGCCCGTAGCTCGCAAAACTTGTTCCTAATCGACCTAGCATTAAAAAGCATTGCACGGAGGGAGCCTTCCCTATTCTGACCGCCCCCTAGCACGACCCGTTTCCCGAACAGCCAGGGCTGTCGGGAGTTGAAGAGCCCCTCACTAACGAGGGGGCAACTTCCGCAGGAGCCTGAGCCCCCTCCAACGTAGAAGGAGGGTCACCCACCTGTACCTGAACGCACCCTTCAGTTGAAGGTAGGTCCGCCACTGGCTCATCATCATCTCTCCCCGGTGGGGCCCCATCATCTCTCCCCGGACTCGACCTCACCATTCTGTATAGGTGCCGGTCGAGCAGCGCGCCTAGCACACCTTTACCCTTGTTATTGAGGTGGACACCATCCCTCTGGTAAAGGTCCCACCTACCGAAAATGCGTCGAAGGGGTCAATAAACCTCACGCCCAGCGGGACGCACAAGTCTTGCACCCTGTCGTTGATGCCAATGACCTTACTGAGTGCGTGGTCACTGGCATTCATTCGCAGTAAAATACCCATTAACATTCCCCTGTCTGTCTTCAGTTTTAGATCATCCGCAAGAGACATGATCTCGGTGATGATCCCCTCTGAAAGACCTACCCCACCGCCTTTGAGGAACAGGTCGTTGCCACCAGCGTGGACAACGATCGCAGTCCTCCGACTAGCCACGCGCACCTTCTCTACCTCCTCCCTTAAGTGCGCCGTTCCCCGCCCAGGTAAGTACCTTACCTTCCTCCCATCCTGGTTTGCAGAAGCAAAGTACTTCTCCTGGCCCCTGATCTGCGAGTCCCCAATCAAAACGGTGTCTTCCTCCTTAGAGCACAGGAGACTAAAGCGGTTAGAGGTCCTGACAGGGGCAACTGGGGTCTCAGGCTTCGGCTTCGCAGCCTTCTTGCCCGAGAACTTTCGAAACCCGTCGCCACCCATACACGCAGTTACACCACCCGACCCACCCCGACCGGTAGCTACATCCTTCGGTTTCTTTGGGCCATCAGTAGGCCCCTTCCCACCCTTTTTCTTCATCGGCCCCTTCCCACCCTTCTCTATCGACCCCTTCCCACCCTTCTCTATCAGCCCCTTCTTTGCGTTTTCCACCTTGCGCCGCGGTTCGAAGCATTCCACGTGGGTCGCTGGCGATTCCTGACACTGATTTAGGACCCTGGCCCCCGGTTGCACCGCTACCGTTTCTCCGCGGTCCCGAGATCTGTCCATTCCATCGCTGGACCGCCTTTCCACGGCACGGAGAGAGGAGAGAGAGGAGAGAGAGGAGAGAGTTACAAGGAAAAGAAGCACCTCAAAAGGCCTTGCGGCCCATACCGAGGAGGTACCAGTGGCAACGGGTGCCACGGAAAATTTTCTACACCCTCAAATAGTGTGCAAGATTTGGTCTAACCTTTTCTTGAACTGATCCACAGAGGAACTGTTCACAACTTCTGAAGGTAACCTGTTCCACGTGTCACAGATCTTATACGTAAAGTAATTCCCACGCAGACTAGTCCTAAACCGTTTCAAATCCAACTTCCAACCATTGTTGCGAGTTGGGTTATCATTTAAACTAAACATGCTTCTAAAATCGACATCGTTGAACCCGCGTAAGAGCTTGAAAACTTCGATCAGTTGACCGCACAGCCTCCGAGTTTCCAGCGAAAACAAGTTCAGGGCGCGTAACCGTCGAGAGAGAGAGAGACGTATGAAACTTATGGAGAGAAGTTACACGTTTCTGTTTATACATGTTAAAATTATTCATTTAATAATAGAGTTGTTTTTACGTTGAATAAAAATTTGGTAAATTGTGACAAATTTGTTTTCAAAAGCTATTAAATAATTTCTCATTGTACAGAGATGAAAAACAAATTTAAATAAAATTAATGTGAAAATTTACTAAAGAAATTAAAAAAGGCAAAATAAAATAGTATATGAAGGGTAAATAAATAAAATCTATTTCTATATTATTAGCGATTGCACGCAGATAACACTAAACAAAAACGACTCGATATCCGCTTTTCAGAAAAAAATTATTTCATGAAAGTGTTTCAGAACCTTCGTTTTTGATGTACGACCGAGAATTCGGCTCCAAACAGATAAGGAGGCATGTGGTCCTAAATTTTGGAAAAGTAGTGTAAAAGATTTTTAATATATATTTCATTCATTATAATCTGGAGGTACACCGTTTATTTTCTTCTCTTTAGGAAACTTATAATTAATTCATAATTCCCTATGACAGTTTATACTGTCAGTATATATATATATATATATATATATATATAATTTTTCAGACCAACAAAGACCCTAAGATCCACTCATGGCTGGTCTACCTAGCTGCGTTCATAATTGTGTATTGTGCATGTCCTCCGTGGTGGCGGAGAGAACTTACAATTTTACGTGGGTTCCGAACAGTGGCGGCTCGTCGGTAGGCACTGCGGAACTGCGAAATTTTTGATTTACAATTGAAATAATCAAGAACAATATAAGGATGAGCTCACTGAATAACTTTTTCAATAACTTTTGAAACTTTTATTCATTGCTCAATGCTCATCCTTTTATTTCAGTAATTATTTCAACCCATTCTTAGAGACAGCACCCCTAGAATTTTTAGTCACGAGCCGCCACTAGTTCCGAACCACAAAGCCTTAATTTTACTACCTTAAACTATACTCAATCTATCAAACATATGCGTCTAATCGATTTTTAAACATGTTTATAGACTTGCTACTAATTACTTCTACCGGCAAACTATTCCACCTATTTACTATTCTATGCGTAAAAAAGTTTTTTGGCAACTGCTGTCTCGAACCTTCTACTTGTCAACTTACACCCGTTATTTCTAGTCCTATTATATTGAGATATTTCGAAAAAGCTATCTCTATCTACGTTATCGAATCCATTCATACTTTTAAAAACCTGGATTAGATCACCCCTTAGCCTCCTAGTCTCGAGTGTAGTCAATTTTAACTCTTTAAGCCTATCCTCGTACGACTTCGACCTAAGTGACGGAATCATCTCAGTTGCTCGTCTTTGAACTCTTTCGATTTTGTTTAAGATACCTAAGCGCCACCACAGGCGAAAACGTGTTTTTCATGGATATCACTATTTTCACCCTTCCTCTATCGCGTGGTTTGGGTTATAATGACCTTACCACACTAGAAGTATGGTTGAAAACCTTATGAAGCGAACTACATTTTTCACCTCTATCGCCAACCAAAAGTTCACCCAAAGTTCGGCATAATAAGAAAATAAAAAAATATAAAAAAATATATATAAAATATGAAAATCTATTCCAAAAAATCATCAACATCTTCATTAGCATACTTAGAACTCTAATTTAGCCGAAAATGAACGTTCTAGCTCAATTAATAACAGAGATACTATTGCGAGAATATTGCTGAACTTTGGAGGCGATTTCTGGCAAACTTTAATTTTGGCGATTAGGTATCTTAAGACGCGGACCCCTCATATGCGGATTCCAAAATTGGATCGCATACTCCAAATGGGGTCTAACTAATGATTTATAAAGAGGAACAATAATATCGCACGATTTGTACTCAAAATTCCGAGCTATAAAACCTAACACTTTGTTCGCTTTATTGACCGCTGCTGGACTTTGGTTCGCTACTTTTAAATCACCAGTGACTATAACTCCTAAATCATTTTCCTGCTCTACGCTTGTTAACTCCTTCCCTGACGTACTATAAACAAAATTACCGTTACGCGAACCTATATGTAAAATTTTGCACTTATCGACGTTAAATCTCATTTGCCATGTGACTGACCAATCAACGATTTTATTCAGATCTTCCTGAATTTTACCTATCTTCGTCATTAATCGCCCTACCACCTTACTTCATGTCATCCGCAAACTTTGAAACTGTACTGACTAGGCCGACATCTAAATCGTTAATATAGTATATAAGAAAAAGCAAGGGGCCCAATACAGAACCCTGAGGAACGCCACTCGCTACATTAGCCCAACATGACTCCGCTCCAGCAACGACCACCCTCTGTTTCCTACCTCGCAAACACTCTTCTATCCAATTTATTACTACACCCATGATCCCATGAGCCTTAGTTTTTTCAATGAGTCTTTTGTGCAGTACGGTGTCAAACGCTTTTTGAAAATCTAAATACACTACATCAACCGCCCGATGACTATCGTAAACTTCAACCACGCTTTGAAAAAAATCTAAAAGATTAGTTAAGCAAGATTTGTTTCGTCTAAAACCGTGCTGCGTATTTCTAACCAAGTTATGCAATTCTAAGTGTTCGACTATACGATCCCTAATTATTGATTCCAGTAGCTTACCGACAATAGACGTTAAACTGATTGGCCTATAATTTCCCGCCGCACCTTTATCGTCTTTCTTAAAGATAGGTGTTACATTTGCTAATTTGAAATTATTTGGTAGCACCCCTCAGAAATAGATGCATTAAAAATCTTTGTTAGCAGCACAACAATGCTTTCATTTAATTCATTTAGTTGTATGGGATATATGGAATCCGGCCGCGGTGATTTACACATTTTCATTTTATCAATATAGCGCATTACCTCCCTTTCACTAACCACAATATTATCCAAAGTATTACCATTATCAAACGGTATTATGTCTATGACCGTAAGGATATTCGTTACATCTTCTATAGTAAAAACTAACATAAATTATTCGTTTAGCAAGGTAGCCATTTGCTTGTTTTGAGGAACTGGCTCTCCGTTAAAATTTTTCAACGGCCACAAGACACTTTTTACTGGATTCCTATTGTTGACGTATTGAAAGAATCGCTTGGAGTTTTTTACGTTGATTATGGAAATGAAAACAGAATTTTTCTATCACCCGCAGTTTTAGAGTGACATACGAATTTACATTACTTAGGACTTGAGTCAATAGGAAGGGGGCGGGGTCTGCCCCTTGCTCCTCCCTTGCTTATAAGTTGCTATAAGTCACTGTTGACTTTCATTTGTCAGTTACTCAGGTGATTTCGCTCAGTGAACATTTTAGGCGAGTTCAATTTGTATTTTCTACTTTGATATTGATATTACGTCCATAAATTAGTCCAAATTTCAATATTAGTGGGTGATAGACAAATTTTGAGGTCATTTTTTTACTCAGCGGTAAAAACCCTATAAGATCCACCCATTTTTGTTCATGTGACAAAGAAAAAAGTTATTTTTTGCCATCCAGTGATATAATCGTACGACAAATTAGACTCCACTTGTGCTTCTGTACCGATTCATCGATTTGTAGTACCTGGTATTCCATGCATTAAAACCAAGCTTACCCTCTTGTCTATTGTTAATTTCGCAGCCATCTCCTACCTAAAAGAAAAAATAATATAATCAACACTGAGAATTCCTATGATGCCCCTTATATATATATATATATATATATATATATATATATATATATATATATATATATATATATATAAGTGAGGTGCTGACTTTTTAAAATTACTCTCTGCGTAGTTTATACTACTATAAATGTAGTATGAAGGGAGGGAACATCAATTAAAATTTAAATCTAAAATCGCTAATGCGTTACTTCAAACTGCAAATATGCTTTAACCTTCTGAAGAAATAGCCTTGAACTTGCACGTTTGCGTTTATTAATAAACAATGATGATTCATATGTTATATAGTGATGTTTTGTTCCTTAACTTCCACCCCGAATCCCCCGTCTCCAGAATTGAAAATTCTCCAGGCGATTCAGTGCATTTATCATAATACAGGGTGTCCCGTAAGTCTGGACCCATAGGGAAAAATAATAAAATTACAAAATAGTCCAAAAATTTATTTATAAAATATTTTTTTATTATTTTTATTATTATTTTTATTATTTTTTTATTATGATCTTACTCCGCTGGAGTTTTATTTGTGGGGCCACTTGAAAGCCAAAGTGTACGAGGTCAAACTTCAGAACATTTTCCACCTTAAAGCACGCATTGTGGAGGCGTGTCAAGAAATTTCTGCGACTGTGATTCAGAAAGTGCTGTCGCAGTGGAGATTGCGTCTTCAACTATGTGTGCGACACAACGGCGGACACTTTGAACAGATTATGTAATAAATTTTTGGACTATTTTGTAATTTTATTATTTTTCCCTATGGGTCCAGACTTACGGGACACCCTGTATATGTTATTTATATAGAGAACATATTCCTTACAGCAGTGCAGTGATCATATCTATTAGCATATATATATATATATATATATATATATATATATATATATATATATATATATATATCATTAAAAGTATAGGCGGGGTTTCCGGTTATTTCATTGCCAATAACATTTTTTTATTTTTATTTTTTAAATAAATCGGTGAATGCTTTCTGGACCTGGAGAAAAGTGTTCGATAGAGTTCCCAGAGAAATTATGTGGAATGTTCTGGCGTAGGCTGGTGTACCGGCAAAACTCCTTCGAACAATCAAAAGTACGCACGTCGAACAAAAGACTGCCATGATGGGAGGAACCGTGTATTTTGGCATTAATACAGGAATTAGACAAGGCATTGTCTTTTCACCAATTTTGTTTATAATTTAGCTAGATAGAATAGTAAGAAATAATTCATAGGGACGGGATGATATAACGTTTCGCCTATGCAGACGACGTTGCACAGACCGCAGATAGCAAGATGTTACTGGAGGATGCTATGCCACAATGGGACGGGGCCTTTAAGCGACATGGACTGAAAATTAGCCATGAAAAACTGAATGCATGGTAGTCAGAAAAGATGCGGTGGCTGGTGGCCTGGAAGTAAATAGAAATACTATTAAAAAAGTAGAAAGCTTTAATTATCTCAGCAGTAATGTCGAATTCTACAATGGAACCAGAAATTAATAAGAGAATATCGAAGTATAGCTGGAATGTTGGCGCATTGTATCCTTTTCTGAAGGACATGATAATCCCGAGGAAGGTTAAGACTCATATACTCGTATATTAGGATGGTTCAAAATAGGGGGGGGGGGGGGGGTTAAAAATGAAGGTGTGAATTTCTCTGGTCTCACCCTTTTAAATATTGCCATTTGGTGAGAAAACATCACAGGTAAAGTTGCATGAAAATTAAGTAATATTTAGTACTGCCCCTAGGCAGTGATGGGCATCGATACACGAAAATCCCTAAGGCGATACCGATACATCGATACTCGTAAATCGTTTAAAGCGATACCGATACATCGATACTTTATGGATGGCTAAAGCGATATCTATACCGACACATGTATCTCATACATTACTATAAGATTGAACAAATCTTACTAATATGTAAATAATTTTTATTTTGTATATTGGGTGTAAAAAACGATCAATTCAGTTAAGAAAAAATGTATTTTATACCAAGTTAGCTCACAGGAAAACTTAAATGTTATAAACTTTTAACGAGGAACATAAGAAATTGTAGGTGATCTGCCCCTTTAAGATGGTTGTGAGTTGTGATATCAATAATAACGAGTATTATCCTTAAGAAATACCAGTTGGCAAAACATGTTATCGGATAGTCTATTCCTCTTTGGAGAGTAAATGTGGCCCGCCAAACTGAAAAGCCGTTGCACGGGAGCAGAGGATGGAAGTGGAGTATTGTACTTAGTGAAAACTCTCATAATTCCCTGGTATTGGCGTAATGATGCGAGGGAATTACTGCTGTCACCCAGGTACTTCAACACTTTCATTTCAGACGAGTCCTGATTTGGAGTGACGGTAGATGAAACACACTCGTAATCAAAGAATGCATCTAAACTTCCATCAGATGGAACGTCACTCGGTTCCTGTAGAGCTACGCCCGTGGAATGCTCATCCAGATTCTTGACAGCATTTACCAACATTTCTTGAACTCTTTTCTTAATGCTGTTTGTGTTGAATTTGCTATTTATCGTCAAACATTTTAATTTAAATTGAGGATTGGATGTTGATGCTAAAATGGCTGCTTCGCAATTGCAATCATAAAAACTATCAAGGCTAAGGAACTTCTCGAAACGCTTAGCGAAGTCTGATGCAACTGCATTAAGAAGTGGTCGGCAATGGCGTGATTGTGCTGAACTGAGACGCTCTATCTTCTTCTCTACGGCTAAGAGTGTCGGGAGCATGCAAACATAAAAGCAGTCTTTGTCTGATTGCAACCTGTCAAGCGCCGTTGCAACGAGTTGCAGTACGGTGACATACTCTTGAATAAATTCTAACTTGGCATCTCTAAAGGTGGGCAAACCTAGGCAAGTCATTGCTTCATTTGGTTGATCCTTATACTTTAAAAGGACAGATAAACTGTCGAAGAGGGAGTTTTGTCTTGAAATTACGCATCTAAGGGTTAAATATCTTTGGAAAAAGAAATATTTCTGTGGATGCGCGGCACGAAAAATATTAACATGATGTTATTGATATGTATGATATAATTGTAAATATCAGATCCCTTCAACATTATAACTTAAAACCATATTATTTGAAAAAAAATAGAAGTTCAGAAAATTTGCGGATTATACAACTTTTTGCAATTTTACTTACTATTACTTTTAGTTATTTGCATGAATGTATCGGTGTATCGATGAATCGATTTTTTTCGATACATTTAAGAAAAATGACCTTAGCGATACCGATACATCAATCAAGTAGCTAAGGCGATACCGTTACCGATACAAAAGTATCGCTCGATACGTAACGCCGATACATGTATCGTGATACTGCCCATCTCTGCCCCTAGGCCCCCTCCCCCCATATTTTCTTCCAAAATCTGAGGATTTTGACAAAAGTATACATATTGAAAACTGTGTTCTCTCCTTTTATTCACCGTGCAATAAATTCACATCTTCATTTTTGACCCAATGTTGGTTTTTAACTACCTCCTCCAACCCCATAGTTGTTCCAACGTTTTCCTTGATTAATTTTTTCAAACTTTTTTTTTTCAATATTTATTATACAAAATTAAATATACCATTTAACAAAAAACAATATAGCAAGTAATACAGTACAACTGGCTTTTTTCAAAGTGATACTGAATATCACCTAGAAAAATACATAGAAAACAAAATTAAAAAAAAAAATTAGAGAAATTAAAAAAAAAAAAAAAGAGTCCAAAAAGAGAAAAAGGAGAAGAGAGAGACCAGTTCCTAGCCCTGCATTACGTTACTTTAACAATGATATTATCCTTAGGAATTAGGATAACTTAATTTTTCTTGAACAGGGTGGATTTTTTTACATCTGGAAACCTGTAACGATGATTCTTTACCAATTGAAGATATTGCTTTTCTTCTTGTTGGCGTATAACTGAACTGAATTGTTGTATTAAAGCGACACCTCTCTCTGCACAATCATTTACAATTGTCAGAGATTTGCAAATAGACAGACCATCCTTGTAAGATGCTTCTTCCTTCCATTGCTCCACATCTCTTAGTAAAAATCTCTTGATATGGCCAAATAGTCGAAGAATCGGTATATTTGTTGGGACACAAAACTATGAATTCGTAGATCAGAAAACTGCGTGGCGATATAGTTTGAGGCGCTTTGAACGATGTTCTGAGCCATTGTTGTGAGTGCTCCTCTAATTGTACTGTAGTGGCCGTATGTATTGATTCGTCATGTTTTTTTTTCTTTCAGATTCTTTCATCTCCCTATTAAATCTTTTTTTCAACTACTGCTAATGGTCTAGCAATCCTTCTTATCTTTTCCCGACATCCAGGTTCCATTTGAGCCAAGAGAAAATCTTGATCTTTTTGAATTTTTATTAAGTTCATGGCATTGGCATATGCAATGTCAAACAGATGGTCCATTTTACATTTGAAAGCTTCTTCCTTTTTTATTTGACATTCTGTTCTCTTTTTCATATGCTTTCGTAAGCTCTTCCATTCTTGATGAAGGTCCAGCATTTTTTTGACACATTAATGCTTTTTTCGAGTGTGTATCATTGACTTCTTCCAAAATTCATGAACTTCTTCAATCACTTGAGATGAACATGGTTTAAGGTTAAATTTTTTTTTATACGAAGGTAGAAAAAACGCTTCAACAACGCTCCATTCAATGGAAGCATAGAACCAGATAACTTTTCAAAAACTTCAGAACTTACCAACCAGATATCATTTTTAGACCTAGTTGGCATTGTCTTAGGTGTTCTTTATGTAATTAATATAAAATATCTTGCTATTTAAATTATATAAGATAGCTCTATATGCATTACTTTTTGGCCTGGAAAGAAAAAAAAATTAATAAGCAATATTACAGAACTTTTAACCAGATAATGTTACAAAATATCACATGTAAATAATGGCCAGAGGGGAAAATATGAAGATGGCCAGGGGCAGTAATACTGTAAGTATTATCCGATTATCTTGAAATTTTTATGGGAATGTTTTCTTATAAAATGGCAATGATTCAGGAGGTGAGACAAAATAAATTCCAAAGTTTGATTTTTTGGGCCACTCTAATAAATATATATATACAGGGCGTCCCAAAAAAATGTATACACACTTTAACAGCTGATAGCTCAATTGACGTTTCTTTCTTTCCAAGTTAAACCCATTAGAATTAATAATGGCAGTCAGACTAAGCTTTGAACAAAGGAAATTCATTCTAAAATGCTACTGGAAGTGTGAAAACGCAGTTGAAGTGCAAAGACAGTTTAGGAGGGAGTTTCAAACAGATCCACCAACGCGACTTACCATCATTCGAATTAGAGATAAGTTTGAAGCCGATGGAACTGTTCAGAATGTCCACAAGAAGCGTGACGGAAGACCACGGACATCGACAAGCCCCACAAAGCAAGAAAGAGTACTGGAAACGTATCACCAAAGTCCAAGAAAATCTGTGCGGCAAGCGAGTCGTGAGGTAGGAATTTCAGAATCGTCTGTCCAACGCATTTTGCGCTGTCAATGGGAAAAGTTACATTCCAAGATTAGTCCATGCTATTAATGAAGATGATCCGGACCGAAGAGTGGAGTATTGCGAGTGGTACTTGGCACGATGTGGATGTGGATTGGACGAAGGGGTTTCGTAGAATACCCTCCGCGTTCACCAGACCTCACACCACTAGACTTTTTTTTATGGGGATACTTAAAAGACAAAGTCTACGCTATAAAACCTGCAACAGTCGCTGAATTGAGAGCAGCCATTGAACGAGAATGCACACAAATACCAAACGAAATGTTTCGTGATGTTTGCGATTCCATTGCTTCGCGTTATCAGCAGTGCCTGGACCAGAACGGACGTCAGTTTGAAAACAGGCGTTGACAAAACAATTAAATAATGTCTGTAGATTCTATTACATTTTGAAAATGAAATGTATTTTAATAAACACTGCCTTTATAAGTATTTAAAGTGTGTATACATTTTTTTGGGACGCCCTGTATATATATATATATATATATATATGAAAGTATCCTGAAACGCATTCTGTATATAGTTGTGAAACGTGGGTTCTGAACGAAAGATTATGAAACAAAATACAAGCTGCAGAGATGAGAGCCCTTCGACACATTGTTGGAGTTTCTAAAAGAGATTGATTTCGAAATGTTGACATACGAGCCACTCTAAGCTTGGAATTGGTGTTGATTACGGTGGAAAGGAATCAGCTCAGATGGTTTGGCCATCTTAAAAGAATAAAACCGCCTGAAGATGTCAGACGAATGCGCGACTGGTAGACTCACGGAAGGAGACCCGTTGGTAGACTGAAAACTCGGTAGATTGATAATATCCAAAGCATACTTGAAAGATCCGGAATAAACCTTCAAGAGGTTAACGACCTTTGTCAGGACCGTGTGCAGTGGAGAAATTTCGTGCGGGGCTCTTAACCGACAGACTGGGTGAGAAGGAGAGTGAGAAGTATTGTCAAAAATTTCCGTTATTAAACAAACAAAATATGTTATCAACATCAATTTACGAGGAAAACCTATTTGTAGTAGGCGTATTGTTTTCCTTTAACAGACTCAAAACGATAGTTTAAGTCATATACCTTTTTTTTTTTAATTTCATCCTCATTAATTCTCCAAAAGTCATACTTTTTTTCAAATTAAGTTAGATTTTTTAATTAAACGTGGGAAAATGGCAGAAGCCACTGACTGTAAAATTTGGAGCAAATGCTGGAACAGTTCGTTACTGTGGGAGTTATAGCTGTAATTCACGTCCAAATTAAAAGTAAACAAGGCATAAAACATTTCATTCCTTTTCCCGAGACTTAAAATTGCAGTCGGGTATAGAGCAAAGGCAATTCCTCCTTAAAAAAACAAAACGCATTCAGTTAACCACGTTTTGCTTGGCTCAAATAAGATGATGGTTAAAATATAATAATTATTAAAATATAATAATAACTGTTTTAATTAGAGTTACCATATGCATTTTATTGGTTAATTTTCGTATGGGTAGGGAGGTATGGAAAGCTTATCTGACTTACTAAAAAAAATCGGTAAATAATAAGTTTCGGGGACACCAGTTTTTTTTTATCATTGAATGGGTTGGTCACATCGGAAAGTTGGTCACATCGGAAAGTTGGTCACATCGGAAAGTTGGTCACATCGGAAAGTTGGTCACATCGGAAAGTTGGTCACATCGGAAAGTTGGTCACATCGGAAAGTTGGTCACATCGGAAAGTTGGTCACATCGGAAAGTTGGTCACATCGGATATAAATAACCAACTAAAATGGCAACCTAAGGTAGTGTAACCTAACCCGGATGTAGGACTCGCCCTGATTGGTCCAATGAATGAAATAATCAGATCAGTGAAATCTGGTGTCCCCAAAACTTAATATTAGCCAAAAATTATCACCGTTTGTGTAAGTTGCACTTTACGTAAGATCAAAATGTAAACAAATTAAGAAGACGCTTCAAAAATACAGTTCCACCTTCATTATACAAATACTGTAAAAATGTTTTGTTGATTCAACCCATCCCTCCTCTCTCCCAAAGAAGTTTCGCAACAAAATTTTTCATTTTTAGAAAAAAAATAAATAAATAAAAAATAAATAAATATATACACACACTGTATCAAGTCCAAGAAATCTATCTTCTCAAGAGGATTTTCAATCATCGCGAGAAACATCTTTCATAAATAATGTTCGCCTCCCCCCCTGAATTAAATGAGACTGATTCTAAACCACTCTCTATAAAAAATTTTAAGTTATATGATATTTACGCAGGACTCTAAAAACAGCGCAGGATGTGTTCTCCATTTACCGTCCATTTACCCATTGCGGATGAAAATTTAGTCTGACATTTCATCATATGCCCACTGGCATCCTCTTCGGGTGGATACAGAAAAACGAATCTGTTTTTCTGTATCCACCCGAAGAGGATGCCAGTGGGCATCGAAACTGTTGTGGAAATAAACTCTGTCTATTAGAGTAGGTTTTTATTATCATATTTTGACCTTCACGTAGAAAAGTGAAGTTTTTGCATTAATTATAGCTTTGTTTGATTCAAACAAAACATGATTGATTCAAAATGTGTTTGATTCAAACAAACGTGTTGAGTTGTTTTAAACAAATTATGTACCACTGTCGTGCTATGATTGGTCATATTATTAACTCATAGTAAGTTTTTATATCCACTACGCGTAAGATTAATTTTTATTATTTTTAAAATTATTTGTTTTTTGTGGGATTTCGCAGTTATATATATATATATATATATATATATATATATATATATATACGGTATATATATATGATGAATAAAACCACGAAGGAAAGGAAACACAGAGTGGTGCTCAAGCGCTTTCGTCTAATGACATCCTCAGGAACACTGAAGTAAATAAAGAGTTCAAGACTATATATAGGTTACAAAACACACACACACATGCACACACACACACACACACATATATATATACACACATATATATATATATATATATATGTAGAAATAAAAATTGTGGGAGGAGCATACAAATTTGTAAGGAAACCTACCAATTTTAACACTTTGCCCGAATTCAACACAAGATCAAATAGATTGTTTACAACCAATTTTATAGATAATGCCTGAATGATATATAGGTCACAAAAAAAATAAAAATAAAAAAAAATTGAAAAATAAAAATTGTAAGAGGAGCATACAAATTTATAAGGGAAAATTACCAAAGTTTTAGCACTCTGCCCTTCTTGTCTAAATCCGTTCTGAACGAATTCAAAACAACGGGATTGAGTTGAAAAAACCTTTGCTCATGTTAAAGTTATTTGTAAGTTGGACAATAGCAGATTCAAGAATATTTCTATTAACAATGTTGTTAGAGTGAAACAAAACTGAAGCATTATTCCAATCAATACAATGGGGTAACTCTGACAAATGGACAAAAAGGGCACTGGACGACTGTCCCGTTCTAACGGAATATTGATGCTGTTTTACACGCGTGTACAAATCTTTTCCCGTCTTACCAATGTAAAAGGAATCACATTGTTTACAACCGATTTTATAGATAATGCCCGAATTATTGGTAGGGCTATTTTTTACTATATTTTTCACAATATTGTTATATGAAAATACTACATTAACATCCAAAATTTTAAGTACTTTAGCAATGCCAAAAAGCCCGGGAAAAATGGAAGTACTAAAATATTCTTTGACAAAGTGCGAGTGTTATTCACATGATAGAAGGTTCGTTTTGCCTTGTTAAGACAAGTTTCCATAAACGCAGGTGGGTAGCACAGATCACTTCCAATACCGTCGATGTTTTCCAATTCGGTATAGATGTATTCCGGACTGGCAATCCTAAGAGCGCGGAGAAACATTGAAGAAAATATGGCCTTCTTAATAGGGGTGTCATGTCCAGAGTAAAAGTGTACATAGGACAATTTTTTTGTTTTTTCCGATAGGTACTAAACTTAAAACCTGGGCTTTCCCTATGTACACGGACATCCAAAAACGGGATTGAGTTGTCTTGTTCCACTTCTAAAGTAAACTTAATGGAGGGGACTAGATCATTTAACTGAAGGAGGAAGTCATCCAGGTCACGATTCATGGGCCAGATACACAAAATATCGTCGACGTATCGCAACCTGGGATGCCAACCTCCAGGATTCTCGGAATGTAAGTAATTTCGAAAAACTCCATATAAATATTGGAGAGGAGGGGCGACAAAGGATTGCCCATGGCCATCCAAAAGACCTGTTGATAATACTCGCTATTGAAAGTGAATTTACAGCCTTTGATTCAAAGCTTAATAAGTTCCAAAACAATGTGTGCAGGTAGTGGCAAGTCGTACTTATGTAATTCTTGGGAGAGAAAGTCAAGCATATTTCCTTCAATGTTTCTCCGCGCTCTTAGGATCGCCAGTCCGGAATACATCGATGCCGAATTGGAAAAAATCAACGGTATTGGAAGTGATCTGTGCTACCAACCTGCGTTTACGGAATCTTGTCTTAACAAGGCAAAACGAACCTTCGATCGTGTGAATAATAACACTCGCACTTTGTCAAAGAATATTTTAGTACTTCCATTTTTCCCGGGCTTTTTAGGTATTGCTAATGTACTTAAACTTTTGGATATTGATGTACTATTTTCATATAACAATATTGTGAAAAATATCATAGTAAAAAATAGCCCTACCAATAATTCAGGCATTATCTATAAAATAGGTTGTAAACCATGTGATTCCTTTTGCATTGGTCAGACGGGAAAAGATTTGTACACGCGTGTAAAACAGCATCAATATTCCGTTAGAACGGGACAGTCGTCCCGTGCCCTTTGTGTCCATTTGTCAGAGTTATCCCATTGTATTGATTAGAATAATGCTTCAGTTTTGTTTCACTCTAACAACATTGTTAATAGAAATATTCTTGAGTCTGCTATTATCCAACTTACAAATAACTTTAACATGAGCAAAGGTCTTTTTCAACTCGATCCCGTTGTTTTGAATTCGTTCAGAACGGATTTAGACAAGAAGGGCAGAGTGCTAAAACTTCGGTAATTTTCCCTTATAAATTTGTATGCTCCTCTTACAATTTTTATTTTTAAATTTATTTTTAATTTTTATTTTTCTACTTTTTTGTGACTTATATATCATTGGGTATTATCTATAAAATTGGTTGTAAACAATCCATTTGATCTTGTGTTGAATTCGGGCAAAGTGCTAAAACTGGTAGTTTTGCTTACAAATTTGTATGCGCCTCCCACAATTTTTATTTCTATATTTATTTTATATATATATATATATTTTTTTTTTTTGTGACCTATATATAGTCTCGAACTCTTTATTTACTTCAGTGTTCCTGAGGATGTCATTAGACGAAAGCGCTTGAGCACCATTCTGTTTCCTTTCCTTCGTGGTTTTATTCATCATAAATATTTTTCACGTGTTACTTTCGTGAAATAATTTCATTATATATATTATATATTATAATATATATAATATATATGAGAGAGAGAGAGAGATTGTTCAATTCTGTTTCAAGCGTTCTTTTCAATTTGTCGCTATATTTTTATTGATATGCAAAGTTTTAATTATTTCATAACTAACAATATAAACAAGAGAAATAAATCTTTTTAAATATGTAAATTACTATCATTATAAACAGTAAACTGACAGACTGACTCTGTGGGTGGGACCCCAGTGGCGCCATAACCTCAAGATTATTATTGGCGTCTTTTCAGCAGTGGGGTGTCCTTGTACCATGTGACCTACTGTATATACATTTATTAGCACACGAATAAAGCCTCAGAGAATTGAAATAAGAACTAGCATTAATAAAAGAGATTTTATTTCTTTAAAGTGATGAGCTAAATTGATGGAAATGCAGCTAGAATTAATTTCACAAATTCCTAGTTCCAAATTAGTATGAAAATATATTATATTTGCCATGAATTATTTTCATAAACACGTTTCTTTCTCAAATTTCAAATAGATTTTAGACGCCTGTCAATCATGGTTAAAAGCAAACTTTTGTACACGGAATCATTTTTATCAAGTTATAAGACATTAACCTTTTTGCGGGTTTGCGCAGGTGACGGCACAATAAGCACGCGGTAGACCTACGTTGTAATTTATTAATTTCCAAACGCTCGTTTTTTGTTATTTTTTTTTAATTAATTAATAGCATGGCACCCCCGTCAAGTACTTGCAGTCGCTGTGAAGGGAAATTTGCCGCTTACGCATTTACGTTGGCTAATAATAATGAACAGTTAGGTTGCAGATGGTGCTCAAGCATGGAGGTCCTGAGGAACGAGTTAAAACGTGAGAGGGAGGCCAGAGTTAGGCTTGAAGAAAGCGTGATGCTCCTGACGGCAAAATTAGAATCCGTTGAGACCTCAGTTAAGACCCCTACTGCCTCAGTTTCTACTAATAATATAAATAGTACTAATAGCCCTCTCTCTTCCCCTAGTTCCCAACCCTTCGTTCAAGTCCGTAATGGAGCCCCATTCAGAAAACCTAAGACTTGTCTACCAGTAATAACAAACAATAAGTTTTCTGTTTTAGATTTCGAAGATACTGATGAACCGGAAATACGACTCGTTGGCGATTCCATTGTTCGAGGGCGGCTCGAAGAATTCTGTGGAGAAACCCTCGTAGTAGGCGCCGTTACTGCTACCCTGGTGCAAGGGTGGAGGATATAACGAATAGTGTTGATTATTTTACAAACGGAACCTCTGAGGACACAACTTATGTTATTCATGTCGGTACTAATAACGTTTTAAATTCTAGATCGGAAGAAATGGGCTAGGTACAGAGACTTACTAGAGCGATTAAAGGAAAAAACTAATAAGATTGTTTTAACAGGTATACTTCCTCGAATTATCCAACGTAGCGATTTCTACAGCAAGGCGACCTATATCAACAAAACCTAAAGTCTCTCTGCCAACAGGAAGGAGTGCATTTTGCGAAATTTTGGAACATTTTCTACGGCAGGAGGGACTTTTCCTTGGAGATGGACTTCATCTTAATGACGTTGGAGCTGCGCGTTTAGGAAGACTTTTTCATAATACTCTCTCTTCTTTTCAGGCTGCCTTAACTCGAACGGTCCCGGCGTAATTTCCTCAAATTACCCTTGCGCTCGCGAAGGTATCGTAATTACAAACAATTTGAAGATTCTATCCTTAAATGCTCGTAATCTACGAAATAAAATAAACGAATTTTTTTCATTAATTGCTTGTAAAGACTATGATTTAATTGCGATAAATGAATCGTGGCTTTGCACTGAAACACGTGACTTTGTAGGGGAGTATCAAATTAAAGGTTACAGACTTTTTGTTAAAAACAGAATAGGTAGGTGAGGAGGCGGTGTTATGTGGTATATCAAAGATAATATTGCGAACGTTATAGAAGTAAAGCACAGAGTTCCAGAACCGATAGATTCGACTATAGCAGGACTTAAATTGAACGATTTCAAACTTGTTGTTGCGGTTATATATAGGCTCCCTAATCAATCAGCTGATACAGACGAAGCGTTATATCGTGAACTAAAGTGAATAATAGGTAGTGAGCAGGCCTTAGTTATAGGTGACTTTAATTGCGCCAACGTGAATTACGATACAACGCAGTGACGCGGAAGGTGACCGTTTAGTTAATTTTCTCGAGGATGGCTTTCTTATTCAAAAGGTTGGGGAACCTACGAGGTTGGACAGTATTTTAGATTGAGTAATAACTACGGGTGATAGGCTAATCACGGATCTTCAAGTAATAGAACCGTTAAGCAATAACGATCATCATATGGTAGAGTTTGTCCTCTCAGTAAGTCACTCGAAACCAGCTAACTCGACTAAAATAGCTAACTTCCAGCACGCAGTCTTTTGTAAATTTCGAAATGAATTGTCACAAGTCAATTTGGAAAACTTAATGGGGAACTCCAACGCAAAAGTAATGTGGAAATCGTTTGAAACAGTATAAATGAAGAATGTATACAGTAAATGCAAAAAACTTCACTTTTTTACGTGAAGGTCAAAATATGAAAATAAAAACCCACTCTAATAGACAGAGTTTATTTCCACAACAGTTTCGATGCCCACTGGCTTCCTACTCGGGTGGATGCCAGTGGGCATCGAAACTGTTGTGGAAATAAACTCTGTCTATTAGAGTGGGTTTTTATTTTCATAATGTGTACCGTACAAGATTAAGCGTGCGAAAGTAAATAACAAGCCCTTGTGGTTTACTTCCAGAGTAAGAGATATTATAAAGAGTAGAGATAGGGCTTATAGGCTACATAAGTGGGATAAAGACAATTTGTGGTTACCCGTAGGGTTGCCAGACGTCCTTTATTTCAAAGGACAGTCCTTTATTTCGATCTCTTGTCCTTGTCCTTTATTGAAGCGTCAAAGGACGGCATATGTCCTTTATTTCTATTTTTATGTCTATTTCAAAATCATAAATAATAAATCCTTTAAGAAATTTATTATAATTACATAGGTATTTTTTTGCGTTTTGTTCCTTGACAGAGTAGGTAACCATTATCATTGCATCGTTAAGGCTTAATAAGTTAATAACAGTGTAGGCTCATTGATTTCTATGTAGCCGCAATAGATAATTCTGTGAGCTCTACTGCAATAAGCGGAGTGCCCCCACAAATGTGTACGACAACTTATTTTTCCATACGCTGCATCGCTGAAAGATACAGTAGTGGTACTGCTCTCGTCTATATTGAAGAACATTTTAAATATAGTAAAAATCAAAGATGTTGAAATAAATATTTATCCTATAACATTTAAAATTTTGTTGGGAGCATCAGTCTCTCTCTCTCTCTCTCTCTCTCTCTCTCTCTCTCTCTCTCTCTCTCTCTCTCTCTCTCTATATATATATATATATATATATATATATATATATATAATAAATTTGAGAATCTGGGAGTGGCAGCTTGAAAACGTTTTGAGTGTCCTTTAATCCGGTCATCAAAATCTGGCAACCCTATCCAGGTTACGAAACAACTACATATCTCAAAGGCGTGAAGCGAAAAGTGTAATAAAAAAGCCCAAGCGCGAATTTGAAATCTCCATAGCTCGTGATGGCAAAGAAAACCCCAAGCGATTCTTTCAATACGTCAACAATAGGAATCCAGTAAAAAGTGTCTTAGGGCCGTTGAAAAATTTTAACGGAGAGCTAGTTTCTGTAAACAAGCAAATGGCTACCTTGCTAAACGAATTTTTCGCGTCAGTTTTTACTAAAGAAGATGTAACGAGTATCCCTACAGTCCTACACATAATACTTTTTGATAATGGTAATATTTTGGATAATATTGTGGTTAGTGAAAGGGAGGTAATGCGCTATATTGATAAAATGAAAATGCGTAAATCACCGGGGCCGGATTCCATATATCCCATACAACTAAATTAATTAAAAGAAAGCATTGTTGTAACGCTGACAAAGATTTTTAATGAGTCTATTTCTGAGGGGTGCGTACCAGATAATTTCAAGTTAGCAATTGTAACACCTATCTTTAAGAAAGGCGATAAAGGTGCGGCGGGAAATTATAGGCCAATCAGTTTAACGTCTGTTGGCGGTAAGCTACTGGAATCAATAATTAGGGATCGTATAGTCGAACACTTAGAATTGCATAACTTGGTTCGAAATACGCAGCACGGTTTTAGGCGAAACAAATCTTGCTTAACTAATCTTTTAGAATTTTTTCAAAGCGTGGTTGAAGTTTACGATAGTCATCGGGCGGTTGATGTAGTGTATTTAGATTTTCAAAGAGCGTTTGACACCGTACCGCACAAAAGACTCATTGAAAAACTAACGCTCATGGAATCAGGGGTGTAGTAATAAATTGGATAGAAGAGTGGTTGCGAGGTAGGAAACAGAGGGTGGTCGTTGATGGAGCGGAGTCGTGTTGGGCTAATGTAGCGAGTGGCGTTCCTCAGGGTTCTGTATTGGGCCCCTTGCTTTTTCTTATATATATTAACGATTTAGATGTCGGCCTAGTCAGTACAGTTTCAAAGTTTGCAGATGACATAAAGTTGGGTGGTAGGGCGATTAATGACGAAGATAGAGGTAAAATCGAGGAAGATCTGAATAAATTCGTTGATTGGTCAGTCACATAGCAAATGAGATTTAACGTCGATAAGTGCAAAGTTTTACGTATAGGTTCGCGTAATGGTAATTTTGGGTATAGTATGTCAGGGAAGGAGTTAGCAAGCGTAGCACAGGAAAAAGATTTAGGAGTTGTAGTCACTGGTGATTTAAAAGTAGCGAAACAAAGTACAGCAGCGGTCAATAAAGCGAACAAAGTGTTAGGTTTTATAGCTCGGAATTTTGAGTACAAACCGCGCGATATTATTATTCCTCTTTATAAATCATTAGTTAGACCCCATTTGGAGTACGCGATCGAAATTTGGAATCCGCATATGCGAAAAGATATAGACAAACTCGAAAGAGTTCAAAGACGAGCAACTAAGATGATTCCGTCGCTTAGGTCGAAGTCGTACGAGGATAGGCTTAAGGAGTTAAAATTGACTACACTCGAGACTAGGAGGCTAAGGGGTGATCTAATCCAGGTTTTTAAAATTATGAATGGGTTCGATAACGTAGATAGAGATAGCTTTTTCGAAATATCTCAATACAGGGTGGGCCGTAAGTTTCCATACATAGGAAAAATAAACATTTTTTTATGGACAACCATTTTTATTTATATAATATGCTCTACATGGTTGCCATTGTTTTGAAAACACATTTCAATACGTGTTCCCACTGTTGATGAAACACGCATTAGCACAGTTGACGTTATGCTTGTAATGGCGTTGGTGATACGTTCCTTTAGATGATTTATGTCTCGTATCTTTTCCTGATACACCATGGCCTTCAAGTGCCCCCAAAGATAGAAATCAAGGGGGGTGAGATCTGGGGATCTGGGAGGCCACTCCACAGGACCACGCCGACCAATCCAAGCATCCGGAAACTGCTGATCCAAATACCGACGCACGTGAAGACCATAATGAGGTGGAGCTCCATCTTGCTGGAAGTAAACTGGGAAGTTACCTTCCTCGTTTAGCAGGGATGGGAAAATCTCTTCTTGCAACATGTTAAGATACCTTTCGGCATTAAGATTTCCACTGACAAAAATTGGTCCAATAATTCTGTCACCCCATATCCCGGCCCACACCATCACTTTACCGGCACCTTGCATCTTCGTCGGACTCAGCCAGTTAGGGTTAGCATTACTCCAATAACGTATGTTTTGCCGATTAACCTCTCCATTGACGTAAAAATTTGCTTCATCAGTAAACAAGATCTTACGTCAAACGCATATTCTTAGGGTATCTGAAACATAAAAACAAACGTTTAATTTTTCCTATGTATGGAAACTTACGGCCCACCCTGTATAATAGCACTAGAAATAACGGGTGTAAGTTGACAAGTAGAAGGTTCGAGATAGCAGTTGCCAAAAACTTTTTTACGCATAGAATAGTAAATAGGTGGAATAGTTTGCCGGTAGAAGTAATTAGTAGCACGTCTATAAACATGTTTAAAAATCTATTAGACGCATATGTTGATAGATTGAGTATAGTCTAAGGTAGTAAAATTAAGGCTTTGTGGTTCGAAACCCACGTAAAATTGTAGGTCCTCTCCGCCACCATGGAGGACATGCACAATACACAATTACGAACACATTTAGGTAGACCAGCCATGAGTGGATCCTAGGGTCTTTGTTGGTCTGAAACATTATAACATTATTCAAACATTTCCTAACGTGAATAGTTTTTAATTCAATGCAAAAAATATTGAAAATATTTGATAGGCAAATGTAAAGCTCATTAAGATATTTTCACAAATAATGCAACAAAATTATATACATTGTTCCTATCTTGCAAGTGTACACTGTCCTTATATCAAACTCTATCAAAAGAGTGTCACTTCACACACAAACAAATTTAAACAAGGGAAAGAGTTGGCGTCAAACTTAATTAAAAAAGACTTAGATTTTTAATACAGGGTGTCTCAAAAGTCACTATCTATTTCGGTGACATTAGATGTTTTTTTAAAAAATGCTATGCTGGCATAGATATGTACTTCTGGTGCAAATTTGTGTATTTAAAAAAAGTTAATTGGTTTATTTCGAATTTTGTGTAATTTATAAATTTTCCATTTCAGACCCATCTTGACATGCTTGAACAATTCCTCGAACCTCAACTTCTTACAGATGGCATTCTTGACACAGTAGTTTTTCAGCAGATGGAGCACCGTGCATTATGCAATAATTGTACGTGATTATCTTGACAGACGTTTCCCCGGTCGCTGGATTGGTCGTAGAGGAACACAACCATGGGCAGCACGTTCACCCGATTTAACACCATTAGATTTTTTCGCCTGGGGTTTCATTAAGTCTAAGGTGTACACTGGTAGAAGAATTAGTGATGTAGCCGAACTTCGAAATCGTATTACCGATGCAGTTCAGAAAATACACCTCAAATGCTGAAAGTGTGTTCCGCGAAACAACTTATCGCTTTGAGCTCTGTAGAGACACTGATGGTCGCCATGTGGAGACAGATAAATAAATAGCACTAATTCTTTGTGGCACTTACTTTGAAATAATATATTTTTCATGTCTTAAACCAGTTTTTCGTAATTCCCATTATTTTTCAAATAGATAGTGACTTTTGAGACACCCTGTATATAAAACTTTACAAATCCCGCCTGATTGCTTCAAAAAACCTCGAAATTTTGATGGCTGTCCTATTTTGGGATTTACTAATGGACTTCCTTTTCTTCATTTTACAAAAACGTGTGAAATTTTTACAGAAGCAGACAAACTGTTCATTTCCAAAACTTTACAGTCTGGTCACACCCTTTCTGTATATGAATATATTTGCCTGTTATATAATGCGAGCGTGAACTGACTATGTAAATGGATTTTAATCCTGTTCTTTTGCACCGCAATATGTTTATATCTTTTACTGTAATAATAATGATTTTTACTTATATTTTATATGACTGATAAATTCTTTGGTTTATAATTCCTCAAAATATTGAAAAATCTGCGGCATAATTCTATGAAAAGATTTAATATATATATATATATATATATATATATATATATATATATATATATATATATATACACAATATATATATATATATATATATATATATATATATATATAAATATATATAATATATAAAGTGCCTTGGTAATGTAGTGGTTAGCATCGCTGACTACGAATCCATCGGCCCCGGGATTGAGACAGCAGCCGACGAGGAGCAAAATCCAGCTGTTCATCCTTCCACACAATAAAAATTAGTTGGTAGATAAATGGATAACCTGGATAGCCTAGTGCTTAAGACACTGGGCTGTTGATCGGGAGGTCATGAGATCGAGTCCGGTCGAAGACTTCGTAATTTCTGACCGCCCGTGGTGGCGCGTGGTTCTGATTCCATGTTAAATTGTAGGTCTAAGGTGGAGTGACAAGCTTTGCGGAAGCAAAACGAAGGCTTTATATATATATATATATAATATATATGTGTGTGTGCACACATATACACACACGCTGTATATATGATTTGTAGGAATTCGGAATTCTATTTGGCAAGAATTACAAATTGTTCAAAGAAACAAACACTTGCGACCATCTTGGTCTTCTTTCCAAAGTGTAGAAAAGTGATGGTGCAAAAACTGAAACACAGCTTCAATGTAGCTACGAGAACAATGATTGTAAATAGTCTGGTAATGAGTCATATATCCTAATGTCCTCTCATTTGGAGTAAATGTTCCTCAACTTCGCTAAAAAAAAGTTCAAAAAGTACAAAATTTTGCAGCCAAAGTGGCATGTGGATTTGGAATGGAAAATGATCATACAATTCCCTTTAATGAAAAGTAAGGTTGGTTAAATATACAGTTGAAATTGCAGTTTGATATCTGCACATTTGCATAAAAAGTTATGTACAACTGCTTTCCTCACTGGTTGCTACAGTTTGTTTCAAACCACCAATCATTCCGACACGAGTCTCAGAAATAATGATGACCTGCAAACAGGCATGAGACGATCTCATGCTGGTGGAATGGGAGTCACAAGGCACTCCTTCATTATGGAATAACCTTCCTTCTCTAATCAAACAAGCACCATCCGACTCGAATTCCGAATCTCGTTTAAACAGACATTTTGGTAATATTAGTTCCGCATCATGCACAGACACAGCTTAATTCTAAAACCGCAAAGCTTAGTGTTCCATGATTTTCGCCTATCGTGTAGTCAGTTCAGTGATAAGTTATAATTTTAAAGCAGATTTGTATGTATGTATGTATATGTGCATTGTGCACATGTATTCATATATGTATGTGCATGTACAATATTTGGTACGGAATACGTAGTGTATATACAGGGTGTACATAGTCAGGATCTATTTTTGTGAAGCACTTGGAAATTATATGGAATTCAATCATAAAATGATAAAGTGGTAACATTTATTAAATAATTAAGAGTAGGATTCGACGTGACGCCCATCAGTATCCCTGCACAGCTCAAATCGTTCCGCAGCATTTCTAAACACATTCTGGAGCATTTGCGGGGTTATGTTATCTGCAGCAGTTCGTATACGTGTAAGTAAGTTTTCAAGACTCGTAATCTTCGTCTGATAGACGTGCGATTTGATAAAGCCCCATGCAAAGAAATCTAAAGGGCTTAAATCTGGTGATCTCGCTGGCCAAGGTCTGTTGCTTCCGCGTCCGATCCACCGATTTGGAAAACGTCCATTTAGATAATCCTGAACAATTTTGGCATAGTGACAAGGAGCACCATCATGTTGATAGACGACGGTACTAACAATCGTATCCGCGTCGTCTATGAACATGATGGTGCTCCTTGTCACTATGCCAAAATTGTTCAGGATTATCTAAATGGACGTTTTCCAAATCGCTGGAGCGGACGCGGAAGCAACAGACCTTGGCCAGCGAGATCACCAGATTTAACCCCTTTAGATTTCTTTGCATGGGGCTTTATCAAGTCGCACGTCTATCAGACGAAGATTACGAGTCTTGAAAACTTACGTACACGTATACGAACTGCTGCAGATAACATAACCCCGCAAATGCTCCAGAATGTGTTTAGAAATGCTGCGGAACGATTTGAGCTGTGCAGGGATACTGATGGGCGTCACGTCGAATCCTACTCTTAATTATTTAATAAATGTTACCACTTTATCATTTTATGATTGAATTCCATATAATTTCCAAGTGCTTCACAAAAATAGATCCTGACTTTATGTACACCCTGTACTATGATGCAGATACAGTTTTTATGATGATTTAAAATTTTTATTTAATTTTAAACCTAAATTTGAATATGTTCATTTAATTTATACAAAATGTGCAACACTAAATGTGTAATGATTTGCGGGCAATCGCCCTTGGCCCCTCCTTCCTGCGTAAAAAGAAAAACTTCTTCAGATATTCTTATACGGGTAGCGGAACAAAGTTGATCTGCACAATGTCGATACTAAAAAGTTACTTTAAATTAGGTCAGGTTAGGTTACAATATGCCTGGCTAGGTTACGATTGGTTAGGTTAAGTTATTCTGGTAGGTTATGTTAGTCATTTTCATTGAAAATCTGAAATGTAGTTTGAAATCTGAAAGCCACAGACATTATGAAAATCGACATTATGAAAATCGACATTGTTCATGTAAAACTCTTCAATATTTATTTAATGTTTCCCCTACATATTTCAATACATTTTTTTATATAATGTTTATGCTCATAAAGTGATATTTGTGTTTTCTATTCTCTTATGAATTCGTCCGTATATTTATTCATTTTATAAATGTATCAGTTTATCATGATTAATTTTATTCTTTTAGGAATATCTCGTATTTCTTCATTTTGTAATAGTTTCTTACTGTAGAAGGATGAAAGATTTTCGTTTGTTTACATCTCGTTCAAGACTCCATTAACAATTTCTTACTGTTGCATATACGTATATATATATATATATATATATATATATATATATATATATATATATATATATAAGAACATAGGCTATGTGGCGTCGGCCTCCGAGGTCATATATATATATATATATATATCGAAACCTACGGTAAAATTATTGAATGCCCGGTTAGGTTAATTGACTGCCGGTTAGGTCAACTGTACGCCCTTGACGAATGGTTCGGTTAAGTCGTGATATTTTCGTTAAAACTAACGAAAATATCACGACTTAACGCAATCAATCGTCAAGGACGTACAATTAACCTAACTGGGCATACATATATATTAGTGATGTATCGGATGTCAGATTTCAGACATCCGCGATGCGGATGCCAAACTTTGACATCCTTGCGGATGCGAATGGAGATGCGGATGTTCATGCATAAATTTGTCAGCTTGATATGATATTTTAAATTCATAATTTATTAATTGACTTTCGATTTTTGGTTAGTTAAAAATATTAGATATTCGATAATCTTAGATATTAGATAATATTATTTTGTATTTATAACTTTTTTACATACACTCTTTTTTTGGATCAGTTTTCGTCACACAACTGTGTGTTACTAGGGTGCGGAACGGGGACCCAACTCGTCTTGCATCTCACCAACCACTTTCCCCAACCACCACCCTTTGAAAAGTAGTGTACTTATGACATTGTTATGCATTGTAGTATGAACAATTAATTATACAAATACACAACAGACATTGTCAGTTACATTAAAGATTAAATGAAGGCTGCGCAAGTTTCAGTATTTGAACTGAATGAAGGGCAAATTGTGCTTAAAAAATAGCAATTTAGTAAATAGTACACATCCGCAGCATCCGCATCCCGCAGGTACGGATGCGGATGTGATATACATCACTAATATATATAAAATTATATATAACGTTCAACTTCCACCCGGGCAACGCCGGGTCGCTCTTATTTTCGAAGTGTTGATTTTTTTAGGTTGAGCCCCCTCAACCAGTTCCATTGGTTGAAAAAACATCACATATAAAATTTTTTGGATTGAACAATTTTTAGAGGTCGCCCCCGCTTATTATTAAAGTTCATAAAATATAGCTATTATTTATGCAATTAATATTTGAAATTACTAGCAGTTGTCAAGTATACTAAACATATGTTTTTAATTAATTAATCATCATATTTATGATGAATTCAATTAAATGAATATATTAGAGATAATTGTCAAGTTTGTAGCTGAAAATATTGCTTGATAAGACAAGATCAACCTGTTTAAACATGTTTCATCAAGAATGCTCCAGATTATGTTGCAATTGTTTATTTGTCATCATTCAGTGTTCTGCTGTCATAAGTAAAAGGTGTGTAACTGTGTATCACTATACTTCTTTTTTGCTATTATCAGATAATAAACTATGTTATTTATATTTTTCACAATTATTTATACTGATTTTGTTATTAGTGTTTGAAAAAAATTTAATGAATTTAATGAAAAAATTAGAATTTATGCTCTTATACACATATTATGAAGTTTTAAACAATGTTGCTATTTGTCACAAAGAATTTAATTTAGTTCAATGGAAATTTTACCTGACATGTGTTTCATGATCTGTGTTTCTATCAGTGGCGTCACTAGAGGGGTGCGGGGGGTTTTTGTGCAGTGTTTGAGCAGAAATTTATTATTTTTTATAAAAATATCCCTGTAGTTAGTTATAACAACAAAAACATTTTTCGTAAGCCCAGCTTACATGTATCAATATACCTACAAGGCTAAAACTCTATGCTAATTTACTTTTTGAACCTTCTAATGCGCTCCGGTCAGAGCTGTCATTATTACCCAATTACAATGACGCTTCGAATCACGTGGTTTCGTCTGCACGCTCTACAAGCACGCGCTGTTGTTTTCGTTGCTGCTGGTGTTTTTATAGTCGCTGATTTTGTCAAATTTTCTGTTGTTTTAGCTACAATATTGTGGTAATTAGTATTTGTGAACCTATATCAATAACTTTTTTGAGAATGAAGTAGTAATTAAAGGAAAAGAAGGAGAAAAATAAAAAAAGGCTTCCGCTCAGTTGTTGCAGCCTCTGTCTTTATGATGTTGCAGCCTCAAATTTATGAGTATATTTCCATATGCATTTGTCTACAACTTCTACATTATTTGGGCCGTTATTGATTATGCAAACCTAATCCATTAATGTATCTCATGTAACGGTAAAGTTTAACGTTAAAATGAACATAATTTTGATGTAGTTCTTAAACGTTTTTACTTCGAATTCTATTGTTTTCTTACCGAATTTTCACTTTAACCACATGAAACTATGTAAATGTAAATACATTTAGGCTGTGCGTATGATATTGTAATTTAAAGGAGTAATTTTAATTTTGCTAGTTGTTTATGTCACTACTATTGCCATTACATTCAGTGATATACGGGAATTACGATTTACGAGTAACATTAGTACAAAAAACATTACTAAGGATTCTGTATGGTCTGGTACGGGAGGAGGTCCATGGGGGGGGGGTGACACCATGAGTTACCGCACTGGGTGACACCAACCCTAGTGACGCCACTGTTTCTATTTCCAATAAAATAGCAAAATATAAATTTCTACTACAAAAATATTTATTCCTTGTTTCTTAGATTAAAAAATAATAGGAATAATAATTGAGAAAAATACGTTAGATTTATAAAATAGACCAAATTAACTTTATGTCTACCAAATTTTTTTTTTTTTGTAATTTAAAAAAGTCAAAACAGTGATTTAGCCCTGCTCTACAAAACCATAACACTACATTAATATTTTGTTTTCTTATTTTGCAGATGAATACAAGAAGACCATTCTATTTGCTCGGATCTACAGTAGATGATATTAAAGGCTCAAAGCTGCCCCCATATAGGCAAGCTTTTGGTTATTTTATGCACCTCCACAGAGAGAAAAACATGACAATCCGCGATGCTCTGCGTCAATCTATTCGAGCCACAATAGTTATCTGGGATAAGGCCAATATTCCTACTCAGCAGGAACCTCGTGCCATGAAGAAGTTAGAGAATTTCTTTAACGAATGGACTTGCTTAAAGAAGCATGCTTCCAGAACAAGCCAGAGCCATAAAACCAAGGAGGCTGATTTTGTAGAGCGATTGGAAGATCTCTTTGACATCGCCCATGGAGACGCTGAGAAGCTGATCAAGAATCGTGAGGACTGGGAGTTCCTTCAACTGCAAAGACAAAAAGGTCGTCCTGGCTCAATCGGTGGTGTGGACACTGTACATCTTCACCGCACAAAAAATGCAGTCAAACGGTTGGAAGCTGAGGCAGAGAGAAAAAGAAAGTCAGAATCTTTGATGGAGGCGTCTACTAGTCAAGTTGTACTGGCTTCTTCCACATCTTCCAGCAACACTGATGAAAGTGAGAATGAGGAGGAGGAGCCCAAAGGAGCTTGTGCTTTACCAAAATCTAAGAAAAAACGAGGCATGAAAAACATCATGACTATTCAGATGTCTGCTGCCCTGGATCGTACACAAATTTCCTCTAGAAAGGCAACATTTATCCTCGCAGAGGCAGCTAAAAGCTTTGGTTTGGACGCTTCAGATTACAACATAAACCAACATTCTATCCATCGCCTTCGAAATAAGAACCGAGCTCGTCATGCTAAAGAACTTAAGGAGCATTTCCATGGAGAATGTTCTATGACAGTCCACTGGGATGGCAAGATGATGGAGGACCTCACCTCGCACAAGCACATTGATCGTCTCCCAGTACTTGTGTCAGGACCTGGTGTTGAACAGCTGCTTGGTGTCCCCAAAATCCCAAACTCAACTGGAGAAGCACAAGCTGAAGCCGTCTTTAACTGCCTGAATGAATGGGGAATTACAGAGAGAGTAAAAGCAATTTGTTTCGATACAACAGCTTCAAACACGGGTCAATATAGTGGAGCCTGTGCTCTCATCGAAGCAAAATTGGGACATGATGTTTTGTACTTGCCTTGTAGACACCATGTTTTAGATTTATTGTTGGGAGCTGCATTTGAAGCAACATTGGGATCTACATCAACTGGTCCAGAGATATTGATCTTTAAGCGTTTTCGTGACAATTGGACTTCTGTTGATCAAAGCCAGTTCCAAACAGGTGAGACAGACACGATTACTAAAGAAGCAATTATCCAGTCTAAAACTGAACTAATTCAGTTTGCTAGATCCCAGGCACCTATGCTACGGGATGACTATCAAGAACTTTTGGATCTGTCCATCATCTTTCTTGGAGGTGTCCCCAATAAAGGCATCAAGTTTCGTGCACCAGGTGCCATGCATCGAGCTCGCTGGATGTCCAAAGCGCTCTATTCTATCAAGATGTGGCTTTTTCGAAACCAGTTCAAGATGACTAAGACTGAAGAACGAGGAATTCGAGATCTTTCCCTTTTTTCTGTTCTCATCTATATGAAGGCTTGGACAACATCCTCACTCCCTATTGAAACCCCATTTAATGACTGGCTCCTTATGAGGTCATTGATTAATTATCCTAACAAAAAGATTTCTGATGCAACTAAAAAAAAGCTCTCTAACCACTTATGGTACCTGTCTGAAGAAGCAGTTGGTCTTGCTTTCTTTGATGAGCGAATTACTACAGATGTAAAGAAACGCATGGTAAAGGCATTAGAAGATGAGTCCACTGATAGACCACCCAAGCGTCCTCGGATTCCTGAATCGACCTTCTGCTCTGGTGAAGGACTACACCAACTTGTTACAAGAAATACTAGAGAATTCTTTACTAAGCTGAATTTGCCAGAAGGATTTCTGAACAAGGCACCCAGCACTTGGACATCCAACTGTGAATATTTAAGGGCCAGAGCTATTGTTGCAGCTCTATCTGTTGTAAATGACCGGGCAGAACGTGCAGTAGCTTTAGTTCAAGAGCTGAATAAGAAATTGACAGTGGGGGAAGAGCAGCTCCAGTTCCTGCTCCAAATTGTTGCAAAACACCGCCAGAGTCACCCAGTTCCATCAAAAACTGTTCTTCTCAAAAAATAACCATCAATGAGGTCGCACCTTAAAATACACCATATTGTATAATCATTGTATATTAAATAAATGTTGTATAAGGAAATAATGCTAATTAAAGTAATTAAAGTATGTAAATAGCACTGGCATTTTGAATTTATCTCTATATAATAAACTAATGGTTTTTTTTTGTAGCAATGCTTCATTGCTGATTGTATATAAAAAAAGAGCCAGGAAGGATTTTGGATAGGAGAAAAAGGATTGGGATAAAGAAGGATTGAGGACCAAAGGATGGATTATAACAACATCAAGGATAGGTTAGAAAAGGATCAATGATAAATAAGAAGGCCTATACTTATAAAAACGAATCAAACTAAAAAAAGAAGGAAGGAATTATGTGTATAATGAGCATAATCATATGTCAGGAGCTATTATGCCATGGTCACCATTTTTATTAGCCGGGGGCGACCCCTAAATATGAGCCAATTTGTGTCAAACTTTCAAGTTTTAGTTTTTATGCTAAATGGAACTATTTTAGGGGGCGCAGATAAAATAATTCAACATTTCAATTTTTGACTACCCAATAAGAGACACCCTATATATATATAATATATATATATATATATATATATATATATATATATATATATATATATATATATATATATATATGTTCGCCCTTCGGAAACTGAAGCTGAATAGGAAAAGCAAAATAACTGTTGCTATAATCAACATTTAATGAGTGACTTCACACGATTCTGAAGCTCTATTCCCATCATTAGTGACTTAAACAGAAATATTTAGAGATAATGTCGAAATAATTTTAGATATTTTGAACTTTATTAAAATTTTAAATATAGAAAAAAGGTGTACAATAACGAAATATGTGAATATTCTACGATCAATAAAATGATTATATATAACCTGGAATCCATCAAAATTGTTAGAAAATTTACAACACACACTTTTGTATGGGAGTTTTCACTAAACATTTATTATAATCCTATTCCATGGGATGTAGTTGAATTTATTTCGTATAACCTTAAAATATACTTAAACTAAGGATACTAATCCTTTCAGTCACAGTGGGATCGTAAAATGTCCCGCTAGAAATAACAATATAAATCGTACTAAAATGCAAATTTCCCACAAATGCTTCTTCTCGTTCGTGTTTATATAGGTTTAGTTTCGTTGTTGGGAAAGGAACCCAAAATGTGCGTATTGTAAGTGACTATTTACTAAAATATTTGATTTTCAATAGCAATAAATCTTATAATTTTTGGTTTAACCTTTTCATTCCTCCGCGCATCGTATGTTGTTTTAGCATACAGGGTGATCCATAAATGTTTCATAAATTGCAGGGTATATTCTTGAGACAAAAGTGAAGAAAAAAGACTATATAAACATTGGTGGAGAAACTCGTAGGTTTCGAGCTATAGCTCGCGAAAGAAAATGAAGCTCCAAAAGATTTTTTACATTTTATGCAAATTCACAGTGTGATATATTTGCTTCATTAAAGTAAATGTTCGAAATTCGTTCCTACCTTTTAAATGCATGCCTCAGCACATTGCAAAACAGGATAGAGGAGAAATAGTTAAGGGGGAAAATGAGTGAGTATGAATAAGTGAGGGAATGGTGGTTAGCGGTAGTTTACGATGCGTGGGAAGAGAGAGAGAGAGAGAGAGAGAGAGAGAGAGAGAGAGAGGTCGGGTGGGCTGGTTGGCTAAAGCCGGCGAATACTTTCACCTCAATTTCGAATATTTACTTTAATGCAGTGGCGGTCCTGGCATTTTTGGCGCACTAGGCGAGATCATGCAAAAGTGCCCTTCCTCTGTCAACAGCACACCCCCCACCCACCCAGGTGCATAACCTCTGCCGCAATAAAACACACTGAACACATTGTCTTTAAAACACAAAGCACCTCCTTCATTTATTGTTCTTAGCTTCAAGTAAGAACAAGTTGTCTTGAAACAAAAACTACAAAGAAATCTTGTATGAATAATAATTGAGCACTCAATAAAGATTCCCAAATATATTGCAAACAAAATAAATATTCCAATGTATATTGCAAACAAAATAGATAAATAAAAAACACTAATAAATCACACAATGTAGCTTAATAAAGGAATAAGATTGCCAGCTAGCAAATAACTGAATTTTAAATTTGGTTTGGAAGTTTTAGGTCTGGTTGTTTTCCTATTAAAACCTGATCCTCCTAGTCTTCCTTCATGCAAATTCATCAATGATGTCATCATAGGAAATCTGCTCAGAAACCGCATGGTTAATGCTAATGACAGCAAGACCACTAAGGCGGTCTTGCATCATGGTGGATCTTGCATCATGGTTGGTAAATTTCTCGAGCACTGGACTGGAGCCTGTTTGAGAAAAAACAAAAAACGGGCGTGCTATGTCGCCCCCGCCACCAATTGGCGCCCTAGGCGGCCGCCTATATCGCCTATGCCTAGGACCGCCACTGCTTTAATGAAACAAATGTATCACACTGTGTATTTGCATAAGATGTAAAAAATTTTTAGGAGTTTTATTTTTCTCTCGCGTGCTATAGTTCGAAACGTACGGGTTTCTCCACCTATGTTTATATGGTTTTTTTCTTTACTTTTGTCTCAAGAATACACCCTGCGATTTATGAAACACATTTATGAATCACCCTGTATATCGATATATACCTGCGCATGGGGTGGGGGGAAGTTTTCCACCTCACCTGAGTAGGGAAAGGGTTAAAGAAAAAGAAAATACTGGTGAACGAAAGGGTTTTGAAATGATGAATTGAATTGAATAACCTTTATTAATAATAAAATAAATACATTCGTTTTACAATGACATGAATAATTGTGAAGCTCCACTATTTATTTTATTTAATTTGGCCCTTAAGTTTTAGGCTTTACTGGGCTCTTATTAAAAATAAACAGCTAGTTGTTATTAATTAATAATACATAAATAAATAAGTAAATAAGTATTATTAATAGTTAAAACATGTATTAATCTTAAATTATCACTACTGACATGACAAATGCAAGGTCACCATTGAAGGCACTATACCAATACCATACAGAGAAACCAATATTATACATGAGATAAGAACTGAACAATCCCAAGAAATGTGTTTTTAATACTAGATTACACACGAGAAATTAATAATTAGTAAACAATAGTAATGGACATTAATCCTAGATTTTTGTTAGTATGCCACTATTAATTGGGATTTCAACTTGGTTCTAAACAAATTTATTTACATTCACAATATTTTTTATATCGGCATTTAAATCATTCCATAGTTTCAATCCAATGAAAATGGGTAGTTTTTGAGATGAAGACAATCTAAATTGAGTTATAACAAGCTTTGATCTGTGTGCCAGTTTGGTTATATCATTGAACTTTAGTAGGTTTAGCTTTTTAAATAATGCACTAGAGTTAAAGTAAAGTTCCAAGTTAAGGCTGCTTAACAACACTGGTCATGACGTAACCGTCGTGAAAGAAAGGGTTAAAAAGTTTTTTAAAGCGGGTTTTTCTTTATAATGTGGAGGGATTCTAGCAGTGTTATTAGGTCCATCAGATCAATACTTTGTTTTATAATTAACTATTTTATCTGTTAAGTGGGATAATTATTAGGGATGAAAAAGATTTCAAAGAAGTTTATTTTATCAAGGAATGAAACGTAGTTGCAGCAAATATGGTAGCTACGCTCGGTGAAACAACGTGAAAATTAAAGTAATTTGTTTCTGATGTACTTTGTACTATAGTCCGGTAGCACAGACCCTGATTTTACTGGAACCCTGCATTGTTTGTTATAAAGCAAATTTTTACATATTTTGAAAGCTTATACCACCCCATTCAAGAATCCATCGGGTGTACACCTGACCCCGCTTGGCTTTTTTAATATGGCCGCCATTTTCCAAGATGGCCGGCGAAACTGAAAAATCCCATATCCTAGTCAATATTTGATGGATTTTGATGATCTTGGTGTCATTTCTAGGGTTTTTTAGGATGATGAGTCGATCTGGAGGGGTTGCAGATACTTTGGGAGTCGTTTTGACCCACATTCGTCAATACTCAAGGTCATTGGAGGTCAAACGCCCCCCCCCCCCCCCCCGAAATAAGGAATATCTCATATCCCGGGCAGCCGTGGAGATATTTTGGTGATCTTACTGTCGTTTTTATGGTTTTGGGCGAGACTGAGTAGTTCTATAGGGTTTAAAATGAAATCAGGGATTATTTTCCCCATGGTAAGGTGAATTCCAATATGTCTAATTATTTATCTTATTTTTTTCAGGTTGTTGAGATTATTGCTGATGGTGCTGCCCACCTGGTGGTTTGATGACGTCTTGGTTGTGCTGATTCCAAAATTGTTTTTTGACTGCTGAATATGGAGAATATACCAGGTGAGCATTGTTTAGTTTTCATTTGCTGAGGATAAATTATTTCAATGCGATTTGTACTCTGAAGAATGGGTAAACAAAATTCTTATTTTTCAGGTTCTACAAAAGCTGCAGACGAATGTTTCTTCAAGGATCTCCTGCGTAGCTGTCCTGGAGGTCAGAAAGGTCTTTCAACTTGTGGGAGGATTCAGAAAATCATAGAGAGCAGCGACATCAGAGGGAAGCCAGATGTTCGAGCGAGACTAGAGCCTCTCTTGGAAGAGAGAGCAAAAATCCTTTGTTGTCACAAGAACTGTGTTTTCACTTATGTGTCCAAGCGGAATTTATCAGCATTCATGAAAGAGAGAGAATGTGATACCCCTACAGTGGAGCCAAAAAGACTACGTAGTGCTGTTCTCAGTGAAGGCCCAGTATATGACCCTAAAAAACACACTCTTTTGTTTGAAAGTCAGTGAGTGTATATTACCCGAGAAATATGACATCAAAGTTCCAGTGCAATACTGCATTTCAGCATCTAGGTTTATGACCGATAAGCTTGGTGATAAAAAAAACAAATTACAAAGATGTGTTGATAGAAAAGTGTAAACTGAAAAATGATGAGCAGGGACAAGCTGTACTCAGTAGGTTGTTGGGCATGAAAGGAGGTTTACCGGCTGAAGAAGCCTGATACCATAAAGATTGTATGTCTACCTTTCATGTTGAGGTTGAGCGCGCTTGCCAGAATAAGTCAAGGGTTGAGCCTGAAGACCGCCCCTTCATTGCTTTGTGTGTAGAATTGTCGAAGGACAAAATGAAACCATGGAATTCAATTGAAGTAGAGAAGCTTTACAAAGAGTTAGGTAGTGAGAAGTTGTCACGTAGGTCGCTCATTGTAAAAGTTAAAGATTACTTCAAAGACGAAATTGTAGACTTACATGGGATGGTATCGCTACGTTGTTAGTTTTCAAAAACTATGCTGCCTCATACCTGAATATTGCAAAAGATTGTGAGGAATCTGTTGATATTGATAAGTGTGTGAAGAAGCTGGGCAGGCAAATTGCGAGTGAGTGCAAAAAGAACAAGGAAGAATTCACTTCTTATCGCACTCACATAGACAAATATATTGCTTTCGAATGTATGAGTGATGTTCTTATGCAATTGTCTACTCATGTAAGTTCGAAATTCTCTGACTCCCTGCAATCCATAATGGTTGGAAACATTGTAGCAAGTGTTGTTACAAATCAGCCTACTCCACTCCAAATAGCACTGGGTGTTCTCATAGGTGACCATAAGCAAATCGTTAAAGAGTTGTACAAGTACAATGTAATTTGTTCTTATGATGAAGTGCGGCGTTTTATGCGCTCAGCTGCTGTTGTTGCAGCAAGAGATGCTGTGTGGTCGGGTTTGAATGATGCTGCACTTACTGGTCTTGTGCAAGTTATAATTGACAACTTTGATGCAGTTATTCACTCCCAAAATTGTAGATTAAACTGTCACAACCTTGCAGCTATTATAACACAGCCCAGATCACTTGAAAACGACAGTGCGAAGGTCATTCCTAGACTATCAAAACAAGAAATGTCAGTTCCCACAAATTGAGCTGGAAGTTGTGCCATACACTGGTCCGAAAAAACCTCCTATGCCCATGGAGGCAACCTGCTCATTTGAGCCTTCTGAGAAGCTTACAAGAGAAGCCGAAGTGTCACTTCACCGTGCAGAAGAGCTAGATCTGGAGTTCTTCAGACGGATATTGTTTGTCGCTGGCACCCCTGAGTACAATGACTTCAACACCCGCCATTGTAGAAAGGCGGGAATGATGCCAGCTAAGAAGTCGGCCATCAAGTATATGTCACTCATTAATATGAAGCCAGCGGACCACAACACTGTCAACACTGCAATCAACAATGGCATTAAAGTGACGAGGGAGTCCAACCAAAGTGTTTTGGTCATCACAGAAGATCAACAGATCTACAAGGTTATAGTGGACAGCCTGTTCCATACACGAAGTCTTCTTACTGATGTGGTTGCCATCCTTGGTGGAATGCACTTGGTGATGGACTTCATAGGTGCGATTGGCAGTGTAGCAGCGGGAAGTGGCCTGAAAGAAGTTCTCTGTGGCACATTCGGATCAGTGGCTAAAATACTAGAAGGAAAAAATTACCCTCAAAATGCCCGTGCACTTCGCATGCTGACTGAAGCAGCTCTCAGACCTGTATTCTTGAAGTATGGTGAGCGTATCAATACCATGGCTGACTTGATGCACGTCCTTGAAGAACTGGCCTCTGCTAGCAGAACAACTGCGCAGTACACATGAAGGTGATTATGCTCTGGCCATTCAAACAGCTGAAAATATGTTGCCATATTTCTTCGCTGCTGGGCATCACAACTACAGTAAATATGGCCTCTTCTTCGTTCGATCTATGACGTGGTTACCTGATGAAGTTTTAGATGCATTTATGGGAGGAGAGGGTTCTATGCATCACATGGATGGACTCTGGAATGGGGTGCCAACCGACCAGTTCCTGGAGAGTACCTGGATGCGTCGTGGGAAGGGCCCTAGTGGTGTCATTGGTAACACCCAAAATCCACAAGTGATGGCCACGTGGGTATACAGCTTCAATGCTCGTGTGAGTGACTGCTGACCTCCTAGATATGAGTGAGCACCTAGAAACATTCCATCTGTACCACAAAGAGGAGGCAGGAGGTCGCATCAAACATGATGGAGAAGATCGCCAATCACTTCATAATTCCCTTTCTAAGTGCATGGTCCCAATGGATCCAGAGTCACATCCAGGAGGCAACTTATACAATATTCAGACAGGGCAGCTTGCATCTCCAGATGCCAATGCCGATAGAGCTGTTAGTATTGGAAAGACGCAACTGGCACAGTACGAGTCATCATGGCCACAAGGCTTTTACGGCACCATTTCCAAACATGTCATCACCTTTGCAAGTAAAACGAAACATATCAAGGTGGGTGCCCACTTGGTTATGAACCAAGAAGCGATTTATGCACGCGTCATGGGTTTGCTGATGAGCGAACGCGAACTTGACTTGACCCATGTATTCTCAACAGAGCTTGCGGCATACCCACCCGCACTGTTCCAACCAGATGGCTTAATGAGAACTGCAGTTAAGTCCGCATTGAAGCAGAACTTGGGAGTGGAAACATCCTCTCAAACATGGGGTCGACCAACAGTTGTTATCATGGATGTGTCAGCTGTTTCGTGGACAGTCGACTGGCCTGCTAGTGGCACAGTTGTTACATTTATCCAAACCTTCAAACTATGGCTACCGAAACATCTTTCTCATGCATTTGTAGTACTAGCTTTTGATCGCTACTATGATTTCTCTCCGAAATCAAGCACTCGGGCAATGAGAAGCAAGAGCAGCAGAGTTCACAAGCTGGACCTCAACACCCCATTGCTTACAAGAGACGCTGTTCTCACGTGCACCGCGAACAAGGAGCAACTAAACAGGCTGCTCTGTGAGCAAATCCTTGCTGACAGTGAGTATCTCGCAACTGTAACCCAAGACCATGAGCTAGTGCTTGCAGGATGGCAGACCATACCGACTTCCATCGTGCGAGGCAGGAGTCGAGCAGCATTGGAGCTCTCATCATCTCATGAAGAGGCTGACGTGATAACAACAACACGCTATCGCACAAGCTGAGAAAGATTCTGATGCCCGCATCTCCATCATTTGTGATGACACAGACGTGTTTGCCATGCTGACTCACTTCTATGAATTTAAGAAACTAGGCTGTCCCATGATTATGGAGTCTTCAGTGCGTGGCAGAAAATCAGTGGACATCCGAGCAACTGTAACCCAGCACAAAGACATCATCCCACAAATCCTCAAACTACACGCTTTGAGTGGTTGTGACACAGTTGCAGCAATACATGGCATCGGCAAAGCCACTGCCATTGCCACAGCCAAGAAGGGTCGGAAGCTAGACAAGCTGGGGTCCCTTGATGCATGCTTTGACCATATCGAGAAAGAGGCAACAGCGTTCATTGTTGCATGCTATGGGGATAAGAAATCCTCATCTCTTACTGAGTGTCGTCAGCGATTATGGGCTCAGAAGACAGGGAAGTCGGGAACTGCTGCACCCAAACTATGTTCTCTACCACCAACAACTGAAGCTTTCCATCAAAATGTGCTCAGAGCCCACTACACTGTGGCGAACTGGCTCGATGCACTAAAGTGTGACCCACCACCACTTGATCCTGTGCATTATGGGTGGGAGAGAGACGAAACAAACAGAGTTCTCATTCCAAAAACAGTTGATGAAGGAGTGTGCTTAGCACCAGAATATCCATATCCATATCCATATCCATACAATGTAGGTTATGTCATTTAAGCATTACGATCTGGTTTTATCTGCAGAAAAGATGTTAAGTGCTCAGCAGTTAGCTAGATTGTAGAAATTGTCACTGAAATAAAGCAAATACAGTGATGTCAACTGTGGCATTATCATATTTCAAGGCCAAACTTTAACCTCAAATGACCTTGACTTGACCCATGGAGTTGCAAAATGATATCCTACTGTTATCATGTGCCTATAGAACTACTCAATCTCGCCCAAAACAATAAAAACGACAGTAAGATCACCAAAATATCCCCACGACTGCCCGGGATATGAGATATTCCTTATTTCGTGGGGCGTTTGACCTCCAATGACCTTGAGTATGACGAATGTGGGTCAAAACGACTCCAAAAGTATCTACAACCCCTCCAGATCGACTCATCATCCTAAAAACCCCTAGAAATGACACCAAGATCATCAAAATCCATCAAGTATTGACCAGGATATGGGATTTTTCAGTTTCCCCGGCCATATTGAAAAAACCCAAGCGGGGGTCAGGTGTACACCAGATAGATTCTTGAATGGGGTGGTATAAGCTTTCAAAATATGTCAAGATTTGCTTTATAACAAACAATGCAGGGTTCCCACCCCGTGCAACCGGACTACTATGTATCTGTTGATTGTTAAAATAATTACTACCTAAACCAGTGAACATAGTTTTTCATATATATGGATACTAAAACAAACACACACACACACACACACACACACACACACACACACACACACACACACACACACACATATATATATATATATATTATATATATATATATGATTAGTCATAAATGCCCAAGAAGGCCCAACATGTGTAAATTTTCGTCCATGCTAATTTTTTACCAGGTAGGTGCAACAAGCCATACTTTTTAGATTAACCTGAGTTAGCCTAGCCTAGCCTAACCTCAGAAAGGTGTCCTACAGGAAAATTCAACTAATTTACAAAATTCGAATTAATTGGTAAAAACGGTAGCTTATTATTGGCGCTATTCTGGGGAACAAATATATATATATATATATATATATACACACACACAGGGGTTGGACAAAATAATATGAACGCCTTGATAAATGGCGGTTTTTATTCTTAATATGGAGTTGGTCCTCCTTTAGCGGCAATAACAGCTGCAATGAAAATAAGAGATTATAATGAGAATTTGGAAATATTATTTGATATTTTTTCGAAAAGGTTTTTCCCCTTTATTTCTTCTTCGCCACCTAAATTCACAAAGATAAAAAGTCAATCATTTACTGATGAGTTTCACAGGTTTTGGAGCTCCGTGCCAAGTCATGGCTGCGGGACCGTCAAACTCTAGATTCTACTAATTGGTTAGGGTAATTGAATGCCCGGTTAAGTCAACTGTACGGCGTACGCCCTTGACGATTGGATAAGTCGTGATATTTTCCTTAGTTTTCATAGTAAACGAACGAAAATAGCACGACTTAACTAATCGTCAAGGGCGTACAGTTGACCTAACCTGGCATTCAATTAACCATATTAAAACTTTCAGGGATCTTGGAATCTTAAAGCATATATGATATTCCCTAAACTAAGATGTATTATTCTGAAATGCAATAAACATTAACTAAATAAAAAAAGGTGTTTTTTTTTTTTCGCCGGCCATCAAACCGAAAAGATCCAAAATCTGTTGAAAATGGAAAAAATTGGAAATTTCAAGTTGGCGTTTTGTATTCCTTTTCACACTGTCGACGACAGGAATTGATTCAATGTTCATTCATATCAAAATATATACTCGTATATCCTATTTTATATACAATACTGTACATGTATTCAAAGGTCAAAATTCTGTCTCTTCATAAAAGCTTTCGACTTCAATCAAAATAGCAATTGAGTTTCTTTTTTTGCTTTGATCTTACTGACAGTGAAACCTAAGGTACTTTCCTGAATCGGAATCGGAATTGGATTAGACGTTCTTTTATATGGATTCGGAATATAAATTATTCAGAGATTTTCTTTTTTTAAAATTATTCAGAGATTTTATTTTTTAAAAATTATTTGCAAATTCAGTGGCAGATCTCTCTCTCTCTCTCTCTCTCTCTCTCTCTCTCTCTCTATATATATATATATATATATACAGGGTGTCCCAAAAAAAACTATATACTCTTTATAGCATCATATATTTTATAATTAAAAAAAAAACCAAACAATATACCGGGTGTACATAAAGTCAGGATCTATTTTTGTGAAGCACTTGGAAATTATATGGAATTCAATCATAAAATGATAAAGTGGTAACATTTATTAAATAATTAAGAGTAGGATTCGACGTGACGCCCATCAGTATCCCTGCACAGCTCAAATCGTTCCGCAGCATTTCTAAACACATTCTGGAGCATTTGCGGGGTTATGTTATCTGCAGCAGTTCGTATACGTGTACGTAAGTTTTCAAGACTCGTAATCTTCGTCTGATAGACGTGCGATTTGATAAAGCCCCATGCAAAGAAATCTAAAGGGGTTAAATCTGGTGATCTCGCTGGCCAAGGTCTGTTGCTTCCGCGTCCGATCCAGCGATTTGGAAAACTTCCATTTACAGTAGATAATCCTTAACAATTTTGGCATAGTGACAAGGAGCACCATCATGTTGATAGACGACGGTACTTTCAAGTGTGAGGAGATGAAAATCATTAAATTGTATTTGAGGATGGTTGAAAAGTTAAAGTGAAAATACATTTTTAAAAACAAGTCATATGTGAAATTTGAGAAATAGGTTTTTATGTATCAAAATCTAGTCTCTTTTCATAGAGGAAAATTAGAACAAAATATAGACCAGTGTTAGAATACAAATGATATACTCTACTGTATGTATATACAGTATATTAGATACTAAAGATTTCTCGACTATTTTTACATAACCTTGTTAGCAAACTGTTGTGACCGCAACGAGTGTTCCCGCAAAGTGTAAATTCGAAGATTTATGGGTAACGGTGTTGTTCTCTGGCTGCAAGGAATAATCCCTATAAATGATGCTTTGAATAAATTTAAAGAAAGAGTGAAAGACCCAGATCCATTTTATCTCCATCTATTACGACCGCCAAAACCTTCAAATAAGGTCACGAAATCTTTGAAGAGAGGCAGAGAATGAAGATGCTTTACTGCAAATGCGAAGCAATCTATATTAATGACCTTCCCCCCCGCAAAAAAAAAGTAAAATGCAATACCATACCCTCATGAGAATCTCAATCCAGGCTAACAAACCTAGAGAATGAAAAGAGTCTCAATAAGCTGTAGAAACACCTTTCCCTGGTCAACATTTTCCACTTCTTTCACTCAGTTTCCATTCTGACTTCGTGAAAGAAAGTCATGTTGATGACTTTATCTCCAGTGAGACGTTATGGTGCGTTCGCTATCATCACTAACAATTCCATCTAAAACAATGAACTATTTTGAAAACTTTTGAAAACCTTTACCGATATCAATTGTGAAAGTTAATAAATTGACTAAAATTTTAATATAATCACTTTAGCTCATGACTGTGCGTTAATTGTTATAAGTTACAAATATAGTTTAAATGAAGTGATTTGATTTTCACGGAACGAGGTAAGTAAACCTTATTAAATTACACTACTAATACTACTATTACGACTACTAATAATAATGATAATGATACATCCATGTCCCATATCCCTAAAGAAAATGAGCGGTAGCGACCAGAGCCTGGTCTACCTTAGTCCGAGTAAATTAAACGAGATGGATGGCCCGCCGCTTTGTCGTGACGTAAGATACAGAGAAGACAACCGCCCAGTTCTAGGCAGCATTGAGGTTCGAACCCAAGACTCACCGGAGTTTCAGCACTGCCGGGCGGTACCCTAACTGATCGAGCCACGATAATAATAATGATAATAATAATCATTATTATTATTATTATTACAGATCAGCAACCAAGCGTAAAATTTCACAAATATTATTCTTCATCTCGGGATCAAAGGAAATGAGGATATTATATATATATATATATATATATATATATATATATATATATATATATATATATATATATATATAAAATGATAAGGCTTATTGGCAATGACAAATATTATTAATACAATGACAGTTCATATACTAAGGATAGAAATATATACAGTTGATTAGAAATAATACAGCAATGTCGGAGTTAAGTGGGGCTACAGACAGACGTTTTCGTACCAAGAATTCCATAGTTTAGACTTTAGAGGATAAACGACATGACTCATGGATAGCTTGGATAATCGGGTTGGTTGATTTTTTAATTCTTTGCATCAGACTTTATTGAGCACGTCTTGTTACTTCCGGGAAGCTCGGGACATTGCGGGTAGCAAACATTTGCGAAGCTGAGCATCTCGGGGGGGGGGGGGGGGGTAATTTATGCAAGAGTCTAAAAGACCTGTTATACAGCAAGTTTAGGGTTTTCCCAGAACATTTTATAATTCACCCAGAGATGCTGTCCGTAAATATTACTGCAGAAAGTACGAAAGAGAGCGTCCTTAGCTGCACATGTATAGAACCGAAAGTTCCTTATAGTCATATTCACTTTAGAACAACAAAGGCTTCGAGATTGTTTTCTTATATCCGAGTCATCACTCGAGGAGCTTGTAATAGTTTGACCCAAAAACTTGAACTCTTGTACTTCCTCAATGACTTCACCTTTCATTTTAAACCTAATATCAGCTGGCTGCTTACAGCTTTTAGGATGAAATTGCATAACCTTAGTTTTTTGTAACATTTAAAAGAATATCAGTTTCGGCGAATACACTTCGTAGACTTTTAGTAGCCGATCCAGACCTTTAACAGAGGGACTTACTACACCAATACCATCGGCATAAACTAAGTTATTTATCCTTGTGTTACCTATACAACATCCCACTGTTGCCTCATTAAGTGAAGCAATTAATCCGTTAATATACACATTAAAAATATAGGGGAGAGCAAGAAGCCTTGTCTCACCCCGCAAGAGGAGCCAAACATTCGAATAGTACATTGCCCCACCTAATGGTAAAAGATTGGTGGAATACCAAAATTTTAATAAATTTAATATGTACATAGGAACCTTCCTCACTTCTAGTTTTTTAAATAAAATTTTGTGGTTCACTCTATCATATGCCTTACTTATATCTAGGAAACAGTTATAAATAGTTGAATACTGTCAGTGTACTTAGATATTGTTTCTTTAAGTACATAGATACACGGGTCACTTGAATGAGACCTTTTAAAAGCAAACTGATTAGGAGATGCCATAGGTAATCATTTAATCGAGTAACAAGAGTTTTATATATATATATATATATATATATATACAGGTGTTCAAAAGTCACACAACAATTGGAAAATGTATTTATTATAAATACATATTAATAACTATGTACTAATGTAACTCATATGTACAATAAATGTACATATAAACTACACTTGGAAAATTTATTTATTTATACATTTATTGTACATACGAGTTACATTAGTACATAGTTATTAATATGTACGTATGCATAATAAATAAATTTTACAACTACAGTGCGACTTCTTGAACACCCTGTATATATACTGTGTGTATATATATATATATATATGTATATATAATGAGGGGTCGCGCGTCTTAAGGTACCTAAGCGCCACCACAGGCGAAAACGTGTTTTTGATGGATATCACTATTTTCACCCTTCCTCTATCGCGTGGTTTGGGTTATAATGACCTTACGACACTAGAAGTATGGTTGAAAACCTTATGAAGCGAACTACTTTTTTCACCTCTATCGCCAGCTGGGCTGGGCGGGAACAGCAGGAGGAGCGCGAGCCAATGAAAACATGGCAGCCACGCCGCTCTGCTTTCTGATTGGCCACCCGCTCCACGCGCCGAGAGGACACGACACAAACATCCCGCCCGTACCTTAAGACTCGCGTTGCTGTTAGCAGGCGTCCTGTGTTCGTGCTCATATTGCTGAATATTGCGTGGTTTATTCTATTCACCCGGCTTCTAACTATTATCAACGTGTGCAGCAATGTCTCACCGTGCTAGTGATGTGATGAAAAATCAATGGGGTCATTCTGTACCAGAAATCGCACCAAAGTTCGACATAATAAAAAATAAAAAAAATGTTTATAAAATATAAAATATGAAATCTATTCCAAAAACTCATCAACATCTTCATTAGCATACTTAGAACTATAATTTAGCCAAAACGAACGTTCTAACTCAATTAATAACAGAGATACTATTGCCAGAATATTGCTGAACTTTGGAGGCGATTTCTGGAGAATTTTAATTTGGCGCTTAGGTACCTTGAGACGCGGGACCCCCTCAGATATATATATATATATATATATATATATATATATATATATATATATATAAATGGACGGGGTGGCGTTCAGTACTCTTAAGAACTCTCTGAATTTTAGCTTTCTTCAATTTTCTTTAATTTTTATCCGGATGATTTTTATTCGGAATCCAAGTCGAAGTTAGTCGATTTGTTAAATAACAAATTATTAACTTGCGTGAGTTTTACACACACACACACACACACACACACACACATATATATATATATATATATATATGATTAATAAAATCACGAAGGAAAGGAAACACAGAATGGTGCTCAAGCACTTTCGTCTAATGACATCCTCAGGAACACTGAAGTAAATAAAGAGTTCGAGACTATATATAGATCACAAAAAAATATATATATATATATATAAATATAGAAAAAAAAATTGTGGAGGAGCATACAAATTTGTAAGGAAGACTACCAGTTTTAGCACTTTGCCCCTTGTCTAAATCCGTTCTGAGCGAATTTGAACACAAGATCAATGGATTGTTTACAACCAATTTTATACATAATGCCTGAATGATATATAGGTCACAAAAAAAAATTATATAAAAATAAATTTAAAAATAAAATTGTAAGAGGAGCATACAAATTTATAAGGAAAAACTACCAAAGTTTTAGCACTCTTTCCTTCTTGTCTAAATCTGTTCTGAACGAATTCAAAACAAAAGGATCAATTTGAAAAAGATTTGGCTCATGTTAAGTTATTTGTAGGTTAGATAATAGCAGATTCAAGAATATTTCTATTAACAATGTTGCTAGAGTGAAACCAAACTGAAGCATTATTCCAATCAATACAATGGGATAACTCTGACAAATGGACAAAAAGGGCATTGGACGACTGTCCCGTTCTAACGGAATATTGATGCTGTTTTACACGCGTGTGCAAATCTTTTCCCGTCTGACCAATGTAAAAGGAATCACATTGTTTACAACCGATTTTATAGATAATGCCTGAATTATTGGTAGGGCTATTTTTACTATGATATTTTTCACAATATTGTTATATGAAATACTACAATAATATCCAAAAATTTAAGTACATTAGCAATGCCTAAAAAGCCTGGGAAAAATGGAAGTACTAAAATATTCTTTGACAAAGTGCGAGTGTTATTATTCACACGATCGAAGGTTCGTTTTGCCTTGTTAAGACAAGATTCCATAAACGCAGGTGGGTAGCACAGATCACTTCCAATACCGTTGATGTTTTCCAATTCGGCGTCGATGTATTCCGGACTGGCGATCCTAAGAGCGCGGAGAAACATTGAAGAAAATATGGCCTTCTTAATGGGGGGGGGTCATGTCTAGAGTAAAAGTATACGTAGGACAAATTGTTTTTTTTTTTCCGATAGGTACTAAACTTAAAAACTGGGCTTTCCCTATGTACACGCACATCCAAAAACGGGATTGAGTTGTCTTGTTCCACTTCAAAGTAAACTTAATGGAGGGGACTTCATCATTTAACTGAAGGAGGAAATCATCCAGGTCACGATTCATGCGCCAGATACATAAAATATCGTCAACGTACCGCAACCATGAGATGCCAACCCCCAGGATTCTCGGAATGTAAGTAATTTCGAAAAACTCCATATAAATATTGGAGAGGAGGGATGACAAGGGGTTGCCCATGGCCATCCCAAAGACCTGTTGATAATACTCACTATTGAAAGTGAATTTACAGTCTTTGATGCAAAGCTTAATAAGTTCCAAAACGATGTGTGCAGGACCCTGCAGGTAGTGGCAGGTCGTACTTATGTAATTCTCAGGAGAGAAAGTCAAGCATATCGTCAATCGGCATTTTTGTAAACAATGAACAAACGTCAAAACTGATCAATCTATCGTTGGTTTCAGTATGTACATTATTCAATTTTTCAGTAAGATCCATGGAATTTTTTACATGTGAATCAGAGATAGTTCTGAGAATTATTCCGGTCATTATTACTCCCAAGTTGACCGCTTTCGTGCTTCTCTGAATTTCCTGTCTATCTGGAGCATAATATGTAATCTGTTTAATTTCCTCACTTCTACTATATCTCAAGAGCTGAAATTTCTCGGTGTTAAATGTCATTGTTGCCTTCTGATCATTTGTATATTTTGTTTGTGTGTATTATATATATATATATATATATATATATATATATATATAGGGTGTGGAATAAGTCGGTTTATCGAGAATAATGGAATCACCTTGTGAAGAATAATATTTATCATTTACTGCAGAAATTATTCAAAGTGTCCTCCATCATGTTCAATACATACGTTGCATCTCTGAACCACTGAACAACAAATAGCGCAGCACAGTTCTTTGTTATTATTCAACGTCTCGAACTCTTGACCTATCAGTCTTCGTGTGATCGATGTCCCGAGGTTCTGGCCGTCGGCCGTTTCTAGCATTTGGGGGGCCCTAGACAAGATTTTTTGGGGGGCCCCAACCCCATTAACTGATCATTTGCCAGATATGCATAAAAATATCTGCCTTATATATGTATAATGTGATAGATACATATACATATGGAGAGCCCCACGTGCCATGCACAAAGTCCTAACTTTTCCATCCATGAGTGAGGCAAAGCGATCATGCGGTTTTTTGTATATATATATATATATATATATATATATATATATATATATATATATATATATATATATATATATATTTATGAGACAGAAGCATAAATAGGACAGAAAGCGAAATGGTTACTAACTTTTTTCATTTATTTTAAAGAATATGCCTATAACTAGCATTGCACACAGTGAGCCAAATTTGCATTGCCAAAATGAAAATTTTTATTGAAAGTCAGTTTTTTTTTTTATAATTTTTAAACATAATTAACACTGCACACTTTGAACAAAAACATTTTTACATATTTTGAAAACATTTCACTCAATAAATACAAAGATTGTTTCGAATTCAATTCCTATCCCTACCAGATGAAATTACCAGATTGAAATAATTCTGTAAAAGAAAATAAAGGATTTTATATTTTAGTTTTGAATAATATTAAATATAAAAAAAATATAAATAATTTATAAATTACTATAATAAATAAATTATTAAATTATAAATAACTTTAAATATAAAATGCGGGGCCCTAGGCAGTCGCCTATTTCGCCTATTGGAGGAAACGGCTCTGCTGGCCGTAAACTCTATCTTTGATTATAACCCACATTGAATAATCACATCAAGTGATTATTCAATGTGGGGTATAATCAAAGATAACGTTTACGGCCAGGAACCTCGGGACTTCGATCACACGTTGACTTTGATACGCCAAGAGTTTGAGACGTTGAATGATAACAGAGAACTGTGGTGCCCTATTTCTTGTTCATTGGTTCAAAGATGCAACGTGTGTATTGAATATGATGGAGAACACTTTGAATAATTTCTGTAGTAAATGATAAATATTATTCTTCACAAGGTGATTCCATTATTCTCGGTAAACCTACTTATGCCGCACCCTGTATATATTATTTGCCGATGACACAAAGATCAGTAGAAAAATAAGAAACCCAGAAGATATAGGATCTCTACAAACAGACATGAACAGAATCTACAAGTGGAGGGAAGACAACAATATGAAGTTTAACACTGAGAAATTTCAGCTGTTACGGTACGGAAAAAGGGAGGACCTAAATTCCATGGAATATTATATCCGAAATGGACAGGAAATTCAGAGAAATTCTAAAGCAAAAGATTTAGGGGTTGTATTGACTGATGATGCGAAATTTGAAACACAAAATAAGATAGCAGTAAACAGAGCAAAGAAAATAACTGGGCAGACACTGAGAACCTTTAAACGAAGGGATAGGAATATAATGATTCCTCTACTGAAAACACTGATCATACCCAAATTGGAATACTGCTCGGTCCTAACATGCCCATATAGAAAAGAAGACATTAGACAGCTAGAAGGGATTCAGAGAAGCTTCACAGCCAAAATCAAGGGGTGCAAAGAACTAAATTACTGGGAAAGGTTACGTGAATTAAACCTATATTTACTGGAAAGGAGAGGAGAGATATACACCATTATTTACACTTGGAAAATAATGGAGAAACTAGTCCCTAATTTTACTCTGAACCCTGTTTCCCAAACAACAGTGGAAAGTAGAAAAGGAAGACTGTGTTGTGTTCTCAAATTAAAGGCTAGAGAGGGAACATCCTTAACCCTGAAGGAAAATAGTTTTGTTGTGAGAAACCCAAGACTGTTTAATCAGCTGCCAAATACCTAAGGAACGCGAGTGGTGTTGCGGTGGACATCTTCAAAAGAAGACTAGACGACGCCTGGCTCAGAACAATCCCTGATGAGCCGGGTGCACCTGGCTATGTGAGGTGGAGAGTACAAGAAACCAACTCGCTACTTCACCAAGCCAACTCGAGAGGAGAGGCGACAAGCTTGACCTTCGTGAAATGAGGAATCGTCGCGCGGAACATTTGAAAGGTATATATTAGGGCGGTACTTATTTTCGAATTTTAGATTTTGTTGAGGGACACCCCTGGAATGTGTTCCGATTAGTAACAAAACGAATTAAATTTTATTCAAAGTGAATGATATTTAGGAGTCGCTACCGGAGATTGAAAATAAAAATTTCACTATTTTGTTGTCCATCTTCATGGGTCCATCTTCAGGTCCACAAATCCAAATCTCCAAGCATTTTTCAGAAAAGTAGTCATTGAGAGACAAAAATAAATACAAAACCGCATTAAATGATGAATTCACGGCGGCTGCCGTTTCTAATAGTCGAAACGAAGTTAAATTCGCCGAAGATCAACTTAGGAAGCACCAACCTCGTGATGATCACAGGGAGCTACTCAAGATTTCAATTACATTTCTCGAAAATATTCCACCTCGCGGTGTACACTTCAAGGCACCTGGTGTTCTACATCGTGCACGTTGGATGACGAAGGCTATTTATGCCATAAAGATGTGGATGTTCGAGCCGAATTCAAGCTACTGGCAAGAGAAGAAAAGGAATTAAGAGACATCTCGCTCTTTAACGTTTGGTTGTACTTACGACCGTGGTTCACAGCTCCTAGTGCGACAGTTCATCTTCCCCGGCAAATGAACTAAATTTGTTGAAGAGACAGAAAACCCTAATTGGCTGATGCGGCACTGAAAAAACTTGTGGTCAACTGTGGTACTTATCTAGAGAATTAGTAGCACTGGCATTCTTTGGTAGGAATTTACCATCAGAAACAAAGACAAAAATGGTTCAAAAACTAAACGAAGAAAATTAAGAACAAAAGTCTGAAAAAAAGCATCAATAACTGTTGAAGATATTCAAGGAATAAATTTAGAAGATTTAGTCTGCACAACAGGGACGTTTTTAAAGTTCTGAATTAGTCGGGGAAGTTATGCCACAGGGGGCCTGGGCCCCGTTTAAGAGTTTTCCTTAATGGATGTTCTTGAAAAACCCTTTAATGTTTTCACTAATCACTACATATTTAAGTAAAGTTATTTTAACCAAAGTAAAAAAGAAATAAAAACAGCACTGATTTTTGTAAACTTTATTCACGATGCAAATATATAGAGCATATAGGGCCCGTGGTAAGAGGGCCCCGTCGGGGACGTTCCCCAATTGCCCGTATGTTAAAAACGCCCCTGCTGCCAAACCATAAGCTTTTTCAACATCTTGGAAATTCCTGGCTCGTTCTTGACAGAGGATCCGGAGACGTGGCCTACCAACAAAGACTACCTTACATCAGAAGCAATTGTTCAAGCACTGAAGTTGTAAACGACACCGCAGAACGAAGGGTTGCTCTGATCATTGAGTATAACAGCATCCTTACAAGAAATGAGGAACAGAAGCAGTTCATCCTACAGGTGGTAACGAAACACCGAAAGAAGTACCCTAATGAAAAAAAATCAACACTTAAAATCGTGAGCCTTAATACAATTAGTCATATAACCATAATGTTTTTCTTTTGCAAACAAAATATTTTTTCAGTTGTTTAAGTGTTTCCTTTTCCACATCGTGGGGAAATGAGCCTCTTGGATTATATATATAATATATATATATATATATATATATATATATATATATATATATATATATATATATATATATATACACACACACAGACATGTAAGAAGTAAATAGACAGCCCAGATTTATTCAACAATTCTGATCGTGTTGCTGTTTTTTGGGCTTTTTACGTAAAGTCTTGTCTAGTATTGCCCACACGTGTTCTATGGGGTTCATGTCAGGGGACTGACTCGGCCAAGGTAAGGCCTGACTCTGTGTATATATATATATATATATTATATATATAATTAGGGCGGGTCGATTTTCCACACGTTTTGAAATCGCAAGGTGAATAAGTGCCCAGTAGTTAGGTTTGGTTGAGAATGAACCCAAAATTTTTTTAGAGCAAACGGATAAGGGCCTGCTTGCGGATTTGCAATTAAAGTTTGTTATGGTTTTTTGACCCAATTTCTTCATACGCGATAGGTAAACTCGTCATTTTTGAAGACATAATATTAACTAATTATAGATGTAGCAACTCAATATCATTTTCTATCCCAAGAGGAGACAATGCCTAATGTATATCATGTGTTTTAAGTGTAAAATGATAAAATTTCGTTCAAAAAACGCATTTTTGCTAATTTATTCACATATTTTGGCTACAAACTTGAAAAAATACTTTCAAAAGGTGATAAATCCAAAAAAATCACATGTTCTCATGTAAAAAGAAAACTATTCATATAAATCATCATAAGATGAGAATAATGTCCTTTTGACATAAATGCAGGACGCATCTTCCTGCTCAGTACTTTAGTAAGGATACATCTGTGACGAGTTTCGAACCCGTACACGGTATGGGAAGCCTCTCTCACTAATTTCACACTCCTTTTAACACTCAGAGTGAGAAGGCAAGTCTAGAATGTCTGGCTTAGTGTTAGTGTCCATGAATGACTGGATTTCTGCATCAGATAGGTGCTGTGTGGTAGGTGGTTCCATGACATCAGGGTCAGTGAGGTCGATGAGCTCATGCCAGTGATTTGCATTCCAATTCACCTGGGGAATTTTCTTCCTGCTTTCTGGTTGCTCTCCATTCTATAAATGAAAATGAAAATATAAATGAAAATATAAATATAAATAAAAATATAAATATAAATGAAAAATAGTACTCAAATATTGCCGTTTCAATAATACAAACAAATTACCCACTTAAAGTGACAATTATAATATTTTTCCATATTTTTGGAGAATAACTCAGCTTTGACAAAAAAAAAATAATAATAATTACAAGAAGCGCAAAATTTGCCTGTGTCTGAGAGTGAGTATAGTCTGAAGCCCAAGATTCCTGATTCTGTCTTCATCATCTTTCACCATGGCATAGAGGATGTTCTCAGGTCGGAGGCAGAAAACATTACCCTGGATGTTCTGCTTTACAATGCGTTTCGCATCAAATGGAATCAGCCTCAGTCGGCTGATAGCAGAGAAGAGGATGCGAGAAGAATCATGCAGCTTAGAGGATGCCTTATCTCAAACCATGCAGGAGAATAAACTCGAACAGTGTAATGGACCAACTTTTTCAAATTCAGGTTTGGTCTGTTGTCTCTTGTGTACAAACAAAGAAGTCGTATGGCAAGAGTTAACCATCTTGCATGGTTAAGTGGACCAATTTTCCAAGCAGCCCATCTGTCATCTACTCTTCCTGATCCGATCCCTCTGCAATATTCATACAGAAGCCTTTGATCATGACTGAGGTCTTTCAGTACTTCCTCTGGAATGTACCCTTCAATGATTGGAGTTTCCACAGCTTCAAACTGTACCTGAGGTTCATCCTGGATATCTTCTGCGCACCTTTGCCCAAGGGGCCCGCTGAAACTTCTTGGGCCAGTTGTCACTCCATCCATTTTTTTGAAAAGAGCTTTTAGTGGGAGTTCATTCTGATGCAGTGCGCAACCAATAGTGTGCAGTTTCCTCCCAGAGTTTCTTCAAGTTTTACCACTAAACCACTCTTCCAGCCAGTGTTGGTTGCGGTATTATCAAGAAGAATGGCTCGGATACTTTCAAGACTATTATATTCTTCAAGAACACTGAATGTCTCCTGAGCAAGGACCTCACCAGTGGCGCCTTTAACAGGAATTGTTCTGTGGGTCAAGTAGGCGCCAGAAGATTTTCCATCTTCATAGGTGAAGGTGAGGTGATGTTCTGCGTCAACACACTTTCTGAGAACAGTTTCCCTTCAGGTGTCTCTATTTCTTTGTAAGTCATGGTATTCTCGTCAACCTTCCCATCCACACCAACACAAATGAGGTGCGTCTTTTTCTCTGATTCCACACCCTCACTAACTACCCTAATTTGGGCGTTCGCCCTGTCTAATTTGCACTTGTCAATCATGATGTGATTGATGTCAACTTCAGGTCTCAGTAGGTGTTTGATGTCATGGAGCAAGGCATTCCCAAGAGCTGCACCCAGATTTGATGAACATTCACTTCTGACAAGTTCCATAGCATATATGGAAAACTTTAAAAGGCTGTAGTCTCCTGAAGGCCTCTTCCTAGGCTGCCATTCATCTTCTCCTTCCTGAAAATAAATGGAAAATATTAATGCGTTTTCTATCTATCTATCTATCTGTTTATTTAATTAATAATTATATATAATAAATATAAATAAAAGGAAACTAACCTCGCCACCAGATGAACTGCTTGTAAGTCCAGACAACTCTGTAGGCTGTATGAAAGATCCTACTAGCTCAACTTCCTCCTGAGTTAGTACATGTTGCTCTCCTTGTTGGCCTTCCTGTCTCTTTTGGCAGCAGCTGTGTCCACTGAAGACAGCTGGTATGCACCCTTAGGACCTGTTTTGGATCGCTGATCACGAAGGTATGCTCTTCTTCAAGTGGCACCTTTGCATTTCGAGGGCAAACACAGATGATGTGTTCTTGTGTACACTTGTCCTTCTTACAGTATACTCTTGAATCACTGCAAGGCAAAATACCAAAGAACAGGAACAGGCAGAAATATCAAAAAATTTGTCCAAGTTAGCATCCAGATTTCGCTTGACACTTGCCTTAGCATGCTTTCGATTAATGTCTTTCACAAGAGTGAGTAGGTCTTTAACCTTTCTGTCAATGGATTTGTCATTAATCAAAGGCAGCCTTGGATTCACTGAAGACCAAATGGATTTTAAATCCTTGCTAACTTGCTGCACTAAGGCCCAAAAATCTGCGCCAGGGTTAGCATGATTAAGGTCATAAAAGTATTGAATCAGCTGCCTGTAAGTGCTTGGTTCGGTCATTAATAATTCACAAGGACCACATCCATACTTTTCTTCACTTTTCTTTCGGGTCAGGTGTCTTGTTTTCGCTTTCGGCATTATTTACATCGGAAAATCTGAAACATAATGAAAAGTGTTAATGCGAATAGCAATATGTAAGAAATAAGCGTGAATGGTCACAGGAAATATATTTTAATATTATTTTTTAATAAAGATGCATAATTAATAATTATATAAAAATACAAGCAAAACGATGATATTTATGCTTATAGAAACAAGTTAATAATTTTGAGTTTGCTTTGTTTGGTTGCGCATATGCCGCATACGGGATTTTACGCATGAAGCGACAACAGAAAAAATTAAAAACTTAAAAGCTAAATTCGCATTCTGATCTTTTATCAAAATGCATTTCTTTGTGATTTTCACATTTCATAGATGAAACGACAACTACTGGATGTTTATTCGCTTTCTGGTACCAACTTCGACCACCCCTAATATATATATATATATATATATAATATATATATATATATATATATATATCACACGCAAGATGAGAGGGAGAGAACGAAACAAATGAAAAAATGAGGTAACCACCCGGGATCTTCCGATTGCCGGTCAGATTCCCGGGTGGTTACCTCATTTTTTCATTTGCTTCGTTCTCTTGCTCTCATCTTGCGCGGTATATTCTCCTATACAAGCGTCGTTCTTTACGTTAATTGTACTGCGTGTTTGCAGTTTAAATGTATATATATATATATATTATATTATATATATATATATATATATATTATATATATATATATATATATAAACAACTTAAACAAGTTAAATTAACGTGAGCAATTCAGTAAAGAAATAATTCAGTTAAAAAATTAACAAAAACGAATTTACAGCTCCACTAAAGCAATTTTGTGTGTTGATTACCCTGACAGTGGTCGTTTATGGGACCTCCGAAGATCATATCTTTTGTAACATCAAACTGAATACTAACAGCTTTCCTCCGCTGTTTGCCTTAAATCCTAAATGGGTTCCAATGTTGTCAGCAATTCTGCAGTTTTTATTCGTTCGCTTTTTCGACTTGGAATTGTTTTTTCGTAGCAGGAACGTAAACACTTAACGTACTGTGGGAAATGGTTTCGGTAATAGGTGCATAGGAGCGAATAAATGAGAGTCCAGCGTTCACTTCGGTGGAGGGGAGGGTCATAACAGCAGAGATTCTTATTATAATATAATTTTAACTCGTATGACAAATCTCATTGGTATTTAATTACCAAACGTATTAATTACAAGATTTTATTAAGGAGACGCCACTGTAAGAAAATTGTAATTTAAATATTTCTATAGCATCATACAATATAAAATAAACCTTTTTACTTATAGTGGGCCGGCCAAAAATTGAAAAGTCCTCTAGAAAAAACTTAACTGCGTTTTTTGTTAATAGCAAGCACCCACCTTAGATAAGTAGTATTGAGGATGCCAAACAAGATGTGGGTGGATGCCACTCTCAATTTTGGGTTTGAAGGTCCCATACAAGGTTACAAAAGTCAAATTCTGAAAAATTCCGAATTTTTGCATTTCAGTAGTGGCTCTATGTAACAACGTGTTTAAAGGTGTATCATTAACACAAAGCATATTTTTGTGATTTTATGGATAGTAATTGAATGTAACTATGACTCTGGATGTCTTTATTTCCATTAAAACTACATTTAGCGTGCTGGGTGAGGTGCGCATGTGCCTACTACTACCATAGTACAAGTAATAGCATACTTTCACATGTTGAATATTTTCAATCCACTGGCTGGCCAGACATTGGTTTGGTATATGCAATTAAAAGAGTGCAGACAGTGCCAGCTGGTAAAATAATAATAATAATAATACTGCTAAAGGATAGGTATGTTTCGAATTGTTTCAATATATCTGTGGCTACTACATACTGCCATTCCCACTTGTCTTTGCAGATAGGGAGCTCATCAGCAATGGACCCTGTAGCTGTCATCAAGCGCAAGAGGAAACGTCAGGATGTCAGTGAGGATTGTTGCTTCTTCTGCCAAAGCAGCGCTGGTGACCTGCGCACAGCATCAGCAGAAGGAAAAGCAAGAACTATGACTGTGGGCGATGAGAGAAAGAACCTGGGAGATACCTACTATCTTGATGTTTTACAAAGACTGGAAAGTCATTCCAAGGATGATTTCAATGCATTGGAACTCAAGTGGCATAAATCATGCTACTCTTTATTCACCTCTGAAGGCAAACTCAAAAGGCTGCGAAGTCAGCAGCAGACCATGGGTGCATCGGCGACCACAAAAAGTGCAGGCTCTCAGGCTTTTCCCCCAAAGCGTAGACGTTCAACACCAGTGATTGACTGGACCCTCTGCATGTTTTGCCAAAAGAAGACCACAAAGAAACTGCACAGGGTGGAGACAATGGAGAAGTCAGATGACTTGATCCAGCGTGCCAAACACGACCCTGTCATGAGCATACCGTTGTCAGCGGTGAGTGATGTGATTGCAGTTGAAGGCTGCTATCATCTGGCATGTTTGGTGACATTTGAGAGACGTACTAGAAAACAAGCGGTGTCAGAGGAGCAGCAAGGGCCTGAAAATGAGTGCATGACGAAGCTGTGCAAAGACTTGACAGTAGGCCTGTCTCGTGGTCACGTATACGACATGGGAGACGTCTGGGACAGATACGAGAGTATGTGTAATGACACCGGCATCACCGTGAAATACTCCAGGAGAACAACGTTCTACGAAGATGTTCAAAGGCTGCTTGGATCAAACGCCAGCTATGTACGCCCATTGTCAAGGGGCCCGCTGCTGATTTACCCTGGAGAGAGCTCAGATTTCATCATCTCCAAAGCACTGGCTAAGTCTTGTGAACAAGGTCCTGTCACCTCTGAGTCAGAGTCTACTGAAGATGAAGATGCTGATGTCCGCATGTGTGCCACTAGCAGCATATTCCAAGATATGGTACACGTGGCTCTGAAGGTTCGACAAGATCTTCTTGAAACTCCTGGACACTCCGAGACATGGCAAGGTCTTGATCAGGAACATGTTGATCGCGTCATACCCGACAGTCTGTACCTGTTTCTACGATTGCTCTTTGGGGAATGGATGCTGTGGATGAGGGAAGTGAAGAGGACCAGAAAGTGAAGCAGAGTGTGTGTAGCATTGCCCAGGACATAGTCTATGCAGTCTCCAACCGACGAAAGTTGACACCAAAGCATGTGGGCTTGGGTCTTACTCTGCACCAAGCCACCCGCTCAGAAGCACTCCTAGATCTGTTCCACGCGGCAAATCACACTATTGGTATCGACACTGTAAGAAGGATAGACACCACCATCGCTCAGAACATCCTGGAGAGGTATGCTGAGAATGGATGTGTCTACATCCCTGACACCATCGTCAAAGAGAGAATGATTCACTGCTCTTGTGACAACATAGATGTCTTGGAGTCAACCTTAGACGGGAAGAACACCTTCCACAGCACTCAACTGATGGTATGGCAGAGAGGCCCCCTCCACAGCAGAGTCATGGCCAAAAGGGTGGCAAGCACAAGAGATCGAAATCTATCAAACCTGATGACCTACAGGAGTTCCAAAGGCTGGACCAGGCTACCCTCCCATCTGGCAAGAGGCCATCTCCTCCTGGCTACGACACTGACATAGACGACTTGTCACATGAACCTGAGAGGGACCGGGCACGTGCCAAGGACTTGGCCTGGGTGGTGTCACGCATCCATGATGAAGCGATGTCCGTTCCAAGCTGGGGAGCATTCAATCAATCTGTCAGCACTGCGGATCCACCAGTAACGACCGCCGGGATGTTGCCAATCCTGCAGGCACCAGCAGATGACAATGACACCATGACCACCGTCATCAATCGCTTCATGGCCATTTCTGAGTATGTCAGCCAGAAGTACACCATCATCACTGCTGATCAGCCTCTGTACAGCAGGGGTAAGGAACTAGTCTGGGCAAACTCGAAATTTGCCAACGTGGTCTTGCTCATGGGAGGCCTCCATATCTGTTTCAACTTTCTGAAAGCCATTGGTCAATACATGGAAAGTGTGGGACTTGATGACTTATGGACAGAGGCAGGTGTGCACGCGGCTAATACCACTGAGACAATGCTGGACGGCAAGGCCTACTACCGAGCTGTGAGAGGTCACCAGCTGACGTATGAGGCACTGTGGCGCATCAAGTGGCAGATGTTTGAGTCATGGCTGCAACTGGCAACGGAGATGAGAACGTCAAACAGCTTGCCCTCAATGTTGTTTTGCTTTTCAAAGACAGAGCTGACATAGATGAGATGCGCGATGCTGTTGACAACTTCTCAGACGTTTTGGCAGATGAGAAATTCCACAGTCTCATGGAGGAATGCAATGACCAGCACTCTGAAAATCCCAACTTCATGCTGTGGTCATCCTACATGGAAATGATAGAGATTCTACTGGCCTTCATCAGAGCTCAGAGAGATGGCATGTGGAGTCTCCACATAGAACCCTTTGCTGCAATGCTGCTTTGGCTAACTATCTATGACCACACAAACTATGCACGTTGGGGGCCTGTCTACTTGGCTGGTATGAGAGGTCTTGAGAAGTCAGCACCAGAAGTTCATGCAGAGTTCTGTAATGGGAACTTTGTCGTCAAGAGGACGGCGAAGCGCTTCAACCAAGTTCCAGCTGATCAGGCAACCGAATGGATAAATCGTACATGCAAGATGCACAATGGTATCATCGACATCACAAAGAATGACCAAGCAAGAGACAGGTTCTGCATCACATGGTCAGAGCGGTCACGCATCTCTCAAGACACAAGATGCCTCTTCAATCTTCAAGATGATGATGGGGAAGCCACCTTCACTCGGGTTGACAGTCTGCCTTCTCGCACTAGGCGTGACGCTCATGATGTCATGAAGCTAGTTCAGCAGTTGAAGCAGTTTGACGTCTTCAGAGTTCACGTGAGTGAAGCAGGAGATACAGATGCCGCCACTAACATCCCACTTGTTTCACTGGCAACCAAAGACACTGCACCCACAGATGTTGTGGAGAACCTGCTGACAGCTCAGGATCGAGGAAAGCAGCATGTAATCGGCTTCATGAAGGAGAGACTGATTGAACAGATAGTAGGCTTCCATGAAACGATGAAGAAACATCGGTCGAAAACCTTCGCTGATGTGTACAAAGCTACAGTTTCCACCAAGCAGAACATGCAGAAGACCATCAAAGCTGACAGAAAGCTACTACAGCGGCTCCTGAATGCCGCGACCGCAGGTCGCATGGTGGAGATGGTCAACGTCTTGAAGCATGAACTGTCCCCAGTCCCATTTAGTCTGGCGAAGGCAGGAGGAGAGATGAATTCGACATCGAAGTCTGAGCTGATGAACATCCTGATGGCTCAGCAGACCATAAGCTCAGAGGTTCCAACCTCTGATCTGAAGACCTGTGTGATGATAGATGGCCATGCACTCATCCAAGCTCTTGGCAAGCCTGGCGGCTGTCGGACATTCGGCGACTATGCTGAAGTGTTCTTCAAGGCCGTGACGAGTTATTTCAATGAACACACAACAAGAGTTGATGTCATCTTTGATCGGTACGCAGGGGAAGGATCGATCAAAGCAGTTACCAGGACAAAGCGTGCAAGCAAGAAGAAACCGATTCGGAAAGTCATTGATGGCCCACAAGTTCCACTGCCTGAAGTGTGGAAAAACTTCATGGCCCTGGATACAAACAAGGCTGACCTAGCCTTGTTTCTGTCTAACGTCATCACTGAGAAGGGCAGAGATCTTCAAGAAAGATGTCAGCTGGTGACAGGGGGTGGCTTCTCTGAAGCCACTGAAGTACGGTCAACCAGGCGACATGACGTTCCACTGCATAGCAACCATGAAGAGGCGGACACCAGGCTCATCCTTCACTCATGTGATGCAGCGTCCCAGGGCTATGAACGAATACTGGTAGTGTGCAGAGATACTGATGTAATGGTGCTGCTGATTCACTTCGTTTGCACCAAGGTCGCTGAAGTGTGGATGCTGTGCGGAACGGCCAAGAACCGAAAATGCTACCCCGTGCACGATGTATTCAAGAGTTTGTCGCCCCCAGTCAGGGACAACCTGGTCAGCTTCCACGCTTTGACCGGGTGTGACACAGTCTCGTCCTTCAGTGGTCATGGAAAAAAGAAGTGTTGGAAGGTGTTCAGTGACCACCCACTCCTGCTGCACGCCATTGGTCGAGATGGGGATATCGCAGATGTTGAGAAGTTTGTGTGTCATTTGTATGGCACCCCGGAACAACACACAGTTGATGACGCCAGAGTTCACCTTTTTGGGAAGGCCAAGAAGACTCTGGAAATGCTCCCACCGACAAAGGATGCCCTGGAGCTCCACGCCAAGCGGGCAAACTATCAGGCCAAAATATGGCTCCAGGCTGACAAAGAGCACGTAGATGTTGAAGATCCGGTGGACACTTCAGCCTGGAAGTTGGAAGATGGGAGCCTCCTACCAGTGTGGACAAGACTTCCTCCAATCCCTGAAGCCTGCCTGGAGCTTGTTGCTTGTGGTTGCAAGAAAAAGTGCAAGACAGCTAGATGCAACTGCTTCAGGAAAAGGATGAAGTGTACGACAGCTTGTGGTTGTGACGACAGCGGTTGCTGTAACCCAGCTGGACAGTAGATCTATGTCTCTCTTCCGGGCTGAAATCGAGAGAAGCTGGAATGTGCTGTAAGGAACTAATAACTCTGTTCTTAAGTGATTGCAATCCACACAATTGTGACTGTCAGTGCAGCATTTCGGTGCTGTTCATCAAGAAACGTGAACTTGTAGATGTTACTAGTGTGTAAACTGTATAGTTATGGGGCTATATTTACTGCTTTGTGATTTAGTTGTGATAATTCTGTTACTGTGAGTACTTAATTCATGCCATCAAACTTATTAGGCACTAATCATGTTAAAATAAATTGTTTTGACAAACAGACTTGCTCAATGTTTTTTTTCGCCAATTAAAATAAAAAATCACAAATTTTTAGCACAATTTCGGTCGTGATTAACTTGAATTTGACCTTGAGTTGGTAATTCGGATGGAATAAGCGTGTCATCATACTTCTTTATCACTAAGTGTGGAAAAATGAAACATTTGGTCAAACCAATTGGCTCAGAATATTTTTTTAAATTAAAATTAGAAAATATCATGTTTTGCACAGTTTGACCTTGAAAGTGACCTTCAAAGCCAAAAGCGAGAGTGACATCCACCTGCATTTTATTCCTCACCCACAGGTACATTGATTTAGCATGGGTGCCAGCTATTAACAAAACACGCCGTTCAAAGTCGATTTTTGAATTTTGGCCGGTCCACTATTAAAGTATTTCAAAGAAAATTGTAAAAGTATAAAGTGAAATTTTCATTCCATCGTAAGCCATACAACTCGTGCATAGTTTCAAAGAGGAATTCACCTCTTGGGGTGTTTTTATTTCAATAATGTTGGGAAATTGAAGGGAACAAAAGGCGATATTAAAATTGCTCCCATCTCGTATGCTGAAATGTATCGTCTTTCTAAACATTCCTTTTCCACGGGTTTTAAAATACTTTTACAAAAGTGCAAAAGGGGGAAATGTAATTTGCTTCTTATGAATATCTGTTAAGTGCTTTGCTTCTTTGGACTAACTGCAAGTAGAAAAGTTTCGTAAAGTTTTCAACTGTATGAAAAATATGAAAATCATTATTGAGAAAAAATATAACGGTTGAATTATGCCTCTTTTTTGGATCAACTCATATATATATATATATATATATATATATATATATATATATATATAATTACACACAGACCGTGCATGGAACAAGGAACTCTTCTGGGAAGTAATCCACTATAGTTCGAATAAGTAATGATAAATGATAAATTATTTATTCAACTATAATGATAAAAGTTTCTCAGGGGGCCGTTGTGAGTTGTATCATATATATATATATCCAGCAGCCCAGCGTCTTAACACTAGACCACCCGTGGTGTGTGTATATATATATATATATGAAAATTATTTCACGAAAGTAACACGTGAAAAATAATTATGATGAATAAAACCACGAAGGAAAGGAAAACACGAATGGTGCTCAAGCGCTTTCGTCTAATGACATCCTCAGGAACACTGAAGTACATAAAGAATTACAGCCTATATATAGGTTACAGAAAAAAAAAAAAATATATATATATACAATAAACGGAAGAAACAAACTTAAAGGATTGTGGGAGGGGCCCACAGATTTATAAGGAAAAACTATCGATTTTTAGCACAAGATTAAATGAATTGTTCCAACCAATGTTATAGAAAAAAAAAAATATTATATACAAATTTATACTGGAAATCTGCCCGGGTTTTAGCACTCTACCCTTTTTGTATATAAAAATTGAAAAATAAAAGTTATTAGGGTGGCATACAAGTTTACCAAAGATTTAGCGTTCTACCTTTCTTGTCTAAATCTGTTCTGAACGAATTCAAAACAACAGGATCGAGTTGAAAAAGACCTTTGCTTATGTTGAAGTTATTTGTGAGTTGGATAATGGCAGACTCAAGAATATTTCTATTAACAATGTTGCTAGAGTGAAATAAAACTGAAGCATTATTCCAATCAATACAGTGGGATAACTCTGACAAATGGATAAAAAGGGCACTGGACGACTGTCCTGTTCTAACGGAATATTGATGCTGTTTTATACGCGTGTGCAAATCCTTTCCCGTCTGACCTATGTAAAAGGAATCACATTGTTTACAACCAATTTTATAGATAATGCCTGAATATGGTAGGGCTTTTTTTACTATGATATTTTCACAATATTGTTATATGAAAATACTACATTAATATCCAAAAGTTTAAGTACATTAGCAATGCCTAAAAAGCCCGGGAAAAATGGAAGAACTAAAATATTTTTTTTGACAAAGTACGTGTGTTATTATTGACACCCTATTATTAGCTCGGTGGGCTCTATTACTTATAAACTCTCCAAATGGCTTGTCAAAGTCTTGTCCCCATTCTTGGAACTATCTCTGATTCACATGTAAAAAATTCCATGGATCTTACTGAAAATTGAATAATGCACGTAATGAAACTAACGATAGATTGATCAGTTTTGACGTTTGTTCATTGTTTACAAAAGTGCCGATTGACGATATGCTTGACTTCTTCCCCAAGAATTACATAAGTATGACCTGCCACTACCTTCACACATTGTTTTGGAACTTATTAAGCTTTGCATCAAAGACTGTAAATTCACTTTCAATAACGAGTATTATCAACAAGTTTTGGGATCGCCATGGGCAACCCTTGTCGCCCCTCCTCTCCAATATTTATATGGAGTTTTTCGAAATACTTACATTCCGAGAATCCTGGGGGTTGGCATCCCTTGGTTGCGGTACGTCGACGATATTTTGTGTATCTGGCCATGAATCGTGACCTGGATAACTTCCTCCTTCAGTTAAATGATCAAGTCCCTCCATTAAGTTTACTTTAGAAGTGGAACAAGACAATTCAATCCATTTTTGGATGTCCGTGTACATAGGGAAAGCCCAGGTTTTAAGTTTAGTATCTATCGGAAAAAAACAAACAATTGTCCTACGTACACTTTTACTCGGGACATGACACCCCCACTAAGAAGGCCATTTTTCTTCAATGTTTCTCCGCGCCCTTAGGATCGCCAGTCCGGAATATATCGATGCCGAATTAGAAAAAAATCAACGGTATGGAAAGTGATCTGTGTTATCCATCTGCGTTTATGGAATCTTGTCTCAACAAGGCAAAACGAACTTTCTCGTGTCAATAATAACACTCGTACTTTGTCAAAAAATATTTCAGTACTTCCATTTTTCCCGGGCTTTTTAGGCATTGCTAATGTACTTAAACTTTGGATATTAATGTAGTATTTTCATATAACAATATTGTGAAAAATATCATAGTAAAAAATAGCCCTACCAATAATTCAGGCATTATCTATAAAATTGGTTGTAAACAATGTGATTCCTTTTACATAGGTCAGACGGGAAAGGATTTGCACACGCGTATAAAACAGCATCATATTCCGTTAGAACAGGACAGTCGTCCAGTGCCCTTTTTATCCATTTGTCAGAGTTATCCCACTGTATTGATTGGAATAATGCTTCAGTTTTATTTCACTCTAGCAACATTGTTATAGAAATATTCTTGAGTCTGCCATTATCCAACTCACAAATAACTTCAACATAAGCAAAGGTCTTTTTCAACTCGATCCTGTTGTTTTGAATTCGTTCAGAACAGATTTAGATAAGAAAGGTAGTAACGCTAAATCTTTGGTAAAACTTGTATGCCACCCTAATAACTTTTATTTTCAATTTTTATATACAAAAAAGGGTAGAGTGCTAAAACCGGCAGATTTCCAGTATAAATTTATATATTTTTTTTTTTATCTATAACATTGGTTGGAAACAATTCATTAATCTTGTGCTAAAAATCGATAATTTTCAATTTTTATATACAAAAAGAGCAGAGTGCTAAAACCCGGGCAGATTTCCAGTATAAATTTGTATATTTTTTTTATATATAACATGGTTGGAAACAATTCATTTAATCTTGTGCTAAAAATCGATAGTTTTTCCTTATAAATCTGTGTGCCCCTCCCACAATCCTTTAAGTTTGTTTCTCCGTTTATTGTATATATATATATATATTTTTTTTTTCTGTAACTATATATAGGCTGTAATTCTTTATGTACTTCAGTGTTCCTGAGGATGTCTTAGACGAAGCGCTGAGCACCATTCTGTGTTTCCTTTCCTTCGTGGTTTTATTCATCATATATATATATATATATATATATATATATATATATATATATATATATATATTAGGGTGATGCAAAAAAGGGGTCAAATTTTTTTTTTTCAATTTTCAGGGAGACATCCTCCTATTTTATTCATATTCCTAAGAAAGCATTGTATGCGAAATTTGGGGTTGAAAAGAGAAAATTAGAGGTTGCTACCAAGCTTTAAAAATAAATGTATATCAGTTTGTGCTCAAAAATATTGTTTTGTTGATATTTTCGCCGGAGCCGGTTTGATATGTACCTAGTTAACCTAGTTTTGAAAAAAAACGATGACATTCTAGACTATAGTACGTAGTGAGCTCATAAAATAGTAAATAATAGGCACGCTGATTTCCGCACCACCCTCTGAGGTACAGCGTATAGCGCGTTAACTTTTTTTTATGTGGAAGTTTCCCCAGTAGCATATCATAACCACTTATGTATGTTTATTTTCGTTTTTGTGAAGCAAGAGTAATGTTTTCTTGTTTTTGTTTGAGAGTGACGACCTGTAACTTTTAACAATTTGAAGAAGGTATTGTTTCTGCTCTTCATCATTGGTTATCAGTTTGTTGTATTCCTCCATCAGTCGTACACCTCTTTCCGCAATGTCGTTTACCACTTTGAGTCCATATGCGATATCTCTTGCATTCGCATAACTTTCATCATCATTCCATTCTTCAGCATCTTTTTCAAGAAAAGTGCAAGGCACCTCTAGGATTTCAAAGAATCTTTTTGTGTTCGCAGTAACGAAATCCTGCAGTTGTTTCTGCCCAGCTGATTCAGGATTTGATTGATGCTCGTTTGCTCGGTTTTGAGTCAACTGGTTTCTGCAGAGCATGCTTCATTTTGTTTTTTGTCTCATGCGAAACAGCTGAATCAAAAAATGCAAGCGCCACAAGCTCTCAGAGAGGTACCACAAATGTCTCAAAAACTTTGAGTGCAGCACTTGCAATTTTGTCATCCTTTTGCTTGTAGAGCTGCAGACTTTGCACAAAATGCAAATCTGAACGGGGGGCGTATGAGGGTATGGGTGCCAGGTACCACGATCTGATGTATCGCAGCTGAAAAGCAGCAAACATCTCTCAGTCCTTTTTCCTCTCTCTCAGTTAGTTTAAACTGAGATTTAAACATCCAAATTTTAATGCAGTAAATTAGCTTGCCCATCCATCGTGCTCTGTGATAAGCTCCGGGTGCTTTAAAGCTGATTCCTGACTTGGGGGCACTACCGATGAAAATGAGCGTTAGCTCGAGCAATTCCTTGTAGTCATCACGAGCTGCTGCTGTTCATCAAGCTGAGCTTGAGCAAATTGAATGAGTTCTTCAGCATCTGAGATTTTCTCTGCAATGTTAGGGTCATCTGTTGCTGTTTGGTAATTGTTCTTGTCAATTTCCACCCACTTTGCTTTGAATCTCTTAAACAGTTGTATGTCAGGGCCACTAGAAGATGGCAAGGAGACAGAAACTGCAGCTTCTAACACTATTTCGAAAATATGATGTCGGCAAGCCAGCCACAGCATATCTTTATCCAATCTTGCTCTAGTAACATACAAGCACCACTCTTAGAACCTGTGTTGGAGGCAGTGGTGTCAAAACACATGCCCTTCACTTGGTCAGATATATTCCACTCCAATACTAACTGATGGACAGCATCTGCAATGTTTTGACCAGTTCCTCTGGCAAGTTTGGGAATACCAAGAAGCTGATCAACTCCTTGGCCGGAAAATTAGAACTGGCAGTCGATCAACATTTCATGACCAGTAATATCTTCCAGTAGTTTGCCGTCCCAATGTATTTGGAGAGGGCAATTTGTTTCGAAATCCTGCTTCAAATTTCTGCCATTGTCTTGCGGTTCCTTTGTCTTGCTCTCCGTATCGATGAATAGCTAACACTGTATTCTCAGGTTTTGCCCAAGAGCATTGATTGTTGGGATCAAGATTTCCGAAGCAGCTCTATCACTTACTTTTGCAGCATCAAGAGATACAAGCATTGAAGAATCCATAAGCTTTGCACTCTTAGACTTTGATCTACTTTGTCTCGAAGTTGATGGCTGCTGAGGGTCAGCAACAAATTCTTCTTCTGATTTGAACTATCTTCATTCAAACTTGAAGGACTTGAACTTGAGAGCACTGCTGCTTCGAAAACGGCTGTTTCCCTCTTCTTTTCTTTTCAAGCAATGTTTCCTTTTCTCTAGCAATCTCTTCCATTTGTGAAAAAACTTTATCCACTCCAGACATTTTGCCTTTTCTTCCTTTTTGTCGTTGCAGCATCAAAAACTCACGATCTTCATCTATCTTTATCATGTCAAGAGCACTTGCATGTGCAATGTCAAACAGATCTTGCAAGTCATTTTGCCAGCTCTCTTGTTTTTGAAGTAGTGCAGGTGATTGCTTCTTCTTATTATTTCTGTTCTTCTTTAGTTTCCCACTCGTTGAAAAGTTTCTTTACTCTCTCCACGACATGACATTTCAACACTGTTGGGATGCGTGCCTTTTCCCACACATCCATAACATCTCTAGCAGTCAACAAAGCCGCTGTTTTCACCTGTTGCTTTTTATTGATCTTGTAGTTCATAAACAATGCTAATGTTTCCCTTTTAGATGGAAGCTGGGTTTCTTTGAAGGACTCCATAGGATGTCCTATGAGCCAAACAACTGTTTTGTGACGCGTATGCCGCTCCATGAGTGCAACTCAGCAAACTGCTATACAACCCTCTCAGCGAAGGCAGCAAAGATACTGAGTCAGTGACGCCGCACTTACACTGACGCGGCCGCCACAGTGACGTCACAGCAAAGAAATGATTCTAGAATGTTCGGCCACGGCGTCTATAGCAATGAAAGGGATGAGAAGGTTTACGGAAAGAGGTTCAGAGTCTGTTATGACTGCTATATGTTGCTGACTACCATTTTTGATGAAATCTGCAAAATAAATAAATGTACAATAAATACAAACTGAAAATAACATATACAAAATGTTCAATGGATGGTAGCAACCTCTAAAATGTCTTCAATTGTGCTGAAATTTTGCATGTTCAGTTTTTACACTAAATAAATAAAATTAGAGGGTGTCTTCAAGTTTTTGAAAGATAAGTTATTTTGCATCACCCTAATATATAATATATATATATATATTATATATATATATAAATTATACACCCACCCACCATAGGTAGTCTAGTGTTAAGACGCTGGGCTGCTGGTGGGTCGTGGTTCGGATTCTACGTTAAACTGTAGGTCTGGAGTGGAAAGCTTGACCTTCAGAATGAACAAATCGGGCGGAAGCTAACCAGAGGTATACACACAGGGTGTTTCATAACATGTGGGACGCACTTTCTTTCAGGATGGATTCAGGACTGAAAACAATGAAAAAAGTTTCTATATAAAACATATGCCGGAAAATCGCTTTGTTTCAGAGTTACAGCCCGTTGTGTGTTCCAGCAAGTATCCGCCTTACATTCAAAGCAAGTGCTCAAAATGACCGCCTTGCGCTTGAATACACACCTGAACACGCCTCGTCATAGACTGCCTGACGCGTTCAAACATTCTAGGTATTTCTCGGATTTCTGGCATCTTTGTTCTACACGTTGGCGAAGCATTTCAACGTTGTCACGTAAACGTGGATTTCAGAGACTCCACAGGTAAAAATCGAGTGGATTCAGGTTCTGGGGAGCGAGCAGGCCACGCAATGGGTCCTCCACGGCCTATCCATTTATCAGGGAAATGGTCATCCAAATAGTCTCTGGCTACTCAACTAAAATGATGCGGAGCGCCGTCATGCATAAACCACATACGACGTCGGACGCCAAAAGAAACTTCATCTAGTAAATCGCTTAAATCATTCCTTAAAAAATTGGGATAGGATTCTCCTGTTAATCTTCCAGGCAAAACAAAAGGACCGATTAAATTGTCGGCAATAAGTCCTGCCCATACATTGATACTAAATTGTTGTTGGTGCCTTGACTGGATAATGGCATGCGGATTTTCTTCGGCCCAGTGATGATTGTTGTGAAAATTGATCACGCCATTTCTTGTGAAGGCAACCTCATCAGAAAACAACACGGAGGATAGAAAAAGAGGATCGCGAGCACACTGTTGAAGGAACCAAGTACAAAAAGCCTCTCGTGGTGGGAAATCAGCTTCAGTAATGCCTTGTACTCTCAAGGTGATATGGGTAAAGCTGTTGTTCCCGTAAAATTCTCCACACAGTTGTGTATCTTACACCCTCTGCTGCTGCTATCCTTCGGGTGCTGACACCAGGATGTTCCTCCACGCGATTCAGGACCCGCTCCTCCAATTCAACAGTTCTGACGCTGATTGGTGTACCACCATCTGAAACTCGCTGGTTGAATGATCCTGTATCACCACGACGCTCGTCTATTCTTTGAAAGGTCTTCTCATCTGGCAGATGGCGATTCGGAAACCTTTCCGCATACAGGCGTCTTGCTGCGGCCGCATTACACTCGGCATGGGATGCGTGTCTGCCATTTCTCTGTTTGAATAAGCCTCCATTCTCACTTCAAATGCACACTATCACTGAACGGTGTCCGGAATTTTCATCGTGTGGAAAGATCATCGTGCGGAAATATCATCGTGCGGAAATATCATCGTGCGGAAATATCATCGTGCGGAAATATCATCGTGCGGAAATATCATCGTGCGGAAATATCATCGTGCGGAAATATCATCGTGCGGAAATATCATCGTGCGGAAATATCATCGTGCGGAAATATCATCGTGCGGAAATATCATCGTGCGGAAATATCATCGTGCGGAAATATCATCGTGCGGAAATATCATCGTGCGGAAATATCATCGTGCGGAAGTATCATCGTGCGGAAGTATCATCGTGCGGAAATATCATCGTGCGGAAATATCATCGTGCGGAAATATCATCGTGCGGAAATATCATCGTGCGGAAATATCATCGTGCGGAAATATCATCGTGCGGAAATATCATCGTGCGGAAATATCATCGTGCGGAAATATCATCGTGCGGAAATATCATCGTGCGGAAATATCATCGTGCGGAAATATCATCGTGCGGAAATATCATCGTGCGGAAATATCATCGTGCGGAAATATCATCGTGCGGAAATATCATCGTGTGGAAGGATCATCATCAGTGATAAGTTAATTAAAAATGATACTTTTATTAAGAATAACTTCTATATGTATAAGTAAATTTAGTAAGTAAATTTAGTATATAGAAAATCGAACAGGAAATTGGTTTATTTAATTCACATAATATTAGAAGCATTTAAAAATGGGCGCATAACGCTATTCACTACAAATCTTTTGTAGTGTGTATACACACATTACGCATGCGCTAGTGTTCATTTAGGTTGCCAGACACAATAAAAGCAAAATACGTGTAAGTTAATTAGTTATACGCAGTTACCCTCCAACCCCGCTTACCCCGCTTGCGAAAAAATAACGCCGCACTTCTGACTGACTTGCGGGGCAAAGATTTCTCAAAAATTACACATTTTTCCCGTAAAAAACAATGAAATACAATAAAAGTTATCCTCGTTTTTCCAAATTTAATGCTAGAATAAAGGCTAATTTTCAACCGATCAAGTTTTGACTCACTCCAAAAGTGTATATTAGGGATATGACATTTTTATAACTTCATGTTCCTGTATCATAAATCGATGAACTTTTGCCCCCTGACAATGAAAATAACAGGTTTTTCGATATATTTTGAAAAAACTTCACCCCAAAATAAAAAAGAAAAAATTAATAAAATAATAAATAGAAATTTCCATGTTTATTTCACAATTATTATACATAAACATATATTATATTATACAACATTATACCTATACAATACATATTAATTATACAAATACAATATTATACATTTACTCTATTATTGTTTTAATTGTTTTACTTATTGCTTAAAATAAACTTGTGATTAAGGTTGTCTTTATTTTTACAGTTTACGTAAAGTTCTTGCATCACCTTAATGGCACGTTCCGCACATTGGTTGCTCCTTGGTATAGCTATTGCAGATGGGTCTCTGTTCCAGTGATTTTCCAGAGTATTTAGTGCTTTTCGGTATATTCCGGAATATTCAAGAAAATACTAGGTAACCAATCTAGAATGGTGCAATGCAGCTGTCTCGAATATACTAATATACTATATTTGCTTTCGGGGTGACATTTCTTTTGAATTCTGAAGAATTAGGCCCTTTTTTATTGTTTTCAAGCAAAGGTTCATCAATTGATGATACAGGAAACAATATTTATGACAAAACATTAAAAAGTCATAACCCTAGTGTATATGGGAAGCTCTCACGTTAGGTTAGGTTAGGTTAGGTTAGGTATGTACTAACAAACGCCACAAGAAAATAGAGGCTAACTACAACTTCATATACACACATTCTATACCGAAGTGGCCGGTTTCCTTAACTTAACTTTAACTTATATAACTTATCACTGATAATGATCCTTCCGCACGATGATCTTTCCACACGATGATCTTTCCGACGATGATATTTCCCACGATGAAAATTCCTGGAATCTCACTGAACAGTACAAAAACTTTTAAGTTTTTTTTCACTGGACTGCACTTATTCACGGTAAGAAGTTACGAATACGAACGGTGAAACACCGCGATGCACCTCTGACTTACTGATGGCTCTACGCTCAACAACAGTGAACATGTCATAAAGTGTACGAAACATTACAATCGGCAAAGCCATACATGAAATAAGTCTCACAAACATTGTCTGCAAGCAGTGTTTGTAAACAATTTGCTGAAAGAACTGCTGGAACACAAAACGGGCTGTAACTCGGAAACAAAGCGATTACCGGCATATGTTTATATAAGTTTTTTCATTGTTTTCAGGTCCTGAATCCATCCTGAAAGTGCGTCCCACATGTTATGAAACACCCTATATCTGTATATATATATATATATAATATATATATATATATATATATATATATATATATATATGTATGTATGTATATTGCTTCAAATGTTTCTTAAAAGAAGTATTTCAGGAATTAAATAGGATTATAAATAAGATTATAAACAGAAAGAGAAAATCTTCATTCGGAAAGAATACATTATAGAAGATATACAACATATCCATATTCAGGTTTCCACAATGTTGGCATTAACGTTTAATTTTGTATTTTTAGTGACACGTAGTCTAATTACAGTATTCTTATCTGAATATGCCGTTGGGAAGCATGGCAGCTTTTCAGGCAAAACTCTTGGAGGTTCATTTAAAAAAACAGAGCTGGGCATTTGCGGCATATTTTGCGGTACTGCGGTACTGCGGTACTACGCAAACCGCAAACCGGAACCGCATAACGCAAAGGATCGCTGAAGTACCGCAGTACCGCTACCGCATTCAAATTTCCGCGTACCGGTTGGTGCCGGTTTGGTAGTTTGGTAGTACCGCAGTACCGCAAAATATGCCGCAAATGCCCAGCTCTGCATTTAAATTTTTACAAAAGAAAATAAGAAGTATAGAAAGAATTAGTGGAAAATAAAATAAAGTTGCATTCAGTTAATTCTGTCATTACAAATGAAAATTGATAATCTTCGAAATAATAGAAAAAAGAAGTGGTAAACAATACGGTAAACAGTACATGTTGAAATACCAATAATAATTAATTTCTATTATTACAAGTGAGAAATGATGATACAATCTTAAAGTTATAAAAATACAGATAAATGAGGCAAATTACATATATGGTATAATATAATGGAAACTTTCAATATATTTATGAAACTTGTGACTGCACCCGATTTAAGATTGTGAATTTTGGATATATAATGGGTGATTTTTTTTCCAGTAATATTTACAATTTGTAATATATGTACATATATACATTAACAGAGTTAATAAAGTGTTTCTTTAGTGATTTACGAAACGAAATTAATGATGGTACTTCTTTGACATCTATAGGTATGGCGTTCCAGATAGCTGCCCCTTTGCAGGAGAGAGCATTTCTTGGAATTTGCATTGGATAATTTGGTTTATGTATGAAATCATTGGGAAGCCTTGTTTTATGATTATGGTTGGTCTGATCGAGGTGGGTAATCATTCTGTGAATGGGCGAAGTATAGTTTTTGTTATTAGCAACTTTGTACATACTGACACCTACAGTAAGTTTACACAAGTAATTTAGTTTCATAATACAGGATAGTCCAAAAGTCCCTACCTATTTTGCTGAAATAATAGTATTTTAGGATAAAAATGTAATAACATACTTAGATGTATACTTATTTATCAAACTTAGGTCTAAGATTCGACGTGAGCACCATCAGTGTCTGCAAATCTCAAATCTATCCACTGCATTGCGGAACACATTCTCAAGCATCTCTGGGTTTTTTTTAGCGACTGCCGCGACAATGCGGGTTCGCAGATCCTGCAGGTCTGTAACTTTTGTTTTGTAAACCTCAGACTTTACCCAAAGAAGTCTAATGGTGTTAAATCTGGAGATCGTGCTGCCCAGGCCTGTTTCCGTGATGGAAATAGGCCCTGGTCAACGATCTCATATATCCAGCGATTTGGTAAGCGCTCATCAAGGTACGCCCGAACGATGTTTGCATAGTGACATGAAGCTCCATCTTGTTGAAAGACAATAGTGTCGAGAATGCTATCTGAACGAAGCTGGGGTTCAAGAACTGCTGAAGCATGTTAAGATAAATTGGCTCCGTTACCATAGCTTCTGCAGAGAAGAAGGTCCGTAAATCTTCGATCTTGTAATACCCAACCAGACATTAACTTTAGGAGAATCTCTCGCACATTCGTAGAACTAGATTGGTTTTTCACTAGCCAGATACGGCAATTATGTTGATTAACCTTTCCGCTGTGTAGAATGTCCCCCATCGCTGAAGAGAATGTGATTTAATAAGTTTTCGGTATGAATTTCTTCAATCAATTCTGTGCAAATGGCGGCTCGTCTTCGATAAGCAGCTTCGTGTAACTCATTAGCACTTGAATATGATAACTTTTCTTTTTTAATGTTGATTTTAAAATCCTTTGAACAGTCGTGTTTGGTATGCTCAGTCTACATGATGCTGTGCGAGTTGACATTCTAGGATTTGTTTCAAAGGCATCTCTTACCAATTCGACATTTTCTTGAGAGGTACTTTGGACGTCCAGATCTTGCCTCATCATAAACAGATCCTGTTCTTTTAAATTTATTGTCCAGATCGCGAATTGCTTTGTAGGTCCTAGTTTGTGAAATCTTCTTTCGAATTTTTATCGAATTTCTTTGCACTTCTTCCCCTGGATACGTAGTGTTACTACTATCACACGTTCTTGTACAGTTGCCCGCAAATGTAATGTTCCTCGCCTCACAGGCGACTCCGTACATGTGGCATCGCCGCAGTGTTAGTCAAGGTACTCCAATTGGGGAAGGTGGGTGGAGGGGAAACGGAGTCCAACAACATATAACACAGACATATATATCTAAAGGACAATTGAATGTGTAGCATTGACATACAGGTAATTATAATGTAATGTCTGTGTTCATAAAATAAACAATTAATATGATCATGAACAGCGTTGAACTCCATGTATTTTATTAGTATCTTATACAGTAATAAGGTTCCATTATGATTACTGCAAATCTATATGAACAGCTACTACAGTAGAACTTTTATATACTAGTGAATGCGAAATGTTTATATATGCATCATGCATCCGTCCAAAAGCGTTAATATTAGTAGTTTTCATTGAAAAAATTACATTTCTTTATTTTCTTGTAAATATAAAACTTTTGGAAACAAATATAATTTTTTCACCTAAAAAATGATTTAATAAAATTCTAATGCAAAGCAAAACTATAAATACCCAATTTGTTAACCTTTCATCAGTACCGTGGGGTCAATATGACTCCATGGTCATCTTTCCACACTATACTTTATGTAAAAAATCTCAGGTACAGCGGTTCGACTCCGGTTGAAATAAAATTTTTTCATATTTGTTTGTGTATTTGTAATATATATATATATATATATATATATTACTTAATTTAAGACAAATTTAAAACAAAGAATCAGAAAAGCAAATTAGACGTTTTGATAATTCAAAAATTAAAATAATTTGATTTAAACAAATTGTTTAAAACAAACATAGACAAATTTTGCTCGATCAATTAAGAATAAAGCAAAAAATTGGTTGAAACACATTTATTTTTGTTTGAGTCGCAAAATATTTTTCTCGATTTGACTTATTTTTTCCAATTCCAAGTTTTATTTCGGACCAAGAGCTCTCGAGTTCGGAATGGAAAATGCCCATCGTGTACTCTCCTATAACCGAATTTGACCGATATATAGGGTGTCCATAAATTATTCACCCCATTATAAGCCTTAATAAATTTGTATTATAGGAGCTATCTTAAAACGGTTTGCGGCAGTTAATAACACAACTCAAGAAATTTTTTTCTATATTTCGCAGAACACCACTAGGGGCACTATGGCGACAGTGAGGAGAAAGCAATGTGTGTGCTGTGGATGTGGGAAGCCAATCTCCAATTACTGTACAGAGACGTTTTCGGGAGGAATATCAGAAAATCCACCAACAAAGCAATCACTCAAGCGATGGCTGAAACAATTTCAAGAAACTGGCAGTGTGCTACATCAGAAGGGAGCTGGAAGGCCTAGTGTGTCTGAAGATAAGATAGCAGGAATTCAGGTGTTTATCCGAAGTCCTACAAAATCCATCCGCCGAGCAAGCCGAGAACTGCAAATACCGCGTTCAACAGTGCATAAAGTGGTTCACAAGAGGTTGAAACTTTATGCCTACAAATTGCAAACCTTGCAGAAACTTCTACCAAATGACAAACCCAAACGGGTACAGTTTGCTGTTGACATTCTTGACCGTATTGATGAAGATGAGCATTTTTTGAACAATGTCGTTTTCAGTGATGAAGCGACATTCCATCTGTCTGGGGCTACACAAAGGACAGAGTGTATGCAAAGAAGGTTAATAACATCACAGAATTAAGACACCGGATTGAAGAATTGAAGAGACATTAGCTTCCATCACGCAAGACATGCTTCTTAATGTTTGGAACGAAATCATCTATCGCCTTGATGTTCTGCGTGCTACCAATGGGGCTCACGTGGAGGTTTACTGAATTAAAACAAAAATTTCTTGAGTTGTGTTATTAATTACCGCAAACGGTTTTAAGATACCTCCTATAATAACGAATTTATTAAGGCTTATAATGGGGTGAATAATTTATGGACTCCCTGTATGTAATTTAAAAACCTTGAAATATTTTAACAGAAATTTGTTATGAACTTGAATACTTAATTAAAGAATACAAAATACTTCATCAAATGTTTGTTCATTAAAAAGCTTCAACGAACATCAAACATCCTGTTTCCTGTTTTCTTTGGGAACCTGCCTCGTTACTATTGCGAAATTATCAGAGGCATAATTAAATCTCCAGGGAAATTTACGAGTATAAAACCGTTTGTCCCTTTCAAACCTTAAAATGATCAACGTTGTTAAATGCAGGTAGTATTTCATCATTAATATCCTCGGGGTACGACGGCTACAGGTTTCCATCCATTTAAAGTTTAGACCCTCATTGTAAACCATACACATTTTTCATTATGAAGACAGTAATGAATACTTTTCGTTATAACTCCTCTGAAAAATGTTTTAATTTGTTTCTTCTACTTCTGTGGCAATGTCGTTCACTAAATTATCTCATTTCAAACCTCATGTCCGATAATACTTCATACAAAATCCATCAACCTCAAAAAATCAACATAATTACTTAATTACGGAACATGTTCAGGGAACATTAAATAAGATTAAGAATATTAAAAATATTAACATGAATGTTAAGAGTTGCGAATTTTAAAATTTAAACGTGTGTATTTTTCTGGATAGCATATTTTATATATATATATATAATATATATATATATATATATATATATATATATATACAGGGTGGGCCGTAAGTTTCCATACATAGGAAAAATTAAACGTTTGTTTTTATGTTTCAGATACCCTAAGAATATGCGTTTGACGTAAGATCTTGTTTACTGATGAAGCAAATTTTTACGTCAATGGAGAGGTTAATCGGCAAAACATACGTTATTGGAGTAATGCTAACCCTAACTGGCCGAGTCCGACGAAGATGCAAGGTGCCGGTAAAGTGATGGTGTGGGCCGGGATATGGGGTGACAGAATTATTGGACCAATTTTTGTCAGTGGAAATCTTAATGCCGAAAGGTATCTTAACATGTTGCAAGAAGAGATTTTCCCATCCCTGCTAAACGAGGAAGGTAACTTCCCAGTTTACTTCCAGCAAGATGGAGCTCCACCTCATTATGGTCTTCACGTGCGTCGGTATTTGGATCAGCAGTTTCCGGATGCTTGGATTGGTCGGCGTGGTCCTGTGGAGTGGCCTCCCAGATCCCCAGATCTCACCCCCCCTTGATTTCTATCTTTGGGGGCACTTGAAGGCCATGGTGTATCAGGAAAAGATACGAGACATAAATCATCTAAAGGAACGTATCACCAACGCCATTACAAGCATAACGTCAACTGTGCTAATGCGTGTTCATCAACAGTGGGGAACACGTATTGAAATGTGTTTTCAAAACATGGCAACCATGTAGAGCATATTATATAAATAAAAATGGTTGTCCATAAAAAAATGTTTATTTTTCCTATGTATGGAAACTTACGGCCCACCCTGTATATATATATATATATATATATATATATATATATATATATATATATATATATACAGTATATAAAAAATCGAGTTTCTCCAATTCCACAGTATGCACGTAGTTGGAAATGATGATCTCAACATTTTGTAAAAAAAATGAGTATATGCGACCCCCCCTTACCCCTTATATTATATTAAGTCTTATTAAGTAGATTAGATTAATTTGGATAGATTATTTAGATAGAGTTTTAGATAGATTGAATAGATTACATAGATTAATTTAGATAGATTAGATGAATTATATAAATTAGTCACGTTTTTTTGTTTAGTTTCAGATTGTTATTTTCAGATTGTTATTTTCAGATTGTTTATGATTTAATTCCGAATGAGTTATTGTATATTAAATTCAGATTCTTGTTATTAATGCTACTAGGCCTAAATAAGTGAAATTATGGCGACAAGAAGCAACACGCACAATTCAACATTTGGTCACCCTGCAGAATTTCCACCTTCAATGACTCCTTCAAGGGCTGACGTATTTAGGCATTATTTATTGGTAAGAAAATGAGAAGAACTAATTTCGAAAGGTTCTAGAACAGCAAAAGAATGTTACAGAATTGTCACTAAAGATGTGGAAGCCATTTGGGAGAAGTTTTCCTTTCCACATATAGGATTTGAAGGAATAGCTATAAAAGTTGAATGACTGATAGAATCTGCAGCAAAGCTAAATAAAGTACCCTTAAAACAAAGAAACAACAGTTTTCAGCAGAAGATGGAGACATTCGATGAAATGTTTGATATTTGCACTTGTACTTGTTACGATAAAAAAAAATCAGTCGAACGGATTGCAGTACCCTCACTTCACATGTGTAAGTTTTTTTCACGTAGATACAACACCCTCCTCCTCGTCCAGCCACTCTATCTGCTCTGTATATGTTGTAGTCCAGCAATGCTATTTCAGTATTCTCGATGCAGTTTTCACAGCCTTTTTCGCACTTATGTAAGTGTGTTTCCGTTAGGCATATGATATCTATGCTGGTTTCCGTAGCTAAATTTTGCAATTTTTTCAACTTTGTAATTTGCAGTCTGCATGGACCGTATAGAGGCCTTGCATATTTGTGTATAATACATTTACCGGTTTTCTAATCTTCGTGTTCAATTCTCCTAAATGATGGTCGTTTCCTGTTTGGTGTTACTGGTTGGGCCGCTGCATTTGGGAGTATTGGGGTTGCAACCCGTGATACTACTGTTGTTGTTGTATTAATGATGGGTGGTGTTGACTATACATATATACATATACATACATATATATACATACATATATATACATATATATATACACATATATATATATACATACATATACACATATATATATACATATATATATACGTACATATACACATATATACACATACATATACACATATATACATACATATATACACACATACATATATACATACATACATATACACATACATACATATATACACACACACATATATATATATATATATATATATATACATATATATATATATACACAGTCTTTCCTTGTGAACATACGTGTTTTATCGAGTGTCCAGTGTTATCAATTGAATAAGTGGTTTTCGTTGAAGTGTTTTAAAAAAAATAGTGTTCGGTGCATTCTAAACTAAATTACTTCGTGCTACTAATCATTCATTAACGAATATATTTAATTTATTGACGTTATTCAGTACTATATTATTTGATCAAACCAAGGCTACTGCACGTGGCTTGCCTTGTTTGTTTTTCAAATCTATCAGAAAACGTGGAGTCATAGGGTTCATTTTTCCTTCGAGAGGTCAGGTAGAGTGTGGTCACAACCTTGTGAAAAAAAGGAAAAAAGTTGGGTCGAATCGCGGACAGATAAGTATTATAAATACTCTTCTTTTACAGATCTTTTGTCGGTACCTTAATTCTATATTCATTTAGTATAAATTTGTGTTACAAAAACCTGTTTGTGTTTCAAGAACGCGGTAGACCTACGTTGTAATTTATTAATTTCCAAACGCTCGTTTTTTGTATTTTTTTTTTTTTTGCGTTTTTTGTTTTTTAACTAATTAAAAGCACGGCACCCCCGTCAAGTACTTGCAGTCGCTGTGAAGGGAAATTTGCCGCTTACGCGTTTACAATGGCTAATAATAATGAACAGTTAGTTTGCAGGTGGTGCTCAAGCATGGAAGTGCTGAGGAACGAGTTAGAACGTGAGAGGGAGGCCAGGGTGATGCTTGAAGAAAGCGTGATGCTCCTGACGACAAAATTAGAATCCTTTGCGACTCCAATTAAGACCCCTTCTGCCTCAGTTTCTACTAATAATATAAATAGTATTAATAGCCCTCTCTCTTCCACTAGTTCCCAACCCTTCGTTCGAGTGCATAATGGAGCCCCATTGAGAAAACCTAAGACATGTCTACCAGTAATAACAAACAATAAGTTTTCTGTTTTAGGTTTCGATGATGCTGATGAACCGGAAATACGACTCGTTGGCGATTCCATTGTTCGAGGGCAGCTCGAGGAATTCTGTGGGAGAAACCCTTGTCGTAGGCGCAGTTACTGCTACCCTGGTGCAAGGGTGGAGGATATAACTAATAGTGTTGACCATTTTACGGACGGTACCGACGAGGACACAACGTATGTTATTTATGTCGGTACTAATAACGTTTTAAATTCTAGATCGGAAGAACTGCTGGCTAGGTACAGGGACTTATTAGAGCGACTAAAGGAAAAAACTAATAAGATTGTTTTAACAGGTATACTTCCTCGATTTCTCCAACGTAACGATTTCTACAGCAAGGCGACCTATATTAACAGTAACCTAAAGTCTCTTTGCCAACAGGACGGAGTGCATTTTGCGAATTTTTGGAACAGTTTCTACGGCAGGAGGGACTTGTTCCTCGGAGATGGACTTCATCTTAATGACGTTGGAGCTGCGCGTTTAGGAAGACTATTTCATAATACTGTCTCTTCTTTTCAGGCTGCCGTAACTCGAACGGTCTCAGCGTACATTCCACAAATTTCCCCTGCGCTCGCGAAGGTGTCGCAATTACAAACAATTTCAAGGTTTTATCCTTAAATGCTCGTAGCCTACGAAATAAAATAAACGAATTTTTTCCTTTGCTTGTAAAGACCGATTTAATTATGCTAAATGAATCGTGGCTTTGCACTGAAACACGTGACTTTGTAGCAGAGTATCAATTTAGAGGTTATAGACTTTTTGTTAAAAACAGAATAGGTTTAGGCGAGGAGGCAGTGTTATGTTGTATATCAAAGATAATATTGCGAACGTTATAGAAGTAAAGCACACATTTCCAGAACCGATAGATTGACTATAGCAGAACTTAAATTGAACGATTTCAAACTTGTTGTTGCGGTTATATATAGGCCCCTAATCAAACAGCTGATACGACGAAGCGTTATATCGTCAACTAAAGAGAATAATCGGTAGTGAGCAGGCTTTAGTTATGGGTGACTTTAATTGCGCCAACGTGAATTACGATACAATGCAGGGAGACGCGGAAGGTAATCGTTTAGTTAATTTTCTCGAGGATAGCTTTCTTATTCAAAAGGTTGGGGAACCTACGAGGTTGGACAGTATTTTAGATTTAGTAAAACTACGGATGATAGGCTAATACTGATTTTCAAGTAATAGAACCGTTAAGCAATAGCGATCACAATATGGTAGAGTTTGTCCTCTAGTAAGTCACTCGAAACCAGCTAACTCGACTAAATTCCTAACTTCCAGCAGCAGACTTTGTAAATTTCGAAATAAATTGTCACGTCAATTGGGAAAACGTAATGGGAACTCACACAAAACTAATGTAGGAATCGTTTGAAACAGTATTTAGGACTATAATGAGGAATGTGTACCGTACAAATTTAAGCTGCGAAAGTAAACAACAAGCCCTTGTGGTTTACTTCTAGAGTAGGAGACATTATAAAGAGTAGAGATAGGGCTTATAGGTTACATAAGTGCGATAAAGACAATCGTGGTTACAAAACAACATATCTCTAAGGCGTGAAGCGAAAAGTAATAAAAAGTCCAAGCGCGAATTGAAATCTCCATAGCTTGTGACGGTAAAGAAACCAAGCGATTCTTTCAATACGTCAACAATAGAAATCCAATAAAAAGTGTCTTTGGGCCGTTAAAAATGTTAACGGAGAGCTAGTTTCTGAAAACAAGGAAATGGCTACCTTGCTAAACGAATTTTTTACGTCAGTTTTTACTAAAGAAGATGTAACGAATATCCCTACGGTCATAGACATAATACGCTTTGATAATGGTAATACTTTGATAATATTGTGGTTAGTGAAGGGGAAGTAATGCGCTATATTTATAAAATGAAAATGCGTAAATCACCGGGGCCAGATTCCATATATCATATACAACAAAAAGAATTAAAAGATAGCATTGTTGTGCCGCTAACAAAGATTTTTAATGCGTCTATTTCTGACGGGTTTGTACCAGATAATTTGAAGTTAGCAAATGTAACACCTATCTTTAAGAAAAGCGATAAAGGTGCGGCGGGAAATCATAGGCCAATCAGGTTAACGTCTGTTGTAGGTAAGCTACTGGAATCAATAATTAGGGATCATATATTCGAAAACTTAGAACTGCACAACTTGATTAGAAATACACAGCACGGTTATAGGCGAAACAAATCTTGCTTAACTAATCTTTTAGAATTTTTTCAAAGCGTAGTTGAAGTTTACGATAGTCATCGGGCGGTTGATGTAGCGTATTTAGATTTTCAAAAAGCGTTTGACACCGTACCGCACAAAAGACTCATTGAAAAAACTAAGGCTCATGGAATCAGGGGTAGTAGTAAATTGGATAGAAGAGTGGTTGCGAGGTAGGAAACAGAGGGTGTTGTTGATGGAGCGGAGTCGTTTCCTAACCACAAGTTGTCTTTATAGCATTTATGTAGCCTATAAGCCCTATCTCTTCTCTTTATAATATCCCCTACTCTAGAAGTAAACCACAAGGGTTTGTTATTTACTTTTGAGCGCTTAATCTTGTACTGTACACATTCCTCATTTATAGTCCTAAATACTGTTTCAAACGATTCCTTTATTATTTTTGCGTTGGAGGTCCCTATTACGTTTTCCCAATTGACGTGTGACAATTCATTTTTAAATTTACAAAAGTCTGCGTGCTGGAAGTTAGGAATTTTAGTCGAGTTAGCTGGTTTCTAGTGACTTCCCAAGAGGACAAACTCCACCATATTGTGATCGCTATTGCTTAACGGTTTTATTACTTGAAGATCAGTAATTAGTCTATCACCCGTAGTTATTACTAAATCTAAAATACTGCCCAACCTCGTAGGTTCCCCAACCTTTTGAATAAGAAAGCTATCCTCGAGAAATTAACTAAACGGTTGCCTTCCGCGTCTCTCTCCGTTGCATCGTAATTCACGTTATCGCAATTAAGTCACCCATAATTAAGGCCTGTTCACTACCTATTATTCTCTTTAGTTCACGATATAAAGGTTCGTCCGTATCAGCTGTTTGATTAGGGGGCCTATATATAACGGCACAAGAAGTTTGAACTCGCTCAATTTAAGTTCTGTCATAGTCGAATTTATCGGTTTTGGAATTCTGTGCTTTAATTCTGTAGCGTTCGCAATATTATCTTTAATATACAAAATAACACCTCCTCGCCTACCTATTCTGTTTTAAACAAAAAGTCTATAACCTCTAATTTGATACTCCCCTACAAAGTCACTTGTTTCAGTGCTAGGCCACGATTCATTTATCGCAATTAAATCAAAGTCTTTGCAAGCAATTAAAGAAAAAATTCGTTTATATTGTTTCGTAGATTACGAGCATTTAAGGATAGAACCTTCAAATTGTTTGTTAAAACCGTGTTACCTTCGCGCGCGCAAGGTAAATTTTAAAAATTACGCCGGGACCGTTCGAGTTACGGCAGCCTTAAAGAAGAGACAGAGGAAACATTAAAAATATGGAGTCTTACCATATGTACAAGTATTATTTTTCATAGTTTGGGGAAGATTACTCGCTAATGTTCACACTTTTAACACTGAAGGGTGTGGAACTTCGTCTCGACAGGTGGAGTTCACGAATAAAGTTGCGCGGATGTGACGACGAAGGTGGTGATTATGGAACCGTGACCGACCAAGAACAAGGTGGTAACGTGGTCGATGAGGAACGTAATTTACTCAGAACTAAGTAACCGTCACAGAGAATGGTAGCGTGCCCATATATATATATATATATATATATATATATATATAGACTCCCTGTCAATTTAGTGTAGGGTTACCTATTATATTATAGGGTGACGGAGAATGGAACCATTATGTGTCAGGTACCAAGTGTTAATGTCACTTTTAGTATCACGTTCATCAACTAGATTTTCTTTATGCAGTTCATTATGAATACAGAAAAACATTTTAAATTCTCTATACTAAAATTTACAATTAATTATAAACTTTCACATTATTAACCTATTTGAATTGCCCTATTATTTAATTATTATTTCTAATTAAACTTGTCATGCGCAAGATCATTGCTTCCCGACATGATATCTATATCATACTTTCTCTGGTCGAACAAAATACGTGGCGTTTCAGGGTTACTGATGGGAGAGTTGTCAAAATGACTGGCGTCTTCAAAGGAAATGTGAAGTCAGTAGAAATAAAGTAGCGCAACTGACCACACAAAAAATACATGATCTAAGATGGTACCGCGCGAGTGCATAATATCAGGGGTTGCGCAGTGATCTTCGGCGCAACCACTGAAACAACTAAAACAACAGTGAGGCCCCTGTAAAACTTGTGCGAGGTGCGCGGAAGGAGTTAGAACGTGTGACGTCATACTTCCAAATGGCCAAATGTTCTGACTTCACACAAAGATTTATCTTACGGTCAGTTTATTAAATATTATATTAAAATCTTTATTTTTATGCTCCCATCAAAATCATACAATTACTTAGGAAAGTAGTCAGACATTTTCTTTTTAAGTCTGAGAATGCAGTACTTTTTTCATGACTATAGGTGCTATTTTTCATAACTGAAATAAAATTATACTTCACCTTTTAACACACTATGTGCATACATTCAATATACCAAAGTACTACAGGTTGCCCCTCCCATATCCGGAAAACTTGGGATCAGAGCGAAGCCGGATAATGGAAATTCCCATTATATAGAAGGTTGGTGGGGAGGGCTGTAATAGTCTAGCCCAGTGCTGTCCAACCTCTATAAAGCGCGGCCAAGATGTTGCCTATAATCATACACTGTTGGTTAATACGACTTAGGAACCCGCTGAATGTTGTTCTCCCTACTAGAAATGACAAAATAGGGAAGAAAATTCAGAAATGAAATTTGGCAAAAGTCTATTCCGCGGGCCGCAAGTTGGACAGCGCTGGTCTAGCCTATCATTCGGCTAGACCACTAGCGCATTATACACAGTTTATACTGTGCACATTTTACACATCAAAGTAAATAAAATGGATAAATAAGCAGGATGTATCAATGAATAATAAATAAAATAAAAGCTATTACGTATTGTGTATTAAAGGTAAAATAAAGATGTAATGAAAAAATACGCACAGCACCAACACCAACAGCTGCTGTTTCTCGATGTAAACAAACAAGTTTGTGTCGGGAGCGATTGACACGCTACCGACACCAAGCGGCCAGCTAGACAACTACGTGCCACTGCAGACTGTGCCGTTAATTGGGAGTTTTGTCGGATAACGCTTTTTCTGTAACAGTGCCGTTATTTGGGAGTTTCTGGATGATGGCATCGCGGGTAAGGTGGGGTGGGGGGGGGGGTTCAACCTCTACAGTCTACACATTATACCTTGCAAATACGTTATAACGGAAACAAAAACCGTGTTGGGACCTCTTAAATCTGAAAAATACGTTATTATGAAGTATGTTGTAAAGAGATTTAACTATATATATAACGTAAATGGGATTCCATTGCTTACTGTCATAACTGTTTACACAGAAGAGATTACACGCAATATAGATGCGTTAAAAATTAATAAATCATTGGTCCGGACATATATGATGTGCATTTTGGGGGAAATTCTTAAATTGGGATTTGCTGACTTGCTGGAAGTATCTTTGCATCAGCGTTCCCTTATCTAAGTAACTCCAACGCTAAAAATGGCAACCTAACTAAATTTAAATAGTCAGTCTCAGTACGGTAACATTCGGCATTCAGTCGAACAAGTGATGAGTTATTGTATAAATAAATAAAACAAAAACTTAAAAAATGCATGGTGTAGATTAAATTAAGTAGATTGGCGTTTCATGCTGTACTTTATTTTTCACTGTACATAATACGTAAAATTTTCCTTCTCCATTTTCTTCTATATTTGCCTTTCCTTTCTGTCAACAGTGGCAGCTTTGTTATTCGCGTGTGAAAGCTTTACATGTTTACAAATGTAAACATGGTATGATAGGTTTCAGTATTTATTTCCATTTGTTTGTTTTTCTAGCTCCCTTCCAGAGTAGTTCTTAATTCGCTGTTGTTTGAAAGTGAAATCCAAATACCTTCATATCTCTCCGGTTGCGTTCTGTCATACAAAGAACCTATGTTTGCATATTTGCAATCTATTAAACTCAAATGAAAAATAAATAAGCTCTCAGAAACTGGTATTTAACCTGCTGGATTGTTTGGGAGAGCAAATTAAGACGGTAAATGAGACAAGAACCTTCTTCAAATACAATTCACTGGAGAATGATAAAATACGAGAAATTTTAAAGTTAGGTTAATAAAATTAAATTTTAGGTTATAAATAATTAAATTTGGCATGTATGAAAGTAGATTTTCTTTTACTTAGGCGAAGAAAGTGTTTAATTCGTGTACTTTATTATCAAAATTAAACTACATACTTTCGTTTCCATATTTATTTCCATATTTCTATATTCTATGATATATAAAAATAAATAATAATAACCAGTAAAAATAAAACCAAATATGAGCAAGGTCAAGGCATCTAAGGTTGTTGAGATATAAGCACGGTAATTAATATTTCGATACTTTAATTATAATTATAAATAATTATATTTCAGCGTCTAATATCCAAATAAATAATTATATTTCAGCGTCTAATATCCAAATAAATAATTATATTTCAGCGTTTAATATCCAAATAAATAATTATATTTCAGCGTCTAATATCCAAATAAATAATTATATTTCAGCGTCTAATATCCAAATAAGTAATTATATTTCAGCGTCTAATATCCAAATAAATAATTATATTTCAGCGTCTAATATCCAAATAAATAATTATATTTCAGCGTCTAATATCCAAATAAATAATTATATTCAGCGTCTAATATCCAAATAAATAATTATAGTTCAGCGTCTAATATCCAAATAAATATTTGGATATTAAATATTTGCGGAATACCTATATGTAATCATATATAGCACAAATCTTTAATATTCACACTGCTTTCCTTCAGTTTCTATCCTTCTATATCTGCCTTCATCTCTGATTTCCTTTCTAGACGATCTATAGCTGCTGTTGTAGATGGCCACTGTTAACGCGCACTTCCTTTCCTACCCACTCCTATGCCGATGATTCCACTCTTCACTTCTTCACCCGCTTCGCAAAGCGTCCCACTCCACGGTCACTTCATGATTCGCGTAGGGCGGCTACGGTACACCTGACCTGATCTTTGTTATCTCTAATTGGGGCAGAAAAAACCTTGTGGCTTTCAATGCCTCAAAAACTCGGTTCCTCCATCTGTCCACTCGTCATAGTCTTCCACACGACTATCCCCTTACCTTCAATACACAACTCAATCCTTCCTCTTCTCTTAACATTCTTGGTGCTTCTTTTTCTTGTGATCTTTCCTGGAAAGATCACATACACACTCTTTTCAAAACAGCTAAGAGGTTAGGTGTGTTGTACTGGCTCCGCAGTTTCTTCAACCCCACTGAATTGCTGTCTCTGTAGAGGGGTCTTGTCCTCCTCTGTTTGGAGTATGCTTCTCATGTGTTGGGTGGCTCAACCCACAAAGCCCTACTTGATCGGGTGGAATCAAAGTCTTTTCGTCTCATCAATTCTCCGCCTCTTACTCACTGTCTTAAATCCCTCTCCCTTCGCCGCAATGTTGTCTCACCCTGTCCTTACTACCGCTATTATAACGGACACTGCTCTTCTGAACTCTCTAACTGCATACCTCCTCTTTTAAGGAGAGCACGCAGTACCAGACTTTCTATACATTCTCATTCCTTTTCTGTCCAACCCTCTAACGCAACGGTTAATCGGTATTTTCACTCTTTTATCTACTCAACAGGTCAACTCTGGGACAATCTTTCTCAGTTTATCTTTGCCCCTGTCTGTGACCTCCAATTTTTTAAACGCGGAGTATCCAGGCACCTCGAAAACCCTGGACCTTGATTTTGGCTATCTTCTTCTATGGGAGGAGGGGTTTTGCGGGCATTCGCCCTTGCACTCTCCTTCCTGCATAAAAAAAATGATATGTAGTTATATGAATGTGTAATCTTAGCTGAATATCCTAACTATACTCTTATGTATTTCTAAACATATGTATATTTTTGTAGTTTACAACATAATCTCCATGTACTTTCCTCTTTTCGCCTCTATATCTTTAAAGCCTGTGTACATAACTTCGTTACTCGGCATTATCTATCAAGATTTACCATACACTGCATTCCACTAATAAAACAAAATTTGCTTGTTGATGGTAGTTCTTTGCTGGGGCATTTCAAGACAAAGCAACCAATTTAGTTGTCATTTAACACACTACTTTTATCAAATCTATTAAAATTTAGTATGCAGCCACCTCGTGTTTTACGCGAGTTTGGTTTACGCGTTTTTAGAATAACGTGCGCGGTCCATTTATACCTTTTTTTTAATTTACGCCGGCCGGTGAGTGGAATAACGTGATCCGTCACCCGACCGAATTCGTCGAATTCTCGAACGAAAATCGTGTTCAGCTGGAGAAGGAACACCAGGAGGAGGTGGTAGCAGCAGATGGTGATGTCGAGCAAATGCATTTTCTCACTAGCAAGAGTTTGGCTGAAGCATTTCGCTACGTCGACCTTGCTCTCGCTATTTTTGATGAAGACGACCAGAACACGGAACGCACCTCAAAGGTGGCCCGAAATGTCCTAGCTGACATCAACTGCTATAAGGAAATCCATCGTGAGAAGACGATGAAGGCCTCGCAGAAGACATTGGATTTCTTTTTCAAGAAAAAGGAGACTCGTAAGGACGACGAGCCATCAACATCTAGCGGTGTAAGAGCCCAGCCCACTCAATAACTACTCCACTCCCCTCCTCCCTCTCCACTAGCACTCGCAAGCAATTCAGGAGCAGTAGTCAATGGTAAATGTTGGAATTAACTTTGTCACTTTATTCTTTTACTTACTAGAATTTATTGTACGTGTATTAGATTTAGCAGTATACTGTAGTTTTTCATTGGTATAATATTGGGTGCTGTGTCGTAATGATAACAAAAATCCCTAACCTCCACTTTCTACATTATTCCCTATGGAAAAATTATGTTTGATTTACGCGTTTTTTATTTACACGACCATTTTGCAAGAACGTAACTGTCGCGTAAATCGAGAGGTGGCTGTACATTGTTATCTTTGGCCCTGAATTTATTCCTGCAAATATGGCAGAGGTAGACTTTTTAGGTCACGGTTTGACCTCCATCTCTTTGAAGTCTCATAGCTTTGGTCATAATACTGATAGACCTATCAAACTACATCTATTTGGACTCAGCAAAATACAAGTACAATTTTTGTCAGATGATACTCTAGAGGTCATTTGACGACCTCTAAATTAGGTTAATCGGTCAAATTTTCATTTCTTGACTCAGAATTACAAAACCTGCATATATGGAACAGACAGACGTTTTCGTACCATGAATTCCATAGCTTAGAAGACAAACGCAAACGGCAGGACTCATGGATAGCTTGGATAATCGGGTTGGTTGATTTTTTAATTCTTTGCATTAGACTGCATTGAACACGTTTTGTTACCTCCGGGAAGATCGGGACATTGCGAGAAAGTACGAAAGAGTGTCTTTAGCTTCACTTGTACAGAACCGGAAGTTCTTTATATTCATATTCGCTTTAGCACAAAGGCTTCGAGATTGTTTTCTTATATCTGAGTCATCACTCAAGGAGCTGGTGATAGTTTGACGCAAATACTTACTCTTGTACTTCCTCAATTACTTCACTTCTCATTTTAAATCTAATATCAGCTGGCTGATTACAGCTTTTAGGATGGAATTACATAACCTTAGTTTTTGTAACATTAAAAAGAATACGTTTCTGCGAATACACTTCGCAGACTTTTAGTTGCTGATTCAGACCTTTAACAGAGGGACTTATTAACACCATATCATCGGCATAAACTAAGTTATTTATCCTTGTGTTATCTATATAACATCCCATGTTGCCTCATTAAATGAAGCAATTAATCGGTCAATATACACATTAAACAATTAAACAGCATAAGAAAGAGCAAGGAACCTTGCCTCACCCAGCAAGATAAGCCAAAACATTCGGATAGTACATTGCCCCACCTAACTAGGCTGACCATATTTCCTTGAGACAAAAACGGGACATTGGGATGGCAAAAAAGGGACGGGGTTATGTAATATTCTGTATTCATGAAAAAGTAAGTACATAAACCGGGACAAAATTGACATTTTTATTAAAACGACGGGACGGCCAGGAAATATAAAACAAACGGTACTGTCCCGTTCAAAACGGTACGTATGGTCAGCCTAGACCTAACGGTAAAAGATTGGTGGGAATACCAACGTTTCAATAAATTTAATATGTACATGGGAAACTTCCTGTCTTCTAGGTTTTTAAATAAAATATTGTGGTTCACTCTATCATATGCCTTACTTATATCTAGGAAACAGCTATAAATAGTTGAATTACTGTCACTGTATTTAGATATTATTTCCTTAAGTACATAGATACACAGGTCAGTTGAGTGGGACCTTTTAAAAACCAAAGTGATTAGGTGATATCCATAAGTAATCACTTAATCGGAGTAACAAGAGTTTTTCTAGTAGTTTCGAGAAGCAGGAAGCGACAGCAATAGACCTGTAATTATTGCTGGATAGAATGTCTCCATACTTATTTTTGACTAGGAGCAAGATATATACTCTCATGAACTCTGCAGGGATGTAGCTATGACCAAGCATGGCTGGTAAGAGCAATGATATATGCGGACATATCACGTTATTGGCATATTTTAAGTGCTCATTCGATAGGTCATCTACCCCTGACGCTGAACCAGTCTTTAACTCTTTAATTAACCTCTTTACTTCAGGAACTGATATCAAAGTAATTTCCTTTGTCCCTCCCACAGGCATTTCGCTGCAATCTATCTTAAGATTATCCCTACTCACACTATTAAGAATGTTTGAGTAGTGTTTTTTCCACAGCTTTGCAATTTCATCCTCCTCCGACACCCCATCAATTGTCGGAGAGAGGGCATTTTAGACACCCGTTTGATTCTTAACAAATTTCCAAAATTTGTTATTATCGTTATTTAAGTGAGCTTCACAAGTTTTTGATGTTCGAATAGAAACTTCTTCCTGTTTACATCGTCTTTTGGCTGCCTTATACTGACCCCTACTTCTACACATATTCATGTATACTGGTCCTAATCTGGGTCTACCATGAAAGCACCACAAATCATAGGCGTCTTTCGATTCCCTCTTCAGGGGGACAATAAAATCATTCCATCCAGGAATAATCTTAGTATGATACAGTAGTTGTAAGATTTAATCAGGGGCTTCCTGCTTCTCTTAACAGGGACACTATCTTCCTATAATACCTATCTATGAGTTTATAGTGAGAATCATTTGAGCAAGGATTACAGTACTACAGGCGAGATGCAAAATTTCTAAATTATTAAAGAAGTAACCTGTTCTGTCTTTATATTCTATTCTCTGCTGCATATCAACATTAGACCAATCGATGCGATTATTCTTACCTATTGAGTTCTTGTTATGTCGTGTTGCCCATACGTTGGTAAAATTAATTAATAGTTCTAACGGTCTATGATCAGGAAGAAGGAAATCATGCAGAATATGAACTCTAACAATTCGATCCTTATCCTTTAGATTATTACGAGTGAGAATGATCAATCTATCTGGTGGTACCACTCATATCACTAACGTATGTGAAATTACCACTGGTTACCACTAATATATCTACATCACTTATACTTATTTATGCATTATTCCTAAATTTAGGGAATAGAGTAGTTAGGTTATTTCACAAACGTGGGATAGTTAAAAACTTTCAATCATAGGATTTTGATGTGGCCATATTATAGTTAACCCTTTAAGCCCTGAATTTTTTGTTGGGTTAAGTTATGGATGCGTGTATTTGAAACGTTAGCAATTTGTACCAGTCGTCCTTAAAGGGTTAAAGTGTAAGATAAGTTGTTGTATTGACTTTTCCTCCAGGCAATAACATTTCTGTTTAAAGTCCATGCATCATCAACAAATGATTATCCAGAAAAAGGTCTATCCATGGAGAGATAATGATAACATATGTTTATTTTTGTAATAAAAAATTTAACTAAGTAAATTTAGGGATTTTAAGAATATACAAAAAATAATGTTCAAATTATAAGGAACTGACAATTGTTTGACTAAATAAATATATTTACATCACAACCATAACATTATTATACACAATCACTCAATACTTGGTCCATCCTCAATTATTATTAATGACCTCTCGTAGCCTATTTGGAACAGATGCCACGTGACTGTAGATGACTTGTGGGTTCCTGCGGAAATGTTCCCACTCCGCCATGGTGTGTTCGAGCAGGTGCCGAGATGTCCGCTCCTGCCCAGACTCCCAAACGTTAATCACATTTGCCCACACATTTTTACTGGGTTTAGGTCCCACCCCTTGGTGGGCTAGTTCAGTGGCTCAACATCTCGTTGTTCCTGAAACCACCGTCTGATGACCCTGGCAGTATGAACAGGGCAGTTATCTTGTAATATATGATCTATGTTAACTCTGCGTCTATGGCCTTGGGTGGTTCGAGGTTGACGGGGTTTCTGGTTAAGTAGCAGCAACGGATTTTCTCACTTTGGAGCAGATGGTACCGTGTAGGGAATCGCAGTAGTTGTTTTTTTATACTGCACTCCGATTTCTTCTTGTAGTGGATCGGAGGATTCTGTAAAAACTTACTAAATTATCTGTCGGTTCCCCGATTCTTCTTGTAGCGTATCGAGAAATTATTTATTCTAATTTCAAACAAAGTTCTCCGGAGAAAACAGGGTTCAAAGAAGAAGACAAAGAGATCCTCTTACTGAATTTTATTGCTTCTAAAATATTACAGGTAATACTTCAGCCTCTAGGTCAGATCAGAATAATCATAATAATAATTTGAAAAATTACAAGAATTTATATAGCTACTTATAATTTGGTGACATCATTATTATTTAATGTTGACCTGTTTTGTTTTTTATTCTCAATAGGCTGAATTTTTTTTGCGAAATATTTGATGATAAATTTTGGCTGAAACAGCATACTGGCAGATAAGCAAGATATTTGAAGATAAAGTCATATTTTTCTTTTAAACAACATATTGCCAGATCTGATGTTATTATGATTTGCCGAGTTAAGTAAAAATAGAAATTTAAATACTGTATGCATTTTATCATGTTGTAACATAAATTCTGCTCGATTAGAAAACGGACGATAGATAATAGAATAACCTCAAGATAATGTGAAATAGTTTTAGAAATGTTGCAAAATACACGCGGCGACAGGTTCACACAGGTTTTATCACGATACAGAATGATACAGAATGACTTAGGCTAGTGTAGGATTAGGCTAATGAATATTTTCTCTGGTGTTTTTCACACAGTTACAACGCCACCCCTACGATATTACAGTAATTGAAAAAACATGGAGCCCACGAAAGAGCATATTCGACGTGTGATGCTGTATGAATTCCATAAAGGATCTAACGCTAGTGAATCAGCAAGAAACATTCAAAGAGTTTATGGAAATGATGATGTGAGCGAATGGATGTGTAGGAGATGGTTTGAGAAGTTCAGAAATGGAGACTTCAGTCTGAAAGATTATCAACGAACAGGACGACCAAATGAGTTAGATGAAGAGTTGCTGAAAGCAACAGTGGAGGAAAACCCAATGGTAACTGTAAGAGAACTTGGTCTGCAACTCGGCGTTAGCCATATGACCATTCATCGTCATTTGAAGCTGTTAGGAAAAGTAGAGAAGGTTGGAAAATGGGTTCCGCATGATTTGCCACAAGCGAATCTTCAACATCGAATCGATATTTTCACATCACTGCATTCTCGGGAAATGCAGGCACCGTTTTTGAATCGGATCGTCACTGGGGATGAAAAATGGGTCCTCTATAACAATATTAAGCGTCGACATCAGTGGCTTAGCCGTGAAACAAAGCTTGGACCTCAGCCAAGGAATGGACCCCATCCAAAGAAAATTTTGCTATGCGTTTGGTGGGATATGCAAGGAATTATTCATTTTGAGCTTCTGCCAGATAACCAAACAATCACAGCTGAAGTCTACTGCCAACGACTCCAACGACTGAAGATGGCATTACAAGAAAACGTCCTGCATTAATTAATCGCAGAGGTGTTCTATTCCACCAGAATAACGCGCGCTCTCACACTGCTCGAATCACCACTGCCCAATTGGAGGCATTTGGTTGGGAAAAAATGCCTCATCCACCTTATTCTCCGGACATCGCACCTTCAGACTACCATTCATACAGAAGTCTGCACCACCACCTAGATCAGGGGTTCTTAACCTCTGGGTCGCGACCCAAACTTGGGTTATTAAATTGTCATTTATCATTTATTTATGTTATCCCTAATCATTTTACAATTATTATTTATTTTATTATTTATTACGAGTGAACTGTTTGAGGGCATTGGTCGCCGAGCTAGCCCCGAGACCAGAATTTGGATCGCAGTCTAAAAAGGTTAAGAACCACTGACCTAGATGAAAAAAGTTGCAATCCAGGGAAGCTATCGAAAAAGAAGTGATCGCTTTCTTTAACTCGAAACCAAGGGATTTCTTCGAACGTGGCATAAGAAAACTTTTCTACAGATGGGAGGATGTTATAGAAAAAAGAAGGGAATTATATTTATGATTAATTTGTCATTATGTAATTTAATTTTTGTTATGAATGAACTAAAAAATGGAGCAGAATATATGTTACAACCTTATATCATGGACTAAAATTAAACATGTATAGGAGCCAAAATTAAATACTTAAAATTTAAAATTAAGTGTTAATTTAGAGTTTTGGCAAATTATGACCATCTTTTACAACTGAGAGAGAATGTATAAAAAAAATGAACATTACAGAATTTAACACGATTACATGATTAAGTTTAATCTAAAACATGATTAAGTAATTTACAAAAGAAATAATTCATTAGTTACTTAGCAAAAATAAAATAGAAAGAAAATTACATTTTTTCCCAAACTTGCATTTTATATACAGTTAGAGTGTCACCCGAGTTTGGACTTTATATGCAAAAATGAATGTTAGAATTATTAATTTTTACATATACAGTATATTAATATATATCATTTAATAGATTTTGTCGCTGGGTTCAAATCACAGTTTAAAATCAGATGCTATTCGAATCGTAATCTGACACGCCGAAATACAATATCTTTCGAATTTTGGAATCATTCGTGATGCAATACTTTTTGTCATATCGTGATTCGATATTAACACTTACAAATAAGTGTTGTATTCCTCCACATTATGATGATTAATTTCAGCTTTTGTGCGATTCCATGTAGATGGTTTGATCTCGTAATATCGTCGTTTTTGGTGCAGTGAAAGAAGAGGGGAAGGAAGAGAGGGAGGGAGTGAGGGTGGGGTAGAAAGAGAGACTGCGTTGTTACCACATCTGGGAAAGGGTGGAAACTATCGCAGGGGACTGTACCTGCATGTGTGTGTGTGTGTGTGCGTCTGTATGTATATGTGTGTATGCATGGATAAATGTATGCATTCATGTCTGTGCGTGTATGTATACATATATATATGTATACATAATATATATATATATATATATATATATATACACACACAAGAGTATATGTATGTATGCATATATGTCACATGTGCATGTATATGTGTGTATGTATGCTTCCTGTAGCAACTGCTGGGCACTATCAACTCGTATAAAAACAATAATAAATTGTAATATTGTTATTGTTGTTGCTGATACTACTGTTTTATATTGGCTATTCTACTACGCTACATATACTTAGGAATGCATTACTGGCGTACTATCATATATACTGTATATATATATATATATATATATATATATATATATATATATATATATATATATATATAATATAATGTGTGTGTGTTATTGTATGTTATTCTGTAACAAAGAACAATAAAATTATTACTATTATTATTATTATTATCATCATTTAAAAAATTTAACCTTTAACACCTAACAGCACTCAACTGATTTTGTTTTGGTTAACGCCTGAGGATCTTAATGCCTGAGAAAAGATTCCTGAGCTTTAAAAGGTTAAGGAACTAATGAATGAAATGCTGATTTTGAAATTTTAATGGAAGATTCCTGTCAGAAAATCGCATGTTGCACCAAAAGAGTTTTAATAACCTAAAATTAAATGGTATATTTATAAAGTTAAAATGTATATTTATATAAAATCTTTATTAATTAAACACTTTTACAAAGATGTGAATTTAGAAACGAATTCTTACATTGTTTATTTTCATTCATTTTATAATAATAAAATATAAACCTTAAAATCAACTTTTAATTTTATAAAGAATTGCAAAGCCTTTTGTAATTCTCCCCCTCCCAAGATACTTTTTCATACTGCTGAAATTCTATGGAGAAAAGTCTAGATTGAAATGGTAGCAGAAAAATTAATAAGAGAACGAAATGATGGAGGTTTTGAGTCTTCATAAACTTTTGGAAGTCCTTCACCGAGCAAACAATAAAGGAGGACATACAATTAATAATGATAACTCACAATGGACAAAAGATAATTAAAAACTGGTTGAACAATACTGAAGAAAATTGAAAAAAACTGGCAATGAGAAAATGTGGTACTACTACTGTATACTATAAACCAGAAAGAGTTGAAGGAGTGAAATATGAAAACCAAAACTAAATGAAATTATATGGAGACTAAAATGAGTTTTTAGATAAGAATAAAAAATTATGAGAAGTTATTATAAACAAAATAAATTGTTCTCTCGCTTCCGAACTAAAAAGAAAGTATCCTCAAATGACTGACATTGTTGTGCATCAGTTTACTACTGAATGTAACTACTCCTGTATGGTTACGTAACAAATACTTTACATTATAAGCTGTTTCAACAGAAACGCAACGAAGCAAAATCTATAAACATTCTAATTTCGAACAGCAACGAGACGTAAGACAATAATTTCTTTAAAAACTTCAGTTCTTTTCAAACTGAAAAAAAAAAAAAAACCGGAATGCCATGCCTTCGAGCATATTTTTGTATTCATCACATAGGATTAAAAGTTATTTTTAATTTTAAAATATTATCTCTTGAATAGAATTATTACAATTTTGACTCGCTGTATGTTATGCTTATATAAGTTTTATTAGTTTTATTTTTATTAAATTTCGGGCTTACGGTAATTTTAAATAAGTAAGTTATTTCCTTAACAATCTCTAAAGTGTCACTGCGAAACGTTACAATATATTTTCTACGAGCTACTGTAAAATGTTGTCCTTCTCAGTAAAACTTCAGTATCAACCAGAAAAATCTTCACAAACATTTTCAAAATCTTAAACAATGTGTAGTAGTAGTAGTAGTAACTAAATCGATAGAAATTAAAAATAAAATTAGAAGAGTACATTCGTACAACGATGGACACCTTTATACGGATTGCTTAAAATCCATAAAACCTCCAGTAATCCACCCTCTGCCCTCTTGTTAGCATATGACATTATCTGTTACACATTACATAGCTTAATATCTCTATCACACGTTAAGGCTTTGCCTCAATGAAAACAATATAGTAAAGAATTCTTAATGAAAATACAAAACCTGAAATAACAGATCAAAAATGCCTATTTTATTCTTAGATGTTGAGGTTTTATTCGCAAAAGTACCAGTGAGTGACCAGTACTACAGAAGTTATATCCGAACTACAGCCCATGGCAACACAATTCAGGCTCCACCAGAAAGGTCTAAATTAAAGAGGGCTATTTACCATAACCCCCACATAAAAAAAAGTACAAATGTATCAAAAGTGTATAATATAATATACTAAATTAAGATAATACCATAATTACTGTTTTGCTAAAGGATTACAGTTGCGTTTTAAAAGTTTTGAAACTAACTAAACAAAATAGCAGCCACCTCCTATCACATAAAATCAATTTCTTTGAGATTGAATCAAACTGCAATAACCGGGAGTGTGGATCAATTCCAGTTCTGGAATGTACTGGATATGGCGAAATAGTGGCCTAAATACTGAACTCCAGTTAATACTCGTTAAAAAAGTAAATTTGTCATTAAAAAGTTAATAATAAAAGTTAAGGAATTGTCTAATACTAACTAACTAAAAAAGAGTTTGTCCACGGCGAAAGTATGTTGTTAGAACTTATTTTTTCTTGTTAAAAATAATTAAGTTGTCTAGATTTTAAGTATTTTCTCCATTTAAATTTTTTTTTTAAATATCAGAGATACTTTCTATCAGCGTAGAAACTTAAATTTTCATTTCAAAATTAAAATTTTCCTGATCTCTTCATAAGAAAGAGATTGTAGACACCAATCGACCAGAAAAGTACTGCAAGGGATACATAGGCAGGAGACAGGAAGTATTGGAACTCCCGTTTCTCCCATCACTCTCTTCTTTAGCTGGTTTTTTTCTGTCTCATCTACCCTGTGAGCAGTCCAGTATACTGTCAAATACACACTTTTCCCTCTATTCTTCCCAACACATACATGCATTTTACACATTACACAATTTTGTAAAATTTTATTAAAAAAATCATCATGGACCTCAGAGACCTTGATTTTGGCTCTTCTTTTTATATAGAGGGGGAATTTTGGGGTTACTCGCTCTCGCCCACTAGTTCTTACATAAAAAAAAAGCTGAATCCTGACTCATGAGAAACTATAAACCAGAAAGTAATATAAAATTTAATAAAATGATAAACTTTCTAAATATATTCCATTGAATATCTTTCATATTTTAAGAGTGAATTTTTAAAATAACACACTTCATAATTTGTTTCCTTTACGTTCAATCGCGTCTTGTTCATTTTTGTCGTTTTATCATTTTATGTAACATTTCTTTAAAACAATCCATTCCCTTAAAGATATCCAACGTGAATGTACTGAACGTCGTGATATACATAACAACATCCTTAAAATTTTTTTACCTCAGGATAATCCTGCGTACAATTCCATGGTTCGGCCGCACCTGGAGTATGCTGTGCAGTTCTGGTCGCCCACCCTCAGGAAAGATTGAGAGGCTGGAGCGAGTGCAGGCGAGGGCCACAAAGTTAATCCCTTCCGTTTGGCATATGGGGTACAATCGACGGTTACGCGCCCTGAATTTGTTTTCGCTGGAAACTCGGAGGCTGCGCGGTCAACTCATCGAGGTTTTCAAGCTCTTACGTGGGTTCAACGATGTCGATTTTAGAAGCATGCTTAGTTTAAATGATAACCCAACTCGCAACAATGGTTGGAAGTTGGATTTGAAACGGTTTAGGACTAGTGTGTGTGCGAATTACTTTACATATAAGATCTGTGACACGTGGAACAGTTTACCTTCAGAAGTTGTGAACAGTTCCTCTGTGGATCATTTCAAGAAAAGGTTAGACCAAATCTTGCACACTATTTGAGTGTGTAGAAAATTTTTCCTGGCACCCGTTGCCATTGGTACCTCCTCGGTGTGGGCCGCAAGGCCTTTTGAGGTACTTCTTTTCCTTGTCTCTCTCTCTCTCTCTCTCTCTCTCATAAACTACCGCTAACCACCATTCCCTCACTTGTTCACACTCACTCATTTTACCCCTTTAACTATCTCTCCTCTATCCTATTTTGCGACGTGCTGAGGCATGCATTCAAGAAGTAGGAACGAATTTCGAACATTTACTTTAATGAAGCAACTGTATCATACTGTGTATTTGCATAAAATGTACAAAATCTTTAGGAGTTTCATTTTTCTGTCCCGTGCTATAGCTCGAAACCTACGGGTTTCTCGACTTACGTTTATATGGTCTTTTTCTTTACTTTTGTCCCAAGAATACACCCTGCGATTTATGAAACACATTTATACATCACCCTGTACAATATTATAGTACCATTTCTTCATGAACAAAGGTTACGCTCTTCAATTGTAAATTAGGTAGCTCGCTTCTCTCTCCACAAGTTTTTTTTTTATTTTTCTTTCTTTATTTTGTTGAGTTTCATTCATGCACATCTGAACATCTTCGGAGATTATTTGGACCCTTATTGAGAAATATTACTTATTATCCCACTTTATTCCTAACTTAAAGGAAGTTTTGCAGTGCTTCGCGGTCTTATCTTTGTCGTGTTGAATTTCAGAGAACTAACTGTAACGCGTATAGTCCACATATGACGAAAGAGAGATTGTTGGTATTCATGGAACGAATTGAACGCATTTAAGCACTGTTGGCCTCCCAAGAGAATTTTTAATGAGCTTCGAAGATGTTCAGATGTGAACGAAACATTATCATAATTAAGAAGAGAGAAAAGCGAAAAAGAATTCAGAAACCTACCTAGTGTATATCATTATTATTATCTGTCTTATTATTATTAGTTATTCCTGTGTCAGAAATAATTACATCGTTTTCATTTGTAAATAGCAGAAATAAGAAGCATGAAATATTCATATGGACTTATAACTGAAGTTATAAATCTAATTGGAATCAAATAAACTATCTGATAAATAAAAGCTCGGGAAAAAAAAATATTTTATTTAAAATTTTGAAATGATTCAAGCTTATTTCTACAGTTATAATAAAATTACCATATCTCCCTTATCAAAATGGAACCGAGATAATCAAGAACAGTAGAGAAAATTAATGATTTTTTACTGCTATCTTTTCCATCCATATTATTTTTCTCTTTTCAATCTGATTTCCAGGACAACAAAAGGAAACATTCCAGAAAGAAATGGGGGCGACAAACCCCTTAATATTCTTTCCAAAGTACAGCAAATCTGTACAGATGAAGAATCTGAAATTAAATTTGAAAATATTTACGAAATATATATTATAGTACTTGAAATTAATAACATATCTGGAAACATACTTGTCGCCATTTTTAAATACGCTTATGGCTAAATATTTTTAACTTTTAGTTTACTTCTGAGCATATTTAGAGACTTAACGTGTTTATCTAATGTCGCAGTATGACCTCTGTATGATACATGATAGAGTGTAAATTAACAACATGATCACACTTCAGAACTTTATTTATAAAATAAGAAATATGTTTTACTAAGAAAGTTCTTGTATAAAACTATTAGAAAAACTTGATAAATTTAGCAGTACCTCAACAAGTATTTCTCAACTTAAGTATGGGGAAGTTCTAACAAATTAAAGTATATTAATTTTAGCTTGAATTAAGAGTAACTGTGTATTAGATAACTCATAATCAAACTGCTTTAATTTCTAGAGAGTAGCTGTCTGCAAACCTGTTATGTAAACGAAATTAAAACTAAAATATATGTACCGACATAAACAAGAGGAGTGTGCGTGGCCAAACAAAGTACATTTTAAGATATTTTCAAGTAAGTTTCACTCACAAAAACGAAATAGGTTCTGCGTTTTCGAAAAAATGTCATTATCATATTTAGAAAACACTCAATACACTCTTAAGAGCCTGCATTATTTTGTCTTACGTCTTACTTATCATCAGAAGTTATGTGAACGACTTTTAATTACTAAACATGCTGAATATGTTTACAATTATATTTCACTGCAAAACATAAGCATCAAAACATAGCTGCAGTTGCATAGGTTTTATAATGAAGCATAGAAAGCATGTTTATCCCTAAAACATATTTTATGGTTAAGCACGCTTTTTACTCTAAACGTGTTTCAACAAAACATGTTTAAAAGTGTTACAAGTTTTACGTTAAGGCTAAATAAATTTCTAAATAAACACATTTTAATGAGAACATGTTTCCATACACATTTAGCATTAAAACAACTAACAGTGCACAAAGTAAACTTTATTTAATATCACAAACTATGAACTACGCTGTTCCTTTTTTTTTTTTTTTCACTTCCCTCTTTTGCCCAAATTTGAGAGTCGCCAGACTTTCACTATTTCTTCTATTAAACTTTATACAAAGAAAAAGCGTTTATTATTAAATGAAAAAAATTGCCCATTAATTGGCGGGAAGCCGTTAATACCTTCGCTAGAATCAATACCCCTTTGAGAGCAGAGTTCAAAGGGGCAAATTCAGATCCTTTCATGATCGTCATAATTTTTTAAACCAAATGAACATAAGTGAATTACTACGAAGAATTAACGACAAATTAATTAACAGTCGAAAGTCGGGAGTTTCATTTCAGTACTTTTCTCTTTTGTTGTTGTTTTTATAAACTTTGTAACAGTTGTTGTTGTTGTTTCGGAAGAGTGAAGTTTACGTCAGTATGATGTTGTTGTTACATTAAACTCGTATTAGTGTCATTAGCATCCAAATACCCGTTTTCTTTACAATATTTGTTTATTTATTTTAAGGCATAGCTTTAATAATTATAGAATGAACTAAATTTTACATATTTACTCGCTCGCTTTGTTTCATAAAAAAATAATTTCATACATTATACTCGTATTCCAATAGGGGAAACGTAAATGAACTATATCATCAGACATTATATACATTACGGATTTCCAATCAAATATACTTTACATAAGATGGGATGAATTTCACATTTAAACATTTTCCTGACGAGGTGTACTGTTGAATACACAAAAGACCTTGGAATAACTTTTTCTTTTTCCTTGCGTGTTTACATCCTTTATATTAGAAGCGTAAAGTATAGCGGAAGATTAAGAATAGAGTATAATAAATTTACGAATTTAGTAAGAAAATCAAATACTTTTTCGCTTTTTCATCATCGAAGGGAAATGATTTTTTCCAATTTTAGCAACAATTATAAATGGGAAAGTTAACAACTTAACACAGCGAGAAATGGAACGTTTTATTGACATTTTATGAACGTTTATGACATTTACTAAAAGTCCCATTTCTTACTGGGAAAATATCATTGTACTTATTATTATCATTATTATTATCGTTATTATTATCATTATTTTGAGAACGAACTTATCTACATGTAAAAGAACAGAATGATTTTCCCCAAACAGAAGACAGTCATTCCTCCCTTAATTTCTCTCTCGCATTTTCGAAATGGCTCAACATTTGAGAGCAATGACACAGAAAAAGATATCAGAAGTATTTTAGCTTTCAACATATTGTATTATGAACAGGATAATTAATAACTTGCTTTCGATGCTTTGTCGAGAATAATATACGAGATTTATATTTCGTAGTTTAATTTAATTGGTTCATCGCCTACAGCCTAATTTTGTACCGTGTTCCTTGTATAATTCTTACTGTTGTACTTTTTGTGTGTACTGTATAATATATAGGGAGAGTGGACAGACAATTTTTTTTATTTATTTATTTTTTGGGTTTAAACAAAATATTATATTTTCATATTTCTCAAAATATTTTTTAGATAAAATAAAATAAAATCTAAATTTTTCTTTGTGATTAAAAAATTATTTTTAAAATTAATTATTTTTATTTTGTTAATTTAAAAATGTATCATTCAGTTAACATTAATTACTCAAAATTTTGGTAAAAAAAATTAATCAATTTGGAAAAGCATTTGTTAAATTTAAGCAAAAAATTTAAAATAAACAAATTATTCTTTGGAATTAATTACGTTCATGTTTATCAAAGTCTAACACGAATTTCCCGAAATTTTATTTTTATATTAGAATTTTTTATTAAATAATAATATATGATAGTGTGTATATCAGGCGTCGGCAACCTTTTTGGTGTTGCGTGCCAATTCCATTTTTAAAAAAATAATTTTATGGTCTTGAGTAGTATTTTTCCTCTCTTTTTTAATTTTAAAATTATAATTTTTTTTTAAATCTTTTCGCGTGCCAAGGATAGATGCCTCGCGTGCCAAGTTTGGCACGCGTGCCAGGGGTTGCCGACGCCTGGTGTATATTATATACACAGAAATAAATACGGAAAATTTTATACCCTTACCGGGTTAGAACCGCTGTCCCTGAAATATTCATCATGTAACGTACATTGTAAAGTTGTTCCAAACATCGTCTCTAAAAATGTAATTGCTCTATTTTAACCAAATATGGAACGATTCTGAATCTTTTTTGTGTCATATGAATTTGTTTCAAATTGGTCCAGAAAGGAAAGATGTTTCAATGGTTTCTAGGATGGACCATCGTTTTCCAAAGAAATCACCCCACATAATTGGTCCATGCAGCAAATAGAGTAATTAAATTTTTAGAAACGGTTGGCTGTATCGGGTAGTGGGACTGGGACAAAGTCGATCTGCACAATGTCGATATATATATCGATACTGAAAAGTTAGTTTAAATTAGGTCAGGTTAGGTTAGGTTAAGTGAGGTTAGGTTACATTATGCCCAGTTCAGTTACGCTAGGCTAGTCATTTTCATTGAAAATCTGAAATTACTTTGAACGCTGAAATCCATACATTTGCATAAGGTCGAACGTCGACATTAGGAAATTCGATTTTGTTCATGTAACTCGTCAGTCACGAATTCCACGCGAATCGTGACGACAAAACTAATTTTAAAAGTTCGAAAAATCTTGTCAACTTGTATATCATTCTATTGAGAATTCGATTCTCCACGTTTGTCAAGAATAAAGGAAATTTTGCATATTTATAGATTGTTCTGTCTTGTACAGCATTACCAGAAAGGTAATTCTGTCGCACCCAAAAAAAGTAATTCAGTCACGATAATTGACTAGCCCAATTGGAGATATCTCACTTATACTGCAATTGTATAAAACACATTTGTCAGAGGCAAATAATTCCATCACATACATCGTTTCATAATTTAGAAAAGAAATGTGTTAATAATATCTTCCTTTTTCTATTCGGTAGTAAAGGTATGGCTAATAAAGATCTAGAAAATAACTATTAAATAACTACTTCCAACATTTTCTAACAACAATATGGCTAGAAAATGACCAAAACAGGTTGTGCTGTGTAATTTCGTCACAATGAAATTCGTGCTTTATTAATTTCTGGATCGAATTTGAACCAATTATATCAACATAAAAATAAGATTTATTCAAAATCGTTCCAGAAAGGAGAGGTGGACCATCAATTTGCCAAAAAATGGTTCCACATTCCGTTCAAATGGAACAGTTAAATCTTTAGAAACTGGTCTACATGGAACAATTTTACAGCATACAGTGGCTTTGTTTGACATATTAGGTAGTTGTAGTTCTTCCCTACATTACAATATTATTAAATAAATAAGGTTTTATAAGTAAATATTTTTGTATGTGCATTTAAGAACTTTATATTTAGGAGCCAAAATGCATTCTTTTAAAACTGGAACAATCGATATAAAAAATGAATATTTTGAATGAAAAATATTAATGAAATAAACACTTTCCTTATTACAATTAATTAACGTCTAATTTTTTGTTTTAAAAACAACTTCATACTTGCTATAAAAAATGCTTTTGTAAATAAATTAACTCACTCAAAAAAAATAATTTGATTTTAAGCAAATAAATTTAAATAAATGTTTTTTTTAGAAAGAATATCTGTGTGTTATCCATATATAATTAAGAAACTTTTAGTTGTGAATGTCAGCAAGTGCTAAATTTTCTGGTATTTTTTTCTCTTTCATTTCTTTACTAAATTATACTTAATTTACTTTTCATTATATTTATTGAACAATCTTTTCTCAGTCTCCCTCTCAGTCTCCCTCTCAGTCTCCCTCTCAGTCTCCCTCTCAGTCTCCCTCTCAGTCTCCCTCTCAGTCTCCCTCTCAGTCTCCCTCTCAGTCTCCCTCTCAGTCTCCCTCTCAGTCTCCCTCTCAGTCTCCCTCTCAGTCTCCCTCTCAGTCTCCCTCTCAGTCTCCCTCTCAGTCTCCCTCTCAGTCTCCCTCTCAGTCTCCCTCTCAGTCTCCCTCTCAGTCTCCCTCTCAGTCTCCCTCTCAGTCTCCCTCTCAGTCTCCCTCTCAGTCTCCCTCTCAGTCTCCCTCTCAGTCTCCCTCTCAGTCTCCCTCTCAGTCTCCTCTCAGTCTCCCTCTCAGTCTCCCTCTCAGTCTCCCTCTCAGTCTCCCTCTCAGTCTCCCTCTCAGTCTCCCTCTCAGTCTCCCTCTCAGTCTCCTCTCAGTCTCCCTCTCAGTCTCCCTCTCAGTCTCCCTCTCAGTCTCCCTCTCAGTCTCCCTCTCAGTCTCCCTCTCAGTCTCCCTCTCAGTCTCCCTCTCAGTCTCCCTCTCAGTCTCCCTCTCAGTCTCTCTCTCAGTCTCTCTCTCAGTCTCCCTCTCAGTCTCTTTGGCTATCCGAAATAGGAAAGTAGCGTATAGGAGGGCGAAGGCCAATCGTTCCCACGAGAACACTGAAGCGTATGTCCGCCTGTGTAGGGAAGTGAAGGCGAAGGTTAGGCTAGCGAAACGTAACGAAGAACTACGGGTGGCAAGCCTCTGCAAGGGGAACCCTAAGGAGTTCTTCAGTTATGTTAATAGTAGAAAGCCCATTAGAAGCATTCTGCGGACCTCCGACGCGGACATCGCTAATGTGCTTAATGAGTACTTTGCGGGAGTGTTCACCAGGGAGGATACCCGCGTCATCCCCGAGCCAGGCGTGAGGCACGAAGGTGCTGGCCTGGATAGTGTTCGATGTACCGCGACAGTCGTTGCCGATAGAATAGACAAACTGAGCGCGTTTAAGGCTCCTGGGCCAGACCAGTTTCTCCCCAGAGTGTTGCGAGAAGTGCGCGACCAGGTGGCTCCCCACCTGGCTACAGTCTTCAACAAATCGTTGGAGATGGGCCAGGTGCCTGGTGCTGGAGGGAAGCCAACGTGACCCCTATCTTTAAGAAAGGGATCACGAAAGACCAGGGAACTATCGTCCCATTAGTCTCACTTCAGTTGTAGGTAAATTATTAGAAGGGATAATAGCTGATAGGATCGTTGACCATTTGGATTCCTACAAGCTGCTTGGGGACTCCCAACATGGGTTTAGACGGCATAGGTCGTGTCTCACCAACTTGCTCGAGTTTTTCCACGTCATGTTGAGTGAGTATGATAAGAGTAGGGCGATTGATATACTTTATCTCGACTTTCAGAAAGCCTTTGATAAGGTACCTCACCGCCGGCTAATGGCGAAAGTGCGCGCGCTGGGTATCGGTGGGGAAATAGGTAGGTGGATTGAAAACTGGCTGAGGAATAGGCGGCAGAGGGTTGTAATTAAAGGGGCTAGTTCGGGTGGGCCTCGGTCACTAGTGGGGTTCCTCAGGGTTCCGTTTTGGGGCCACTGTTGTTTATCATTTACATAAATGATATCGACGGTGGCATCGTCAGTCGGATCGCCAAATTCGCTGATGACACCAAGCTTGGGGCCAATGTTGGGACGCCCGAAGCGATCGAGGAAATGCGTGCGGACCTAGGTAGGATAGGAGAGTGGTCCGAAAAATGGCAAATGCCGTTTAACTTGGGTAAATGCAAAGTGATGCACATTGGCTACGCCAATCCCAAGTCGGACTACTCGATGTTGGGTAGTAATATCGAGGTGACTGATTTAGAAAAGGACTTGGGTGTGGTAATTAGCAGCGACCTTAAGTTTACGAAACAGTGTGTAGAGGTGGAAAAGAAACCCAGAAACTATTGGGTTATATCAGGAGGCAATTTCAGTTTCGGAACAAGGAGATTGTGCTCTCACTGTACAATTCCCTTGTTCGGCCGCACCTGGAGTATGCTGTGCAGTTCTGGTCGCCCCCCTCAGGAAAGATATTGAGAGGCTGGAGCGAGTGCAGGCGAGGGCCACAAAGTTAATCCCTTCCGTTAGGCATATGGGCTACAATCGACCTTTACGCGCGCCTGAACTTGTTTTCGCTTGAAATTCGGAGGCTGCGAGGTCAACTGATCGAGGTTTTCAAGCTCTTACGCGGGTTGAACGATGTCGATTTTAGAAGTATGTTTAGTTTAAATGATAACCCAACTCGCAACAATGGTTGGAAGTTGGATTTGAAACGGTTTAGGACTAGTGTGTGTGGGAATTACTTTACGTATAAGATCTGTGACACATGGAACAGGTTACCTTCGGAAGTTGTGAACAGTTTCCTCTGTGGATCAGTTCAAGAAAAGGTTAGACCAAATCTTGCACACTATTTGAGTGTGTACAAAATTTTCCCTGGCACCCGTTGCCATTGGTACCTCCTCGGTGTGGGCCGCAAGGCCTTTTGAGGTACTTCCTTTCCTTGTAACTCCTTGTAACCTTGTAACTCTCTCTCTCTCTCTCTCTCTCTCTCTCTCTCTCTCTCTCTCTAGCTCATTGATAGGATAGCTGCCATGGAAAGGCGGTCCAGCGATGGACTCGACAGGGCTCGGGACCGCGGAGAAAGGGTAGAGGTGCAACCGGGGAATAGGTGCAACCGGGGAATAGGGTAAAAAATCAGTGTGAAGAATCGCCAGCGACCCACGTGGAATGCACGGAACCGCGGCGCAAGGTGGAGGGCGTAAAGAAGGGGCTGAAAGAGAAGGGTGGGAAGGGATCGATAGAGAAGGGTGGGAAGGGGCCTACTGATAACCCAAAGAAACCGAAGAATGTAGCTGCCGGTCGGGGTGGGTCGGCTGGTGTAACTGCGTCTATGGGTGGCGACGGGTTTCGAAAGGTCTCGGGCAAGAAGGCTGCGAAGCCGAAGCCTGAGACCCCAGTTGCCCCTGTCAGGACCTCCAACCGCTTTAGTCTTCTGTGCTCGAAGGAGGAAGACACCGTTTTGATTGGGGACTCGCAGATCAGGGGCCAGGAGAAGTACTTTGCTTCTGCAAACCGGGGGGAGGAAGGTAAGGTGCTTACCTGGGCGGGGAACGGCGCACTTAAGGAAGGAGGTAGAGAAGGTGCGCGTGGCTAGTCGGAGGACTGCGATCGTTGTCCACGCTGGTGGCAACGACCTGTTCCTCAAAGGCGGTAGGGTAGGTCTTACAGAAGGGATCATCACCGAGATCATGTCTCTTGCGGATGATCTAAAACTGAAGACAGACAGGGGAATGTTAATGGGTATTTTACCGCGAATGAATGCCAGTGACCACGCGCTCAGTAAGGTCATTGGCATCAACGAGAGGGTGCAAGACTTGTGCGTCCCGCTGGGCGTGAGGTTTATTGACCCCTTCGACGCATTTTCGGGTAGGTGGGACCTTTACCAGAGGGATGGTGTCCACCTCAATAACAAGGGTAAAGGTGTGCTAGGCGCGCTGCTCGACCGGCACCTATACAGAATGGTGAGGTCGAGTCCGGGGAGAGATGATGGGCCCCCACCGGGGAGGGATGATGATGAGCCGGTGGCGGACGTACCTTCAACTGAAGGGTGCGTCCAGGTACAGGTGGGTGACCCTCCTTCCACGTTGGAGGGGGCTCAGGCTCCTGCGGAAGTTGCCCCCTCGTTAGTGAGGGGCTCTTCAACTCCCGACAGCCCTGGCTGTTCGGGAAACGGGTCGTGCTAGGGGGCGGTCAGAATAGGGAAGGCTCCCTCCGTGCAATGCTTTTTAATGCTAGGTCGATTAGGAACAAGTTTTGCGAGCTACGGGCGCTCTTAGCATCAGAATACCAGGATATCGTTGCTATCACCGAGTCCTGGATTCATACTGATCGTAGGGACTACGTTGGGGAGTTCGAAATTCCCGGGTATAGAATGTTTCGCAAAGACCGCACCCGTGGGGGAGGGGGGGTACTAATATACGTCAGGGACACGTTGAGTCCGGTTGACTGCCAGTTCCGGTCGGAACGGGAGCTGCTTGGCGTCGATCTGAATGTGGGAGGGACGAACTATAGGTTAATCTTGGTGTACAGACCTCCGCATCTCCTCCTCGAGGAGGATACAGCCCTGTACACCGAACTCAGTAGCCTGCTAGGGGATAGGGTGTGTGTAGTTTTAGGAGACTTCAACTGTCGCGGCATAAAGTGGGAAGACAGGACTGCTGATGCTGAAGGGAGGAGGCTAGTTGACTTTGCTGATGAGAACTTCCTCACTCAGTGGGTCAATGAGCCTACACGAGGCGAAAGCGTTCTAGACTTAGTATTCACGACCGAAGACAACCTCGTCACTGGCCTCACCGTTGACGAATCGTTGGGCGGGAGTGATCACGGTCTGATTAGGTTCCGTGTGTGCGTCCCTCGGGTGAAGCGTAGTAACTCGAGAGGCAGTAAGCTCGATCTCCGGCGGGCGGACTTTGTTAGCCTCCGGGATAGCGTAGGTGAGATGGGGTTAGAGGTCGGCGGCGATGTTGAGGGAGTGTGGAGTGCATTCCGGGACGAGTTTATGGTGCTGCAGTCTGCTGCCATACCCTCAAAACCGGTCACCCCTGCTTCAACGCAGCCTAAGTGGTTCAATCGTGACATCGCTTCGGCTATCCGAAATAGGAAAGTAGCGTATAGGAGGGCGAAGGCCAATCGTTCCCATGAGAACACTGAAGCGTATGTCCGCCTGTGTAGGGAAGTGAAGGCGAAGGTTAGGCTAGCGAAACGTAACGAAGAACTACGGGTGGCAAGCCTCTGCAAGGGGAACCCTAAGGAGTTCTTCAGTTATGTTAATAGTAGAAAGCCCATTAGAAGCATGATCCGAAAGCGGCGTTCTGCGGACCTCCGACGCGGACATCGCTAATGTGCTTAATGAGTACTTTGCGGGAGTGTTCACCAGGGAGGACACCCGCATCATCCCCGAGCCAGGCGTCAGGCACGAAGGTGCTGGCCTGGATAGTGTTCGATGTACCGCGACAGTCGTTGCCGATAGAATAGACAAACTGAGCGCGTTTAAGGCTCCTGGGCCAGACCAGTTTCTCCCCAGAGTGTTGCGGGAGGTGCGCGACCAGGTGGCTCCCACCTGGCTACACACAGTCTTCAACAAATCGTTGGAGACGGGCCAGGTGCCTGGTGACTGGAGGGAAGCCAACGTGACCCCTATCTTTAAGAAAGGGGATCACGAAAGTCCAGGGAACTATCGTCCCATTAGTCTCACTTCAGTTGTAGGTAAATTATTAGAGGGGATAATAGCGGATAGGATCGTTGACCATTTGGATTCCTACAAGCTGCTTGGGGACTCCCAACATGGGTTTAGACGGCATAGGTCGTGTCTCACCAACTTGCTCGAGTTTTTCCACGTCATGTTGAGTGAGTATGATAAGAGTAGGGCGATTGATATACTTTATCTCGACTTTCAGAAAGCCTTTGATAAGGTACCTCACCGCCGGCTAATGGCGAAAGTGCGCGCGCTGGGTATCGGTGGGGAAATAGGTAGGTGGATTGAAAACTGGCTGAAGAATAGGCGGCAGAGGGTTGTAATTAAAGGGGTTAGTTCGGGTTGGGCCTCGGTCACTAGTGGGGTTCCTCAGGGTTCCGTTTTGGGGCCACTGTTGTTTATCATTTACATAAATGATATCGACGGTGGCATCGTCAGTCGGATCGCCAAATTCGCTGATGACACCAAGCTTGGGGCCAATGTTGGGACGCCCGAAGCGATCGAGCAACTGCGTGCGGACCTAGGTAGGATAGGAGAGTGGTCCGAAAAATGGCAAATGCCGTTTAACTTGGGTAAATGCAAAGTGATGCACATTGGCTACGCCAATCCCAAGTCGGACTACTCGATGTTGGGGAGTAATATCGAGGCGACTGATTTGGAAAAGGACTTGGGTGTGCTAATTAGCAGCGACCTTAAGTTTACGAAACAGTGCGTAGAGGTGGAAAAGAAAGCCCAGAAGCTGTTGGGTTATATCAGGAGGCAATTTCAGTTTCGGAACAAGGAGATTGTGCTCTCTCTGTACAATTCCCTGGTTCGGCCGCACCTGGAGTATGCTGTGCAGTTCTGGTCGCCCACCCTCAGGAAAGATATTGAGAGGCTGGAGCGAGTGCAGGCGAGGGCCACAAAGTTAATCCCTTCCGTTAGGCATATGGGCTACAATCGACGGTTACGCGCCCTGAACTTGTTTTCGCTGGAAACTCGGAGGCTGCGCGGTCAACTGATCGAGGTTTTCAAGCTCTTACGCGGGTTCAACGATGTCGATTTTAGAAGCATGTTTAGTTTAAATGATAACCCAACTCGCAACAATGGTTGGAAGTTGGATTTGAAACGGTTTAGGACTAGTGTGTGTGGGAATTACTTTACGTATAAGATCTGTGACACGTGGAACAGGTTACCTTCAGAAGTTGTGAACAGTTCCTCTGTGGATCACTTCAAGAAAAGGTTAGACCAAATCTTGCACACTATTTGTGTGTAGAAAATTTTCCCTGGCACCCGTTGCCATTGGTACCTCCTCGGTATGGGCCGCAAGGCCTTTTGAGGTACTTCTTTTCCTTGTAACTCCTTGTAACTCTCTCTCTCTCATATATAAGGGTTCCAAAAAACCTTAGCCCCCCATTTGCAGCTTACATTTTACTTATCGAAATAGTTTTTAGTGATTATAAAAATATATAAAATTCTTTATTTATTGCAGATTAAAATTACTCTAGCTGATAAGTGATAATATAATGGCTTCTCAATTAATTGGTGATTCGGAGAGGCAAAGTGTGATAGATCGCATACGAGCAATAACATTTCGGGAAGCTCGTGATGCTGGAGCCACCTTTATAACACGTTCATGGGTTGCCAAAAAGTTGCGAAGAAGTGAGGACTTCGTCAAAAGAAATTGGAATAAAACTTTGGATGAATGTGAAATGGATACAACCAAATCTGGGCGCCCAAATTTGCCACTCTCTCAGGAAACAAAGACATCATTGAAAGCGGTACGCGTAAGCGGAAAAACAGCTGTGCTAAACTTTCTAGAGAGATCGAAGTGTTGAGAGGAAAGATCGTTAATGGTGAGATCATTCGACTGTACCGTCATAGGCAAGGTTTAAAGCCTTGGCATGAAATTCCAAAGCTAAGAAAAACTCAACTTAACATCGATGACAGAATGTGGTTTGCCCATTATCTTGAAGATTGGGATGTGGATGATTTCATGCATTTAGCTGTCTCCGATGAATTTTTTGTTTACGTAACACGTCGGCCTAACTACCAAAATGATCGAGTGTGGGCCACAACACCAGATGAAATCGATGACAATGAACATTATCGCGAATTATTAAAAAGTCCAGACTGTGTTGGTGTGTTTGTTTTGTTCACTGCAAAGAAGTTCATGTGGATGCTGAAGCCAAGTGGTCAGAGTTGGGATGGACAGTATTCTCGTGATATTATTCTATCCCAGCATGTTATTCCTTTTCTAAGAAACCCAAACAATGTTATGGATGTCGATCAGGTCACACTTCTGCACGATAAGGCCCCCTGCTTTAAGGCATTAGCCACTCAACAGTTGTTGCGGAACCATGAGATCGATTTCTTTGTTAATGAAGAATGAGCAAGAAATTCTCCTGACCTGAACGTCTGTGAACACATTGGATCAGTTATAAAGGACAAGGTTGAATGTCTCTTGTTTCAAGACTCTGCAGCAAATCGATTTTCGAAGGATACAATGACGCAACACATTGAATCTGTTTTAGCAAATTTGCGTAACGATCAAGATCTATTCACGTCACTTTTGGCAAGCTACCCAAAGCGAATTCAGGCTGTCTTGGAAGCCAATGGCGGGAACACCAAGTTTTAATTGTTTCTCATTAAATGCAGGATTAAATTATCTTTTGTAAGGTATGTTTAGTTTTACTGTACCTCTAATGGTTTAGGCCATGGGCGGGGGGGGGGGCTCAGGTTTATTGGAGCCCCGTATATTAAAAACCTGCGGAGCTTTCTTTCCTCCTTTTTCAGACCGAGCCGAAGTTAATATTGATGGAAAAAGTAATAAAAGACGGAAGAATGGAAACGCATGTGTATGAGGTCACATGTTGTCTACAAAAACCTGCATAATTACTTTCAGTAATTATTCCTTGGATAACAGTTTATTGGTGATTTCATCACGATTCAAATTACTTTTGTTGATGTTACAACTGCCTGTATTTTTATAAGATTCCACCAGCTTTCTTTATCATTCTGTAGGTTTAAACGTTAAGAAGCATCATTATCACTAATATTATCATTATTATTGATTTGTTACATATGCAAGGCGGAACACACATCTGCCGTTTTGAGGCCATATGCCGTTGTGAGGATATGTATTTCCTTTATTTCACCATTATAACCTTTTTGGCAGTCATTGCATGATATTTTATATATGCTAACATTATTATTTTCGGCTGTTATACGGTCTTTCCGAAGTAAATTATGTGTGGTGTTGGGTGCTTTTGTCACCGCTTTGAGGCCTTCAGGCTAGTTCTGGAGATATGGCAGTCAAAGAATAAAACTAATATATATCCTTCTTAAAACTTTTGTTTTATTAGGAACCAAAATTTTTTTCGAGCCAGACTAAATAATTCTTTAATGAATTTAAAGGATACCTTAACTAGGAAAAAAGTTTCAATGCATTCAGTTTCAGAGTCCAATAAATGGGAGCTACAAATTTCACAAATTCGTAAAAACATTCCACTCAGAATACCTCTTTTAGTTGAGCTGGAATAGATGAGAACCATTGTACCATCGGCTACGAAAGTGGAGAGACAATAAGCCACACTTAATTTACGACTCAGTTTATCCTGATTACTGAAATCGATGGTACACAAGAGTTTGAATATTTTTGTAAAATCGGTAAAGTAAGACTCATTTTGAGAGGTCTTTTTATGAGAATGTCTAAACGAAAAGTTTGTGAATCCCTCCCTGTTTCTAAGGTGGATTTTATGGAGTACAGTATACAATATTAGTTCATTCAATAAATAATTAGGATAAATTTGTATGGGTAAAATCGCAAAGATGTCTTCAACATATATTTGCCATATTATCGATTAGTCAATGACACCATCTATCTCTCTCCATACAATATATATAACCCCATAAAAACGTTGCTCATTGTTGCTGAGAGTGGGGGAAGAGTCCATTCTTAGAATTTCTATTTGGCAATGAAAAGAACATTAAAACTAAAGTATGAGTGAGATAAATACACACTTACTGTATAACTGGTGAGTTAATGTTTTCTTCAATGAAGAAATTTGACAGAAGCTCCAGAGTTTTGTCCAGTGGAATCTTAGTAAATAGGAAAACTACATCGAAACAAACCTTTCGGTTGTGTGATAGGGTGTAACTGCCTATTTTATCAAAACCTGGGAAGTTTTTTATATGGGTTCTGTAAATATTACCAACTAACGGAGAAAGGGATTTGGAAAGTCACTTCGCTAAACTGAAGGTTATCGAGTTTGTTTGAAATGATCAGTCTCGAAAGAACATTATGTAAATATAAGGTAAACTTAGCATACAAGAAATAAAGTTCTTATCAGTTCAGAATACCCATTAAGCAATTTTTGTTTTTAATCAAAGTAAATCCATTTGCTTCTGTATGTAATCAGCCTAATTAAGCCAAACAATTTTATTACCTTTGTCTAATTTGGTGATAACGAACTCGTCAATTTTTTATTTTTTTTTCAATTTGGAGAATGAGGAGGATGAAGATAATTGCGAACAGGAATCATCCAGTCCATCCATTGTACCACACACATCCATTGATGATAACCTTTTAATTCCTTCATTGCCAAATGAAAATACACTCGTTGATAAGGTGAAAAAAATTAAGGCATTTACGTCGACCTGGCGTAAGTAATAACAAGTTGCAAGTGTATATTAGAGGAACATTCTGGAAATCAGATGAACCTGATCTTGGAATGCCGCACTCGATGGGACAGTCTGCTTGATATAATTGAACATTGTGATCCTCCATAAATGTCTGTGCAAAACTTTGACAAACATCCTTAGTGTCAATAACTGACGAAGAGTTCTAACTACTTGAGGGACTGATTATCTGTTTTAAATCAACTTAAATTGATGTAGAAGCATTATGTCGAAAGGATACAAATCTTTTGAAGGCAGATGCAATTCTTCATTTTGTCATAAAAGAGTTGAACAAGAAAAAGGATTTCTCTTTGTCATCGAATGAAAATTTCTGTGGAAAGAAAAACTTTGGAGCGTCGACAGAAGAACATGGTTAGCCTTTATAGGTAACTTTTCATGCATTGTTACAGTTAACACTAAAAACAAAATACTGTTTAGATCGGTGTCTGTTTTGGGGACATTCTTAATCAGAGACTTATTGTATTATCAGGGAGAGGAATAAATTTACTATAAATTAATGAAAATTTACCGATCAGCTGTATATTTGATGTTTAAAGCTACTTACTAAATAGAATGCAAAGAAATAAGGAATTTTCTGACTTTTTACAATACATTACAAAACTCGGTACAAAAATTATCATCGCTGATGGGTGAAGAACTACAGAGTTTCCCATATTAAGTGAAATTGTTCCATTTTATGTCAATAAAATACATCTTTGATATTAAGAATAAGAAACTGCTCAAAGCAGTCACCGATCTGAGCAGTTTTCATTTTCACAGTATATTACAAAACTATTGCAAAAAGAAATTATACCAAAAATGACATATATTTTCTACTCTTCAAGGCAGTAGGTACCGTATTCATTGTCAGTAAAGTCAATCAATCTTTTCGGATATGTGCATAACCCCGAAACACTAATGACGCCGAATTATTTCATATGCCATCTAGAGCAGTATTTTTGAAAACTGCAAAGAACTTGATTTGCTTTTCTGACTGCTTCGATACATTGCTAACTCGGTTTAAGAGTGTTGGCAACAATAATATCTAAATCTTTCTCTTCCATAACACTTGTTAGTGTCTTGTGGCGCATAAAATACTTTTCTTTAACATTGTTTCTACCGATATACGTTTTACATTTATCTATATTAAAGTTCATATCTCAAAATTTATTAATATGTTTTTGAATCTGCAAACGTTTTGCCGCTGATTTTGTTCGTCCTCCTGTTCCTGCAAATTTTGAAATTATACAGTTAATTCCTGTGTCGCTGTCAATGATATGAATAACAAAAAGGTAAAAAAAAAGTAATTTCTATACAGAACAAATGCGATATTAAATTTGTTTAATTGGGTTATAGACACCAATCGACCACGGAAGTACTCTAGGGAAAGTTAGGCAGGAGACAGAGTGCTGGCATTCCCGTTTCTCCTATCACTGTCCTCTTTGGCTGATCTTTTTCTGTCTCTCATCTACCCTGTGAACAGTCCAGCATGCTCTCAAACACACACTTCTCCCTCTATTCTTCACTACACATACATGCATGCATTTTATACACTACACAATCTTTTCAAGATTTAGTGAAAAAAAAATGGCATCGTGGGCCTCGGAGACCTTGATTTTGGCTCTCTCCTCCTTATATATTGGGGGGGGGGCATTTTTGTGCGCGCTCGCAGTTACCTCTTCCTTACTACATAAAAAAAAATACTGAAACAGACTCTATCATCAAAATGCAAAACCTGAAACGCTAACCATAAATAAGATGCCACAAAAAATGAAGCTGCTCTCATCTTTTTCCATTTTTCGTTTCACTTTGACTTCATTTGAGGGTACTTTGTTTTTTAACAAAGAATGATAATTCCATGAAAAAACCGTTTTACAGAAAGGGTGTCTTTTATCTCTAACTGACGTGCTAACAATGCCACGCGACATAAAAAAAATCATATACTGAACACATACCATTACAGACCTGCACACAGTAGACATTAGTTTAGAACATGTACACTAAAACTGAGGAAGAAAAGCCTTAAACTTAGAATATGTTGGTTCTTGCCAATAGTTATCTGTGACACTGCTTTCTTTTCCATCGTCACGAATCAGCTGTGCCATCGTCATTTTCACTTCCAAACACTGCAAATATTTAAATTCCTTTACAACCTTCAGTTTAATGTTACAGCAAAGCAAGTCCATTAATTGAACGAAATTGAACTTTTTTTTAAAATTTCTATCACTCAAAAAAAGTTAGTTGGTTGGAATTTGGGTCTTTCACTTTTTTATTATTTTTCTGTTAGAAATAAATAAATAAACTTTTGCTCTTCAATTTTAAGGTTATTACTTTTCAATTTGTATACAGTTGTTCTCCACTTCAGATGGATTATCTGCATGAATGTTATCAAAGTAGGGTTCTCAAGTGTCCTTATTTCTAAGAACAAATTTGTCCTTTCTTATTTTTAAATTTTTCATTTTATTTGTCTATCAGAATAAAATGTTAACGATATATTATGGATATTCTTATTTTTGGGACAGAATTCTTATTTTTTTAGAGTTGAGGTTCTGATTTTTATTTTTTAGACTTGAGAACCCTGTATCAAAGCCTTTTTTCAGTATTTTGAAGGCTTCCGTCACATGTCCTCTCAATCTTTGCCTTTTAAATGGAAAGAGGTTCAGTTTCTCTCTCTCTCTCTCTCTCAAAAAAATAATATATATATATATATATATATATATATATATATATATATATATATATATATATATATATATATATAGCGAAAGATTACGTTCGATTCGATTCCTGCTATCTTTTGTATCACCTTCTATTACTCGGAAAACAGCTACTTTCTTGTAGATTTTTTATATATTTGCGGGAGATTAAGTCAACAGATCAAAATTGGACAGCCCATTCAATTAAGGTTTAACTAATATCATCGAATTTTATAATCGGAACCGATGCACTGTTTTGAAGACTAGATATTTAGATTACTAATTATTATTATTATTAGTAGTAACTCTTACTAACATCATCTTATGTTTATAAAGGCCTACTTGCTTCAGACAAAATACATAAACAAATAAATCTACAGTGTAAATCGTTTGTAATCACCCATTTGACTACTCAGTTGACATTTCAACAACATATGTAAATCGAACTGAATATATGCGCTCCTTTCCAGTAATAATTCCGCCTCTTTCATTTGCATCATTAAACAACTTCGAGATTTGATAATTTATCCTCTTTGAAGATTAACGCATGTATTAGTAGGGTGTGTCAATTTGGGAGGTGAAAATTAATTTTTGCCAATTTCTTCACTGAGGGGTTTTAAAAATATGTTTTTGGATGTGAAGAATTCAAATCTGCTATATTTTTGTGATTGCTCAACACTTAGCTTGGTAAATCTACGTTTGATTAAAAAACACACAAATTGCTCTCGGAAAACAACATTTATTAATTTTAGCTTCTCAAAATGTCAGGTAATGCTATAAAAATTTTAGTTTCTCTGCATAAAACATATCCTAGTAATCATGAAACATATCCTTGTAATCATAAAACAATATTAGAAAGTAATGACAGTAAAAAAAAATATTTAAACAAGTTTCATCAAGTCTTGCTTTGATTCGTTCTTGGACATCAGCCGCCGACTTGCTTCTTGGCCTCTGATATAGCCCTCACGTTTCTCATGTGTATACACCCTGCCTGCTGCCTCTGTGACTTGTTTCACACACCTCTCTATTGACTGAGCATGACAGGGCCACTGTGGAACTTGCATAGGCTTGTCAAAGAACTTCTTTACTTCCGCTGTAGTCAGTTTACATGTCAAAGGAGGTTCAAATACCCCGTCAGACCAGTCTGTCAGCTCCAACACGGAAGAAGCACTGGGGTTGATGGAAGGTGTCTTCCTGGGACGTACAGAAAAATCTCCAAGTGTGTCCATCTCCACCCCTCATGTCAACAATCTTTTGGACACCAGCTCTCCTCTCCTCACTGTCATCTGAGCACAAGAGTGTCTGGATTATCATTTCGCTGAATGCATACCATGATGAGCGCTTGATGGTTGGCAAAACAGCATCCACTACAGCCTTCTTTTGCAGCCTAACTAGCCGCAGCTGAAACAAGAGGTGGCGTGGGCATTCCACCGAAGTGTGTTTTACTTTGATGTTGAACCAACAGGGGTAGTACACACCAACAATATATTCCACTATCAGTCTTAAGTTGTTGAGGGTTTTGCCTTTAAGGCCATGTTTTGAAACCCATATGCGACAAAGCCTGTTTGCTGTTGTCAACCACCTTGAATGGCTCACTGGACCAATTTCAAGAAGGGCCAGATCTGAGGGAAGTTCTCCTGTCCTTATGGCCTGTGTGATCCTATACCCGTACGCTTGATCAGTAGAGAGATCCTTTACGACATTGTCACTCAGTGAAGTAAGAGGCTCTCCAATTGAGAGTTTGGTGAATGAAGGATCAATTTCAAGTTCGGTTGCAGTGTCTAGCATCTTGCCAATGTTACCTGTCCACTTGTTGTTAGACAAGGTCTTCCCATCCAGTGCTGTGATCAAGTGTCGCAGGGGTAACTCGTTAGTGTGGAGGGCACAAACCAACCAGATCAGCTTACGGCAAAGCTTGACCTCTACCCAATGCATCGAACCACCCTCCCAGCCAGTGTTAACATTTGTAGAATCACCTCCAATGGCCTGCAGGCTTTTATCAATGCCCTTCTTCTTATGAAATCTACAAGATTATCAGCAATAACTTCAGCAGGTTTTTTCTCGTTGAACCTTTCTCAGGAGTGAAGTGGTAGAGATATCTTCCACCTGGCTCACTGCACACAGAATAATGCTCTTCTTTGATGATGCTGGGGAACTGACGATCTGAATTGTCTGCTTTCAGCATAACTTTAGTTGTATCTTGACGGCCGTCAAAGAAGATGCAGTCAATTTCACCCTTCTTACAAAGATCATCAAATTCCTGATCCAGGAATCTCAACTTTTTCTTGGGCCCTCTTCACTTTATTGTGATCAACTACAAGTCTCTTGTCTTCTTCAGTGATCAAGCCAGCATCCATAAAGGCAGCAGTGGTGATGGCAGCTGTGGCACGCAGCCAACACCATATCTGATGCTATGCATAGCAACATTAGGTATTTCTAATGTGTTGTACTCTGGCTTTTTATTGGAAGTTGAAGACGTGCTTGGTATTTCTAATGTCACTTCATAACTTCCATCCTTTCCATCTTGAGCATCAGCTATTTGTTCTTCATTTTCATCATCAGAGAAAATTATTTCATTTGATGGCATTGAAACATCCTGCTTACTTGTCTGCTTATATTCAGCAAGCCTTCTTCTTTCGTCTTCTTGCCGCTTCTGCTTTTTGACTTGTCTGTTGTGCTCAGGTTGATCTGGCAAGCCAATCTGATGTGGTCCAATAGAACCAGACTTGTCTCTCTGACCTTTAATGAAAGCAAGTTCCTTCACAGGGATCTTCATCTCCCTAGGGCATGTACAGTTAATGTGAGTTTCGTTTTAGCAACCAGCATCTGCAAGGCAGCCAAATTCAGAGCAGAGAATTTTACACTTGCAACTGAGGATGTCAAAAAGCTTGTCAAGTTTTGCAATGAAAGCCTCTTTGACATGTAGCTTTCCTCTCCCAAGAGATGTTTTTGGCCTGCTCCCAGCTCTCTTGGATCTTTTTTAAGATTGTGACTCGTGAATTTACAACGGGGGCTACAAAAGAACTGTTTGCTCGTTCCCACTTTTCAAGCACTTTAGGGTAAATGTCCTTTGCAAGACTGGCTGCTGGGTAGTTTCTCACATCCTCACCACTTTGTTCTCTTAGCAGTAGCCCATATTTCAGAACGTCTCGCAGAGTTGGGAGTTCAGAGGGGCAACAACTCTCTACCAGTTCCAATTAGGTTGCTCATATGTGTGAATGTCCCCAGTCTTGTCCTCCTTTTAGAAGCCATTGTAGGTCAATTCCCACTGGTTAGGATGGTAGCACTGACGGACAAGTAATCTTCAGCACACTGATGAATATGTTTAAACCTGTGAAATAAGCAAAAACAGCAGTGCATTATATATACAACATATATAATTATTAATATAATAACTATTATATAATTCCACAAAAAGGTAAAAAAAGTCACTATTTTTATGTAGCTTCTTACCAAGCAAAACTAAATTATATTAAATTAACAAAAATATCTTTAGAATTCCTAAGTCATGCTGCAACTTTTTAGCACCCCTCATATTTGGAATTTGAAAGTTGAAAAATTCGACACACCCTAATGTATTAGGTATAAAGTTGTCTCTGGTTGGGTAACATTAAGCCAAAAGTAAAAATAATTTATTCTAATAAGTTATTAGAACAAATGTCAAGTCTTTTCACACTGATTAATTATGAGGCACTTAAAAATATCGTATTTACTCGCGTATAATGCGCCCCTTTTTTTTTTTTACCATTTTCCCATCTTTAAAATCGGGGTGCGCACTATACGCGATGGCGCACTATACGTGCAGGCCAAACACGAAAAATATCAGTAATAAATAGGTATACCAAACAGTGGAATAATACACAGGCATTTTTATTAAACTCTCATAGCCATACTTCCTTAGTACGCGAAATAAGACGACTATTCAGAACTCGCTTAACATTACACTACTGACAATATTAAATTAATCAGGTAATCACAGCGCAGCAGACATTCTTTGAATGAAAGGTTTACCTTAATTAGTCTATACAATTTCCGCATCGTGCCCGAGTCACTCGTGTTTGAAGAGTCATGAACTTCCTCAGAGGGGTCATCGGGGTCGCTTTCATCCTCTTCCTCCTCCCACAGTAGATCATCTTCAGCACTGTCGAGGGCATCGCTGATACTGCGTTTCTTGAACTGGATACCAAACAGCGCACGGGAAGAGCAAATGAGTCGCAGAGTCGCAGCTTGTTTCGAGACTCAGTCTAAAAACACACCAACACCGCGACCGAAAGGACGCGCATTATAAGCGCAAGCAAACGTTTTTTTATAAATCTGATCTCTGAAAATGAGGGTGTGCATTATACGCGATGGCGCATTATGCGCGAGTAAATACGGTAAATAATTTTATGTATACAGTAATTGCAATAAAACTGGAAGCAAATAAATAATATTAGCAGTAGGAAATTGTAAATCTACTGAATCTATTGAGATTTCAGTAATTTTTCTTTTTCTCTTTTATTCCCACGAGAACAGCAAAATCCCAAACTCCAAACCATTGAACTGTTTCTCTTAATCCGTGAATTACCCACTTGGAACAAATTGAAAGAGGCAATTTGTTTGGAAAGAAAGCTAAAATTTATTCCAGTGGAAGCTTGAGGAGGAAAATATCGAGGGAGAATGCGGTTAAGTAACTAATGAAGACAGGGAATTATTCACGAGGAAAAACAGATTGTTAATGCGATACGTGGCACATTCAGG